>OX422211.1:618818214-619180714 GCA_949130495.1 Sambucus nigra | reverse complement strand
GTTCTCCTTTAAAGTCAAGTTCTGACCAATTTTATTCTTACACCCTTTGTGTTTTCACATCCTAACTTGTTAAATTACCTGAACAGTAAATTCGGTATCCAAACAATAAGGCCCAAGAGAGTGGCTTGAACGGATAGGTATGAGAGGGTATGTATTGAAACATTTTGAGAAAACAAACATGAAATTATAAGAAGAAAATAGGTTCCTTTAAAGCTTTAAAATGAATAAATTATTTAAATCAAATTCTTTTGCTAGTTCTAGATCTAGGTCTTCTTTTACTTTTCCTTCAGACATAATAAATGAAGAAGAACATGTTTATGAAGAAGTAAATTTAGATTTAAATGATTGGAATATTCCCAAAGTCCTAACAGAAGAAATTTAAAAAACTAGTTTCCTAAAGTCATCCTTTAGTATTAATTACAATGTTAAAATTGTTGAAGATGTTTATGCTTTAAATAAAGAACACGGTAGAATTCAATTATTAACTAGTGAAGATATTACAAAACAAAGAAAAAACGGATTTAATTTCTTACACATAGGATAAATTCAAGTAGCAGTCAAACCATTAACCAGTAAAGGAATAAATGCATTTATCCTCTTATGTCTTAGAGATGCTAGATATGCTAATTCTAACACTAGGATTTTAGGAATGATAGAATTAATCCTTTTTAATGGTCCAATACATTTTAATTGTTTCCTTGATTTTACATTAAGTTTAACTAACCCTCACATATTAAAACCCATGACACTAAATATCAAAACATCTGGATATAAAATGTTAGAAGGAAGTAAACCACTTTCTTTAATTTACAGAATTCATTACAAATGTTTAAGGGCAAATCTAAATGTCCAATCTTTAATAAAAAGTCCAAAAGACAAAACTCTACTCATACAAAGTAGTACAAATGATGCTAATATTCAAGTCCCTACGTAAATAAATTGGAAAGATATTAATTTACCAAACGATTGGTTATTAGAAAATGAAAATCATCCCCGAACAGTACGAAACAATGCTATTAATCTTGAACGAATCCAAGAATACCTTGACGGATCAGTTAGAATAAGTTTTGATCAATCAGGATTTAAAAATCTCCATATTAGAGATGATAGTCAATCCAGAGATGATAGTAAATCCCAAACGAGTTATTCAACAAGAAAAGACGATGATCTAATACCTAAACATAATCTTAAGTTAAAAGAAATTGATATAACTTCCCAAGTAAGTAAACCTTGTTATACAGCGACCTCAAATTTTAATGATGATAAAGATCAACATTCCCCCACTCAAACAGATTTTGAAACAAGTTCAGTAAATCACCAATTATTAACAATCAATAAAGACTATAAAATTGACATGATTAAATTAGGAGAAGATTTTGATTTAAAAGAAAACCGTAATAAACGACGAGTATATCGGGAAAAGTACTCCCCAAGAGAAAGGGATAAAATAATAAGAAAGTGAAAAACTCTAATGAATGAAATAAGAACGAATATAAAGTTTTTTGACTATTTAGATAACTATTATCACAAAATAAATGTCCTAACAAAAGTAAAATGGACAAAACAAGATAAAACTAAAGTCTCGTCTAGTCACCCTCCACTACAAACCATTTTAGTAAATCACATGGGAACAGAAGTAGTTGCTACACCCTTTAAAGTCACTTTTACTAATGATGAAATCAAAAAACTTAATGAACAAAACAATTACACTAACTAATACCTGAATACTTTAGGAAAACAACTAGAATCCATTGAAAGTAAGTTAGATAAACCAAACCTACCATATAAAAGAGAAATACCTTTAATTAAACTTCCGAAGGTCCGAAAAGGAATAAATTTACAAACAAAGTCTGAGAAAACTCTAGATAAAATAGAAAAAATTCTTAAAGATATTAAAGCAGAATCATCAAAGACTATTACAACTACCAACAAAAATACCTATATTAACCAAATAGACTAATCCCAAGAATCTACTACAAATGAAGATATCCAAACAATTGAAAAACAATTTACTAATGTTGAATTAAATAGAATAAAAAACTCCAAAGTAACCCCAACCACCTTAACAAAAAATTGGTATGCAAGACCAACACCCCCAGATATGCAATATGAAGAAAGAAATTCACACAATCGATTCTCGGTTTCATCGGATAGACTTTATGAATGGAACATAGATAGATTATCTGCATAATAAATTTTAAATAAAATACAACACATATTTATGGTTGCTAACAATTACCTAAACAATTAAAACATTCCCTAAACAGAAATAGTTGAGATTTTTACAACAGGATTCATCGGTATATTAAAATCTTCGTGGGATAAACATCTTACCGAATAATCAAAGGAATAAATTAAAACAGGTGTCCAACAATATGCTAATGGCCTCCCAATTTTTGATGAAAGCATTGGAATGGGAATTCCATATGGAGTTAACACTCATGTTTTCACAATAATAAAACTTTTTTTAGGAACACCGAGTAATATAACCTCAAGAATTCATGATCAACTAAGTAACCTTAGATGCCCAACTTTAAGCGATTTTAGATGGCACAAAGATGTTTTCACATCACGAGTATTGCTTAGAGATGACAGTAATGAACCATTTTGGAACGAAAAATTTATTAATGGTTTACCAAATTTGTTTGCTCATAAAATAAGAGAAATTATAAGTAACACAAATGGATACATTGATTATAACAATCTTACATATGGAGACATAATAAGTACAATCCAAAAAGAGAGATTAAAAATGTGTATAGATATAAAAATAAGCAACCATGCTAATAAAGAAAAATTAAAGGCAAAATATGAGATGGGAGTTTTTTGTGAACAATATGGTTTGAACCCTGTTGCACCATCAAGAAATAAAAATTACAATCATACCTAAAACAATACAAGAGACATAGAAAAAACTACTTCAAAAATAACAAATTTTACAATATAAAAAATAAGGAATTTTATAAAAAACATAAAAACCCACAAACTAATCCACAATATAAGAAAAATGATAAAAGTAAAGTAAAATGTTATAAATGTGGAAAAACAGGTAATTACAAATTAGAATATAAAGTAAAATCCAAAATTAACCAGTTACAACTATCATCTGAAGTAACACAAGAAATATACAAAATTTTTGAACTAAAAAAATTCTTCTAGTGAAGATGAACAAAACACTGATTACGAATCATCAAGTTACTATGAATCAGGTACAAACTCTAGTTCTCCAGATATAAAATTAGGATGCAAAGAAAACTGCTGCAAAACTATCAATGTTCTCACTAAATACGAAGAACAAGAAGAATTATTAATTGATCTAATTGGAAAAATAGAAAATTGAGAATTAAAATCACAATACCTTTCAAAATTTTAAAAATTATTATCCAAAGAAGAAAGTGATATAAATACACAAAATAAGATAAGTCTTGATAATACTTTAAAACGATTTAAAACTCACAAGGAAGTTACATTACAAGATCTCCAACGAGAAGTCAACATAATTAAACAGGATATCAAAGACATCAAAATAGAAAGTAAAGAAATAAAACAAGATATCACTATTTTAAAAGTAGACCAGACTTTCCAAAAGCAACAAGTCTTCTCCTCAGAAGAAAGTGAACCAGAAGCTGAACAAGTGTAATACCCCTTATTTTTGAATAATTATTTTTATATTAATTTGCCTTGCGGGTTAATTATATAAAACAAATGAATTTGGAGTAAATATTATTTTAAGTGATTTAAGAGATAATGTTTACTGAGTTTTGCATATTTACTGTTAAGTGAATGTAAATAGCATCATATTATGTTTTATTGCGTCGTTGTGCTTTAAGCGACGATTATGATTTAAAATGATGTTGGAACATGAAATGATTTATGTTGTCCCGGATGCCAATTTAGAGGCTGCGGTTAGTCCAAAAATGGTCAAAATAGTCAAAATAAGTCCCATGTTGTATTTTTGGGTTCCGGGTACTTTTCACCGGTTATGACTTAATTATGTTGTTTCGAGTCATTTTAATGGTGTATTAACAATTAAAGATGGAATTTAGTGTTAATGGGCATTTAAGTCTTCCAACCACATTTATGTAATACCCCGTATTTTTACGTATTTATGATTTAATTCATTCGAAAAGTTAATTGGATAAATACATTTTAGTTAAATTACATGTGTGACGTAATTTAATGTCATTAAATAATAAAAGTGATTATTAAAAATTAATCGAGAGATGGAGACTGCTTAAAATTATGTTACGAGATTTACTATGTGCGTGAAGAGTAATTAATGGTGGATTTGATATACAGCATGGCGAGTGATATGTGCGTATTTTATTTTATCTCACTGGGAATCGCGTGTAGACCATTTTGAGGTGAGAAATGAGAAGTATATTTTAAGTGAGTCGAAAGTTAATTTCGAGTGCACTGTTGATCCCGAATGGGTTGAAATAGTCAAAATGAAGTACCTGGTGGTAATGTTCGCGTTTCGGGGGCTTTTTGGACTAGTCGGGACTCACATTTAAGTACACGAGTAATTTTGCAATTGGGTATTCACTCAATTTCAAGTCATTCCTCCCATATTTCATCCCTAGGAGAGAGAAAGAGAAGAGAGAAAGAAGAAGAAATAGAAGATAAGAAAGAAGGGGATTTTCGACCAAGTTCCGCGGGATTCGACTCGGGGTCATCGCATTTTATACACAAGGCAAGTGTTTAACGTATTTTTATAATTTAGTGTGTTTATTTATCATATTATAGTCGGTGTGAAAAAACTATAAATATTTTTGGGTTGGATTTTGGTGAATCAAAACGGGGTTTCAGAAGTTGAACGAATAAAACCCAGTTAATATCCAATTTGAGAAACTTAAGAATTTGTTGAAATTAGTTGTTGATTATTGGTTCTAGGATGATTAGAACCATTTTTATGTGTGGATATATTATTGGTTGAGGTTGGATGATTATGGGGTAGAATGTAAAAAGCTTGGAGGTGTATTAATGGAGATTTGTAATTTAGAGAAGATAGTGAATAGTAAGGAAGCGCCTTACGGAGTCGATTCGGCCAGGAAGAGAATCGATTCAGCTCTTAGTCAAAAGATGAAAGTTGTATATCTTTTCGATACGATCGCATGGGCGCTGACTCGTATTTTTCTGATTTATTTTGGATTTATAATGATTTCTCTAAGGAAGCAGTTCCGAGATTGAAATTGTTAACTCGAGAATCAAACCCGAAATTTTATAGACAATTCAAATGCATGCCATTTTCCGTATGTTTTGAATTAGATTATCTTTTATGGATGAAAAGAAAGGTATGGAAGTTATCTTTTTAATGATCTTTGAATGAGGTAAATTGGACTTCTGTAGAGTGAGTTATGACTGTTTTAGTGCAAGGTGTGAAATTTACCATAAAATTAAAGTTGTGAGACTTTTTGATTTTTAAGAGTCTAATGGGATAAAGACCCTTAGGATTCGAATGGGAATTTCGAATGAAATTGGGATGCGGGCTAGTGGTGATAAGCTTAATATTCTGAATTTAAATTTTTTTTTTATATTCATATTATAAGTCAGTGAATACTTATGGAATTGGAATGAATAAGTGAATACTTATGGAATTAAATTGAATATGTTTATTCGGAATTAGAGGCTAATGCTACGAGAGATGGGCATGGATAGTCGGATTATATATATATATATACGGGTATAGAGACAGTATATATGTGATATAATTATAAATATATCTGTGTGTGAATGGTATATTTATATGAAGCATACCCCTCTAGTGCTATCATGGAAAGTTGCGCGATGTGGGTGAGTACCCTGACTTGAGGAGCAGAGAGTGTATAGTCCCCAGGTCATAGTGTCCATTCTATATTGTGTGATTTTTATTAGGAGTGCGACGTGGTGGGTATTTTTCGTTATCATTTTCGGTGAGGAACTATGATCACTTCCCATACATTGTGATTTGGTTGTTACCAAGTCAGTGTGAGAGTCCGACCGCTGGTACCCAGGATGATGTGTGAGTAATTCCCTGGAAGATCATAGCATTGAGAGACTACATCCATTGAGTTATATCTCTGAGGGCTGGCTATTATACTTATATAATGTGTGATATATAAGTATGGATATACTTGATGTGTATAGTATATTGTGTATATATATATATATATATATATATAAATATATATGAGATGTGAAACATATATATACATACATAATAAAGAATGGAATGTGAGATAAATTCTGAATCTTTCGAGAGTATAAAATCCGGAATAAAATAGGGATATACGTATATAAAGATGAGAATATTATATACGAGGTTAATAACACTAAAATGTGAATAGTGTAAATAACTAGCGAAAGTTATTCATGATGTAAGGATGAATCATAAGTGAGATATTATGATGTATAAGCTCACGCAATAGCTTATAATATTTTATAAAGAATGAATAAAGTGATATTCTCCTTCCAGTAGATTTATATCCGGATTTATATGTACATGGATCTTAGGTTCTAGTGAGAACTATTGTTATAGACGGGATGGTATAAAATGTGGTATGTACTAAGGGCCTAATGGATTCCGACGATCAACATTGCCAAGTAGTAGTGTATCGGGGCGGTTCCTTGTTTAGATTTCGCTTCGTGAGACACCCCATGCACGAACGTAGTGTAATGTTTGGAATGGGGAGAAGTTTAGTCCTTAGTACTCGGATTTATGAGGATCTTTAGAAGATGGGTGAAATGAATTAGTTAGGCAGGGTAGCTTAACTTTGTTGTTTAAAAGGTATGCGATAGTTGTGCACTATTAGAAGAGGGGTGAGGTGTATGTCACGAGAGTGCGATACCAGTTTAAATATGAGAAATTTCATATTTTAAAATATGGAATTTATGCACATGCAAAATATTTTCAAACTCGGCTCTGACCCATTTCTCCATTTTTCGCTCTTTTGCTATATATGTATATATATATATATATATATATATATATATATATATATATATATATATATATATATATATATAATAATAATTGTCCAGACACGGGGACGCCTGGATGATGATTCTTCCGAGTCAGACGTTTGCTGCAACAATTGTGGATGAATGCAGGTTCATTTTAGACGCTTCTATTCTTGTGATCTATATAGGAAGCATTGTAGTAACATTCGGGCCGATAGCCCAATTGTATTAATTTATTTTTACCGCCTTTTAGTGCGGCATTCGATTTGGTTGTATTATGTTAATCGAATGTTCGGTTATTTTTATTTCATTTCAGTTTGTGTATATAAACTGTTGTGATTGATTTATTTGAATGGTTTGGTTAAAAATATTAGTAAAAAAAACAAATTGACGCCATCGTAATAGGTTATTAGTAATTAAGATGGTTTTCGACAGTGATGCTGAGAATGAACCATATGAGACTCCTGTTTTAATTTGGTATAGCATTGATCACCCGGTATTTTATTAGGCGGGTGCCACAGATGGTATCAGAGCATCAGGCTCTAGTGTCCATAGGATCGGTACGTCTAACTGCATTTAAAGCGTACTGTTCGATTGATATATAACCCTATGCTAAGGATTGTTGATTATATTGTGAGATTTCATCCTCATACTATTGTCTATAATTGTAGTTTATTTTATACACATTCGTGTGTGATTCGTATGCCGAACAACGAAGGACGACCAGTGAGGGCCGTTGGGAGAACATCAGGAGGTGGAACTTAGTTGGTGTTGTAAAATATATTTTGGGGACGATGACTGTAGTCGATGTCACCTCTATTGTGCTTGAGCAGTTGATGCTTCTACGTGAAGGGAGCTAAAATAATTTGAGAAATTAGTTAGGGTGTAAGACTCGAAGTAAAGGTGCTAGTGAAACACCATCGGGAGAGACCCATGTGGGGGACCCATTTAAATAATATAGATAATTGAATTCTGACCGAGTGACGGAGAATTCAGTTAGGGTTGGTAAGGCCGGTAGTGTGTTCCCTGGGGCCAGCAGAGCTAAATGAACAACAGGCGTCCAGTGTGGCCACAAATATAGGGGATTTTATCAAAAGACATTTTTATGTGGAGAGTGAGACCACACATTTTGATTTTGCCCAAAGCGAGTAAAGGGACATGAGTATGGTGCCTAGCAGGGCAATGATTAAGATAATTTTGGGGTTCGGTTCGGACGAGCGTGTTATGTTCGAGAACCGTTTGAGCAGCCAGGGAGATTGGCAAGGTAGAAATATGAGTTGCATCCTCGAGCGAATGAGGTATATTTTGTGCGATCGAGCGAGTCATGATATTTTGATTAACGCTAAATTTATATGTGAGACGAGTTTAGTGGATATATCGATACATTATTATGTGAACATATTATACCATTGTGTAGCGGGGTTATCATTGAACTCATCCGTAGGAAAGAGGGTTGAGCTCGCACTTATGATACATTTTGTTGGGGACTTTGGAGAGAATAGAGGCCTCATTAGAGTTAATCCCGGTGTGTAGGGACTATATTGATATGATTCAGGGTATACTGGGTTACAGCCGAGCAGAGAGATTGAGCTCGTTATTTTTTTTAACGCTCAGTACTTAGTGATAGAGTGCATTGTTATATCACTCCTTTAGAGACGCGGTAGTTGACAGATGTGTTGGATGCTAGGGTAAGGGATGACATTGTAGTAGTTACTCGTTTTACGTGTGGAGAGAACACGTCGAACTGAGAGATATTATGAAAATAAGGCATGTGAAGCCCGTAGTGCCTTGAAAAAAAAAGCACTGAAAATTTTCCTCTCACCACAGGTTGAAGGGTGAGACGATGTCGAGGAAAATTATATTATGATTAGAGGGGTGATTGAGAATACCCATGTTTTTATGGGCACAGATGATATGCACGGGTTATATTATGGTTATGCTGATATGCACGAATGATAGGGTGTATGGTCACCCTGGTTAGTTAGTTCCAAAGATGTCTGAGATAGAAGGACGTGAAAATGAATGTGTAGAATATATGCCTGAGGAGCAGCTATAAACAAGGTTAAAATGGTATCACGAATTGAATGTCGTGTGAGAATGGTGATAATTCAAGCATATATGTGCAATGAGAGCTAGCACACCCAAGATGGGTTGAAAGGCTGTGGAAAACCATTTAAAAGGTACCTCTTGATTAAAAGGATACAAAATTATTGTGAGAAAGTAGAGCGAAGTCTTACTGGAACGAGTGTTGACGAGTGGCTTGCGCATGACTGTATTGTTAGTATACTCCAAGGAAAGAAGGGGTGTATGTAGTATCAAATTTCGAAAGAGTATATGAGAATTTATAATTTAATTATTCGGTATAGAGAATGTACCTTGGAGATTACGAGAAAGATAGTAATCTGAATGTTTATACTATACGTAGAAATGAGAATGAAATATGTATGAGAAGTGTATGATTGGGTTGGAAATATGCCTATGAATCTTAATAGGATGTGTGTATGCCTATTATGTCATATTATTATTAAGAGAACTAATGGGTGATAACCCGGGGGTACAAGAATATTACTGTTAAGTGTACTAGTGGGTGATAACCTGGGGGTACAAGAATATTATTGTTAACTGTACTAATGGGTGATAACCCAGTGGTACAAGAATTATTATTGTTAAGTTTACTAATGGGTGATAACCCGGGGGTACAAGAATTATTATTGTTAACTGTACTAATGGGTGATAACCCGGGGGTACAAGAATTATTATTGTTAAGTGTACTAATGGGTGATAACCCGGTGGTACAAGGATATTATTAAATAAATGCGCTAATGGGTATTAACCTGGGGCTGCGGGATTATTATGATAAGGTGTGCCAATGGGTCTTAGCCCGGGGGTGCAGGATTAGTATATATATATATATATATATATATGTATAGGGATGATGTGACTATATATACATATATATATGGATTTGTGAATATTTTTACTGTGTAATACTATTAGATGTGGTGTTAATAATAAATGCTTTGCGCGAAGTGGTCTTAACATAAGGGTGCAGGATTTGTGTAAATATATAGGGATGATGAGACTATATATATATATATATATATATATATATGAGCATACTTATGGAACTTTCTACTTTGTGATTTTAAAAATCCTAAGTTTTAGTACCGAAATTGTCCTAATTTCGAGGACGAAATTCCTTTGTAGGGGGGGGGGGGAGTATGTAATACCCCGTATTTCTATGAATTTATGATTTAATTAATTCAAAAAATTAATTGGATAAATACGTTTTAGTTAAATTACATGTGTGACGTAATTTAATGTGATTAAATAATAAAATTGATTATTAAATATTAATCGAGAGATAGAGACTGATTAATATTATGTTACGAGATTTATTATGTTCATGAATAGTAAATAATGGTGGATTTTGATATACGGCATAACGAGTGATATGTGCGTATTTTATTTTATCTCACTGGATGTCGCGTGTAGACCATTTTGAGGTGAGAAGAGAGAAGTGTATTTTAAGTGAGTGGAAAGTTAATTTCGAGTGCACTGTTGATCTCGAATGGGTCGAAATAGTCAAAATGAAGTACCTGGTGGTAATGTTCGGGTTTCGGGGGCTTTTTGGACTAGTCGGGACTCGTATTTAAGTACACGAGTCATTTTACAATTGAGTATTCACCCAATTTTGAGATTTAGAAGGGGAGAACCATCATTCGTCCCACATTTCAGCCCTAGGAGAGAGAAAGAGAAGAGATAAAGAAGATAAGAAAGAAGAAGAAAGAGAAGAGAAGAAAGAAGGGGATTTCCGGCCAAGTTCCACGGGATTCGACTCGGGGTCATCGAATTTTATCCACGAGGCAAGTGTTTAACTTTATTTTATAATTTAGTATGTTTATTTCTCATATTATAGTTGGTGTGTAAAAACTATAATGATTTTTGGGTTGGATTTTCGTGAATCAAAACCTGGGTTTCGGAAGTTGAATGAATAAAACTGATTAATATCCAATTTGAGAAACTTAAGAATTTGTTAAAATTAGTTATTGATTATTGGTTCTAGGATGATTATAACCATTTTTATGTGTGGATATATTGTTGGTTGAGGTTGGATGATGACGGGGAAGAAGGTAAAAATCTTGGAGGTGTATTAATGGAGATTTATAATTTGGAGAAGACAGTAATAGCAAGGCAGCTCGTTACGGAGTTGATTCGGTCAGGAAGAGAATCGATTCGAACCTTGTAGATATTTTCGATACGTTTGTGTGGGCGCTGACCGAGTATTTTTCTAATTTATTTTGGATTTATAAAGTTTTTTTCTAAGGAAGCCGTTTCGAGATTGAAATCGTTTGCTCGGGAATCAATTTTTTTTTTTATAGACAATTCAACTGCATGCCATTTTCTGTATGGTTTGAAATAGATGCTCATTTTAGTATGAAAAGAAAGGTATGGAAGTTATCATTTTAATGAGATTTTAATGAGGTAAATTGGACTTCTGTAGAGTGAGTTATAGCTATTTTAGTGCAAGGTGTTTAAGCTTCCAGAACAGTTGAGTTATGGAAATTTTATGGACAATTCAAATGCATGTAATTTTCTATATTATTTGAATTAGATTATCATTTATTGATGAAAATAAAGGTATGGAAGTTATCTTTCTAATGAGCTTTTATTGAGGTCAATTGGACTTCTGTATAGTGAGTTATGGCTGTTTTAGTGCAAGGTGTAAAATTTTCCATAAAATTAAAGTTGAGAGACTTTGTAATTTTTAAGAGTTTAATGGGATAAAGACCCTTGGGATTGGAATGGGAATTTTGGATGTAATTGGGATATGGGCTAGTGGTGATAAGCTTAATATTTTTAATTTAAAAGAAATGTTATATTCATATTATAAGTAAGTGAATACTTATGGAATTGGAATAAGTAAGTGAATACTTATGAAACTAAATCGAATATGTATATTCGGGATTACAGGCTAATGCTATGAGAGATAGGCATGGATAGCCGAATTTGATGATATATATATATACGGGTATAGAGACTGTATATATGTGATATAATTATAAATATATATGTGTGTGAATGATATATCTATATGAAGCATATCCCTCTAGTGCTATCTTGGGAAGTTGCGCGATGTGGGTGAGGCCCCTGGCTTGAGGAGCAGGGAGAGTATAGTCCCCAGGTCATAGTGTCCATTCTATATTGTGTGATTTTTATCATGAGTGAGACGTAGTGGATATATTTATTTCTCATTTCCAGTGATGAACTATGATCGTTTCCCATACGTTGTGATTTGGTTTCTACCAAGTCGGTGTGAGAGTCCGACCGCTAGTACCCAGGATGATGTGTGAGAATTCCCTAGAAGATGAAAGCATTGAGAGACGCATCCATGGAGATGTATATGTGTGAGTGTATAGAAGGGGATGAGTATAAGAGGAATAAGACAATGATGTAGAGTGGTTCATCTAATTAGGCCTACATCCACTGTGAGTGTGTGATCCACTAAGTATGGGCACTAATGACCTTGGATACAATGCACATAAGCTCCCTCTCTCTCTCTCTCTACTATGTGTACAAGAAATTTTTTAGCTAGGGTTACAATTATCGATCCCCTTGTAGGGTTGTAGGTGATAAGTATATATAGGTCTTGGGGGTGTAGTGTACCCCCAAAGCATGCATCGTGCATGTGAATGATGATCTAGCCAATCCCCTGCTGACACCTATAGATGCCACCTGTGATTAATAATGACATAATATTCCCTCACATGAGGGGGTGATATTGTTATAACGGTCTTCCACGTGCCATGTGAGCCTCACGCGCACTGTTCCACACGTCTCCCAACCATGCACTGTGATGATGTCACCCTCGACCTATGATATGAGGACGAGGGCAAAGTTCTTTCTGGTAGTGAGTATTGCCTAATCTGGGCCTCATACTGTCGTACCCTCGAAGGGTTATCCGGAGCATGATGAGGGGTCGGCCCCTCGAAGGGTCGTCTGGGAATGATGAGGGGTCGACCCTTTGGAGGGTCGTCTGAGCCATGATGATGGGTCGGCCCCTTGAAGGTTCGTCTGGGCTTGATGAAGGGTTGGACCCTTGGAGGGTCGTCTGAGCCATGATGATGGGTCGGCCCCTTGAAGGGTCGTCTGGGCCTGATGAAGCGTCGGCCCCTTGGAGGGTCGTCTGAGCCATGATGATGGGTCAGCCCCTTGAAGGGTCGTCAGATATTGGTAAAGAGTTCATCCTGGCCCCGTCCAGGTGCAGGGCGCCCTCGGCATGGCCGAGGGTATATCAGCATCTGTTTTCTAAAATAATTATTGGTTATCTCGTATTATTATTTTCACGACAGTGATGCTAAGAATGGACCATCTATGATTCCTGTAATTATTGGAGTATCGGGTTGGCCACCTCTTATTTTAATAAGCGGGATGTGACAACAAGAACCTAAAATAGTAACAATGGAAGAAACTGATCAACAATTAAATATCATAAACCAAATTAATTTAACAAAATGGCATTTACAAGTAACTTTAATTATTAACAAAGAATATGAGATAAAAGTTATAGCATTAATTGATTCTGGTGCAGATTTAAATTGTCTACAAGAAGGATTAATTCCAACCAGGTATTATCATAAAACATCTGAACGATTAAACTCAGCTAATGGAAGTAAAATGCAAATCAAATACAAATTACCCAAAGCACATATTTGCCAAAATAATGTATGTTACAAAACTCCTTTTGTTTTAGTAAAAAATATGACTGACAAGGTAGTCTTAGGAATCCATTTTCTTTGCCTTCTATATCTATTCACAACTAGTGATACTAGAATAACCTCCCTGGACTTAGGTCAACAAGAAAAATTTAAATTTCTTTCAAAACCAGAAGTCAGAGATTTAAAAACGCTCAAAGATTTTTTAATATCAGTAAACAATCTTCAATACAAGAGAAGACAATTAAAATTTTTAAATGAAGAAGTAAGATACAAGAGGATTGAAGATCAACTTACTAACAAGATTCTCTAAGATAAAATAGAAAATTAAAAATCACAAATGAAATCCGTTCCGATCTACGAAATGCCTTTTTACATAGAAAGAAACATATAGTAACCTTGCCATACACCAAAGATTTTAGTGAAAAATATATCATTACCAAGGAAAGACCAATCCAAATGAATGAAGAAGATATGGAACTATGTAAAGATGAAATTAATGGTTTATTACAAAAAGAAATTATAAGAAAAAGTAAATCTCCTTGGTCATGCCCTGCATTCTATGTCAGAAAAAATGTCGAATTAGAACGCGGAGCACCCAAGCTAGTCATCAATTACAAACCACTTAATAAAGTTTTAGAATGGATAAGATATCCAATCCCAAATAAACGTAACCTCATGAACTAATTAAATCAACCAACCATTTTTTCCAAGTTTGATATGAATAGTGGATTTTGGCAAATACAAATCCATGAAAAATATAGATACAAAACTGCAGTCACAATCCCCTTTGGTCACTATGAATGGTGTGCCATTTGGCCTAAAAAATGTACCTAGTGAATTTCAGAATATCATGAATGAAATATTTAACCCTTCATCCCATTTTACGATTGTCTACATTGATGATGTCCTCATCTATTCCCACACAATCGACGAATATTGAAAACACTTAAATTTATTTTTTGAACTAATAAAAATTAATGGTTTAGTGGTTTCAGCCTTGAAAGTCAATCTATTCCAAACAAAAGATAGATTTTTAGGTCATAATATTCACCAAGAAAAAATTAGTCCCATAGATAGGGCCATCCAATTTGCTGATAAATTTCCTGATGAAATCCTCTAGAAAACGCAACTTCAAAGATTTCTAGGAATATTGAACTACATTGCTGAATTTTATCCAAATCTTCGCAAACAATGCAAACCATTATTTGAACGGCTACATAGTAACCCTCCCCCTTGGACTATAGAATATACCTCGATAATTCAAAATGTCAAGAAACATGTTAAAACCCTACCTTGTCGTGGTCTTTCTACACCAAATTCATTCAAAATCATTGAAACTGATGTCTCTGACATTGGCTACGGAGGTATTCTTAAACAGAAAATCAACCCTCATTCTCCTGAACAAATTGTTCGATTCTATTCCGGAGTCTGAAATAAAGCGCAAAGTAACTATAGTACTATTAAAAAAGAAATATTATCTATTGTTTTATGTGTTTCGAAATTTCAAAGTGACATTTTAAATGAATTTTTTTTAGTTCGTGTGGATTGTAAAAGTGCAAAATATGTTTTAGAAAAGGATGTTATATATATATATATATATATATATATATATATATATATATATATATAAGATGCAGTTAAAACTTATGTGAATTTTCAACATACCCACATACTCATGAATCATTGATGTCTATAAAAAATGGAGATGGAGATGAATGATAGAGAGGAAAGAGAGAGAAAAATAATGGAATGAGCTTTCACATATATAAGAATGAGTCTTTCATATATATATAAATATCAACACACAAGTCACAAAATAAATGTCCAGAACACTTTTTTTCAATCAATGAGTCATTCACATGGCTTTATGGGTCTGAGAGTATACATTATTGGACCCATAAAGAGTTGATGCATGCATCTATTTTTGTGTGCATTCACTCTCTTCAAGAAGCTCGATTCACATATCTTATTTTGGTGCATGGTATTAAATTTAGGGTCATTTCGGTTTCCCATCTATGTTGGACTCTTGTTTTATAAATATACATAAATTAGAGCATTTATTGCTGCTATGTGTCAATCCTCTAAGAGGAGACACCAAAATTATATTATGTTATTAGATTTAATGCCACATATATCCCACAATTTTCCAATTAATATATAAAAAATAGTTTTTTTTTAAAATTAAATAACTTTTTTTTAACTAAAATTAACAGTTTTTTATTAAAATTAAAAAAAAATCATAAATAAAAAAATCTATGTTTACTAATTAAAAAAAAAAGATAGAAAATATTTTTTTTAATTATAAACAACATTAAAATAATATATTTTTTAATTTTAATAAAAAAACGTGTTCAATTTGATGTCTTAGATTCACGATTGATTAGTGTCGTTGGTACGGACCCACATTCAACAAATGTTGTGGGTTCGGGAATGTGGGTTCGCGCCAGCGGTACTAATTAATCACGTTATTTTATTGAGATCATATTTTGATTGATTAGTGCCGCTGGCGCGGACTCAAATTCTCGGACCCACATCATTTGTTCAATGTGGATCCATGCTAGCGGCACTAATCAATCGCGATATCATGTCAATCGCGAATACCGCGATTGATTAGTACCGCTGGTGCGGACCCACATTCCCGGACCCACATCAATTTGTTGAATGTGGGTCCATGCCAGCGACACTAATCAATCGCGAATCTAAGACATCAAATTAAACACGTTATTTTTATTAAAGTTAAAAAAATATTTTTTTTAATGTTGTTTTTAATTAAGAAAATGTTATATATATTTTTTTTATTAGTAAACATATTTTTTTTTATGAAAAAAAATAGATTTTTATTTTAATAAAAAACTATTTAATTTTTATATTGTAAACAAATTATGTAGGTACGAGAATGTGAATCCGTGCCAGCAGTTTTGTGGAGGGTGCATCGAATCTAGGCTGAGAGGTGGGGATCCTGGAATTCTATGCAAGCTTGACGTTGAGAAGGCTTACAATCATGTGAACTGGGAGTTCCTCCTTTATATGCTTAGGAGGATGGGGTTTCTGGAGTGGTGGTGCAGGTGGATGAAGAGGTGCATTTCCTCTGTCTATTTCTCTGTCCTTGTCAATGGGGTGCCTGAAGGGTTCTTCACGAGTTCGCGTGGTATTAGGCAGGGTGACCCGTTGTCCCCCTTTCTCTTTATCTTGGTTATGGAGGCGTTCTCCCAGATGATGAGACGTACGATGGAGGGTGGTCTAATTTCAGGTTTTTTTATTGGGAGCTCTGTTCCCCATCCTGTTGTGGTCTCTCACCTGCTGTTTGCGGATGATACTATTATCTTTTGTGGGGGGTCTGTGGATGAGGTGAAGACTTTGCGATTGTTGTTGGTATGTTTTGAGGTTGTGTCTGGTCTACTTATCAATGTCAGTAAGAGTGAGATGATTGTCGCTGGTGGGATTGGCAACGTGGGCCATCTAGCTAGTGTTCTTGGATGTCGGGTTGGCTCTCTCCCTTATACTTATCTTGGCCTTCCTCTTGGGGCTAAGTTCAAGTCATCTACGATGTGGGATCCGATTCTTGAAAGAGTCCAAAGGAGGTTAGCACTACACCAAAACTGGCGATTGGTCACGGCCAAAATCCCAGACCAAAGCTGTGGGTCGCGGACTTGGGCCGTGACCATTTCGGGGGTGACCATTTTCGTGGGTCGCGGCCCAAGTCCGTGACCAAAAAATGGTCACGGACGAGAGGGGTCACGGAAGATGGTCACGGACTTAGGCTGTGACCCATGTTGTGACGGGTCGCGGCCCTCATCCGTGATCCACAACCGTGACAAATTGCTCGCGGCCAAAGTCCGCGACCCACAACCATGACAAAATGTTTTTAAAAAAAATGGTCGCGGTCCTTATCCGTGACCCACAACCGTGACAAATTGGTGACGGCCAAAGTCCGCGACTCATTACCGTGACAAAAAAATATAAAAAAAATTGGTTGTGGTCCTAATCCGTGACGCACAACCGTAACAAATTGGTCGCGGCCAAAGTCCGCGACCCACAACCGTGATAAAAAAATGGTCGCGGCCCAAGTCTGTGACCCACAACCGTGACGAAAAAAATGGTCGCAGACTTTGGCCGCGACCATTTGTATGCGTGACAAAAAAATAAAAATGGTCATGGACAAAGTCCATGACCATATTTAACTATAATTTTAAAAAAATGTATTTTTTTGGTCCAATCCTAAAACTGGGGGTCCTGTGAGTGCACTATCAGTTGCTACGTGTAACGTTTGATGCGTACGAGGTGTTACAAATATTTATTATTGGCAAAACAATAAAAAAAATCACAAATTGCGAATCGAGAACGTTGTTAATAAACAAATATATATACAAACTTATAAATATTACACGTCTTAATAATTCACATACCAAAAAAAAAATTGGGCAGAGTTTCCTCTATTTTCTTGACATTCCAAAACCTATAAATGTAAAACCTACTTATTATAAAGCCTGCACGGCCATAAAATTCAACAATCAAATTATAAAAGCCTGCACGACCATAAAACTAAACAATAAAAGCCTGCATGGCTGACAAAATCCTGATTGTCCACAACCTATAAACAATCTTCATGCTGTAGACCATTGCCTCCTTCGTTCGTTCCACGTGCAAAAATCCTACAAATGATGGGATACATAAAAAAAAATATCAGTAACCAAGTAGTTTTACAAAAAAATTTAATAAAGCAGAAAAATTGCATATATGAGATAAAATTATCATTAACCAAGTAGAAATATGCAAATTACCGTCGTATTATAAAACCGGGAGTTCCGCGGCTGCGGGGTCAGTTCCTACGAGTTACATTGGTCCCGTGGGAGGTGTTGGTGCCACCCACGGGGACGTTCGGGGGCTGTTTCGAGTTCTCACCCTCTAACGCCATGTTTTTAAGCCTAAGTCTACAAATATGCAAATTATCATCGTATTCTCAAACCGGGAGTCCCGCGGCTGCGGGGTCAGTTCCTACGAGTTACATTGATCCCATGGGAGGTGTTGGTGCCACCCACGGGGCCGTTCGGGGGCTGTTTCGAGTTCTCACCCTCTAACGCCATGTTTTTAACCCTAAGTCTATAAATATGCAAATTATCGTCGTATTCTAAAATCGGGATTCCCGCGGATGCGGGGTCAGTTCCTACCAGTTACGTTGGTCCCGTGGGAGGTGTTGGTGCCACCCACGGGACTGTTCTGGGGATGTTTCGAGTTTTCACCTTCTAACGCCATGTTTTTAAGTCTAAGTCTAGAAATACGCAAATTACCATCGTATTCTGAAACCGGGAGACCCGCGCCTGCGGGCTCAGTTCCTACGAGTTACGTTGGTGCCGTAGGAGGTGTTGGTGCCACCCATGACGCCGTTCTGGGGCTGTTTCGAGTTTTCACCTTCTAACACCATGTTTTTAAGCCTAAGTCTAGAAATACGCAAATTACCGTTGTATTCTCAAACCGGGAGACCCGCGACTACGAGGTCAGTTCCTACAAGTTATGATGGTCCCGTGGGAGGTGTTGGTGCCACCCACGGGGCCGTTCTGGGGCTGTTTCGAGTTTTCACCTTCTAACGCCATGTTTTTAAGCCTAAGTCTAGAAATACACAAATTACCATTGTATTCTCAAACCGGGAGACCCGTGGATGCGGGGTTAGTTCCTACGAGTTACGTTGGTCCCGTGGGAGGTGTTGGTGCCACCTACGGGGCTGTTCTGGGCTCTTTCGAGTTTTCACCTTCTAATGCCATGTTTGTAAGCCTAAGTCTAGAAATACGTAAATTACCATCGTATTCTCAAACCGGGAGACCCGCGGCTACAGGGTCAGTTCTTACGAGTTATTTTGGTGCCGTGGGAGGTGTTGGTGCCACCCATGGGGCCGTTCGGGGGCTTTTTCGAGTTTTCACCTTTTAAAGCCATGTTTTACTTAAGTCTAGAAATGCGCAAATTATCGTCGTATTCTTAGACCGGGAGACCCGCGGTTGCGGGGTCAGTTCCTACGAGTTATGTTGTTCACGTGGGAGGTGTTGGTGCCACCCACGGGGCCGTTCAGAGGCTATTTCGAGTTTTCACCTTCTAACGCCCTGTTTTTAAGCCTAAGTCTAGAAATATACAAATTACTGTAGTACTCTCAAACCAGGTGACCCGCTGTTATGGGGGCAGTTCCTACGAGTTATGTTGGTCCCGTGGGAGGTGTTGGTGCCACCCACGGGGCCGTTCCAGGGTTGTTTCAAGTTTTCAACTTCTAACGCCATGTTTTTAAGCCTAAGTCTAGAAATAGACACATTACCGTCGTATTCTCAAACCGAGAGACCCGCGGCTGCGGGGTCAGTTCCTACGAGTTACGTTGGTCCCATGGGAGGTGTTGGTGCCACCAACGGGTCCGTTCGGGGGCTGTTTCGAGTTTTCACCCTCTAACGTCATGTTTTTAAGCCTAAGTCTAAAAATACACAAATTAACGTAGTACTCTCAAACTGGGAGACCCGCGGCTATGGGGTCAGTTACTACGAGTTATGTTGGTCCCGTGGGAGGTGTTGGTGCCACCCACAAGGCCATTCTGTGGCTGTTTCAAGTTTTCACCCTCTAACGCCATGTTTTGCTTAAGTCTAGAAATATGCAAATTACCGTCGTATTCTCAAACTGGGAGTCCCGCGGCTACGAGATCAGTTCCTACGAGTTACACTGGTCCCGTGGGAAGGGTTGGACCCACCCACGGAGACGTTCGGGGGCTGTTTCTAGTTCTCACCCGCTAACGTCATGTTTTTAAGCCTAAGTCTAGAAATACAAAAATTGTCATTGTATTCTCAAACCTGGAGTCCCGCGGCTGCGAGGTCAGTTCCTACGAGTTACATTGGTTCCGTGGGAGGTGTTGGTGCCACCCACGGGGCCGTTCGGGGGTTGTTTCGAGTTCTCCCCCTCTATCGTGATGTTTTTAACCCTAAGTCAATAAATATGCAAATTACCATCATATTCTCAAACTGGGAGTCCCGCGACTGCGGGGTCAGTTCCTACGAGTTGCGTTGGTCCCGTGGGAGGTGTTGGTGCCACCCACGGCGCCGTTCTGGGTCTATTTCGAGTTTTCACCTTCTAACGCCATGTTTTTAAGCCTAAGTCTAAAAATACGCAAATTACCATCGTATTCGCAAATCGGGAGACCCACGGCTGCGGGGTCAGTTCCTACGAGTTACGTTGGTCCCGTGGGAGATGTTGGTGCCACCCACGGTGCCGTTCTGGGTCTATTTCGAGTTTTCACCTTCTAACGCCATGTTTTTAAGCCTAAGTCTAAAAATACGCAAATTACCATCATATTCGCAAACCGGGAGACCCACGGCTGCGGGGTCAGTTCCTACGAGTTACGTTGGTCCCGTGGGAGATGTTGGTGCCACCCACGGGGCCGTTCTGGGGCTATTTCGAGTTTTCACCTTCTAACGCCATGTTTTTAAGCCTAAGTCTAAAAATACGCAAATTACCATCGTATTCTCAAACCGGGAGACCCGCGGCTGCGGGGTCAGTTCCTACGAGTTACGTTCATCCCGTGGGAGGTGTTGGTGCCACCCACGGGGCCGTTCTGGGGCTGTTTCGAGTTTTCACCTTCTAACGCCATATTTTTAAGCCTAAGTCTAGAAATACGCAAATTACCATCGTATTCTCAAACCAGGAGACCCGCAGCTACGGGATCAGTTCCTACGAGTTACGTTGGTGCCGTAGGAGGTGTTGGTGCCACCTATGGGGCCGTTCGGGGGTTGTTTTGAGTTTTCACCTTTTAACGCCATGTTTTCCTTAAGTCCAAAAATACGCAAATTACCGTCGTATTCTGAAATCGGGAGACCCGCAGCTGCGGGGTCAGTTCCTACGAGTTACGTTGGTCCCGCGAGAGGTGTTGGTGCCACCCACGGGGCCGTTCGGAAGCTATTTCGAGTTTTCACCTTCTAACGCCATGTTTTTAAGCCTAAGTATAGAAATATGCAAATTACCATAGTACTCTCAAACCGGGAGACCCGCTGTTGTGGGGTCAGTTCATACGAGTTACGTTGGTGCCGTGGGAGGTGTTGGTGCCACCCACGGGGCCGTTCCAGGGTTATTTCGAGTTTTCACCTTCTAACGCCATGTTTTTAAGCCTAAGTCTAGAAATACGCAAATTACCATCGTATTCTCAAACCGGGTGACCCGCGGCTGCGGGGTTAGTTCCTACGAGTTACGTTGGTCCCGTGGGAGGTGTTAGTGCCACCCACGGGGCCGATCGAGGGCTGTTTCGAGTGTTCACCCTCTAACGTCATGTTTTTAAGCCTAAGTCTAGAAATACGCAAATTACCGTAGTACTCTCAAACCGGGAGACCTGCGGCTGCGGGGTCAGTTCCTACGAGTTACGTTGGTGCCGTGGGAGGTGCTGGTGCCACCCACAGGGCCGTTCGGGGGCTGTTTCGAGTTTTCACCCTCTGACACCATGTTTTGCTTAAGTCTAAAAATATGCAAATTACCGTCGTATTCTCAGACCGAGAGTCCCGCGGCTATGGGATCATTTCCTACGAGTTACATTAGTCCCGTGGGAGGTGTTGGTGCCACCCACGGAGACATTCGGGGGCTGTTTCTAGTTCTCACCCTCTAACGTCATGTTTTTAAGCCTAAGTCTAGAAATATACAAATTATCATTGTATTCTCAAACCTGGAGTCCCGCGGCTGCGGGGTCAGTTCCTACGAAATACATTGGTCCCGTGGGAGGTGTTGGTGCCACCCACGGGACCGTTCGGGGGCTATTTCTTGTTTTCACCCTCTAACGTCATGTTTTTAAGCCTAAGTCTAGAAATATGCAAATTACCATCGTATTCTAAAACTGGGAGTCCCGCGGCTACGGGGTCAGTTCCTACGAGTTATGTTGGTCCCCTGGGAGGTGTTGGTGCCACCCACGGGGCCGTTCGGGGGCTGTTTCGAGTTCTCACCCTCTAACGCCATGTTTTTAACCCTAAGTCTATAAATATGCAAATTACCGTCGTATTCTCAAATCGGGATTCCCGCGGCTGCGGGGTCAGTTCCTACGAGTTACATTGGTCCCGTGGGAGGTGTTGGTGCCACCCACGGGACCGTTCTGGGGATGTTTCGAGTTTTCACCTTCTAACGCCATGTTTTTAAGTCTAAGTCTAGAAATACGCAAATTACCATCGTATTCTGAAACCGGGAGACCCGCGCCTGCGGGGCTAGTTCCTACGAGTTACGTTGGTGCCGTAGGAGGTGTTGGTGCCACCCATGACGCCGTTCTGGGGATGTTTTGAGTTTTCACCTTCTAACGCCATGTGTTGCTTAAGTCTAAAAATACACAAATTACCGTCGTATTCTCAAATCGGGAGACCCGCAGCTACGGGGTCAGTTCCTAGGAGCTACGTTTGTCCCGCGGGAGGTGTTGGTGCCACCCACGGGGCCGTTCGGGGGCTGTTTTGAGTTTTCACCTTGTAACGCCATGTTTTTAAGCCTAAGTCTAGAAATATGCAAATTACCATAGTACTCTCAAACCGAGAGACCCGCTGCTGCGGGGTCAGTTCATACGAGTTACGTTGGTGCCGTGGGAGGTGTTGGTGCCACCCACGGGACCGTTCCGGGGTTGTTTCGAGTTTTCACCTTCTAACGCCATGTTTTTAAGCCTAAGTCTAGAAATACGTAAATTATCGTCGTATTCTCAAACCGGGAGACCCGCGGCTGTGGGGTCAGTTCCTACGAGTTACGTTGGTCCCGTGGGAGGTGTTGGTACCACCCACGGGGCCGTTCGGGGGTTATTTCGAGTTTTCACCCTCTAACGTCATGTTTTTAAGCCTAAGTCTAGAAATATGCAAATTACTGTAGTACTCTCAAACCGGGAGACCCGCGGCTGTGGGGTCAGTTCCTACGAGTTATGTTGGTCTCTTGGGAGGTGTTGGTGCCACCCACAGGGCCGTTCAGGGGCTGTTTCGAGTTTTCACCCTCTGACGCCATGTTTTGTTTAAGTCTAGAAATATGCAAATTACCGTCGTATTCTCAAACCGGGTGTCCCGCGGCTATGGGATCAGTTCCTACGAGTAAGATTGGTCCCGTGGGAGGTGTTGGTGCCACCCACGGAGACGTTCGATGGTTGTTTCTAATTTTCACCCTCTAACGCCATGTTTTTAAGCCTAAGTCTAAAAATATGTAAATTATCGTCGTATTCTCAAACCTGGAGTCCCGCGGCTGCGGGGTTAGTTCCTAGGAGTTACATTGGTCCCGTGGGAGGTGTTGGTGCCACCCACGGGGCCGTTCGGGGGCTGTTTCTAGTTTTCACCCTCTAACGTCATGTTTTTAAGCCTAAGTCTAGAAATATGCAAATTACCATCGTATTCTAAAACCGGGAGTTCAACGGCTGTGGGGTCCGTTCCTACGAGTTACATTAGTCCCGTGGGAGGTGTTGGTGCCACCCACGGGGCCGTTCGGGGACTGTTTCGAGTTCTCACCCTCTAACGCCACATTTTTAACCCTAAGTCTATAAATATGCAAATTACCGTCGTATTCTCAAATCGGGAGTCCCGCGATTACGGGGTCAGTTCCTACGAGTTACGTTGTTCCCGTGGGAGGTGTTGGTGCCACCCACGGGGCCGTTCTGGGGCTGTTTCGAGTTTTCACCTTCTGACGCCATGTTTTTAAGCCTAAGTCTAGAAATAATCCATGCTTATATGGTATATATTGTATACAAAACTGATGTTTATATGCAAAATTGATGCATACCGAAGTGCTCAAATGTATGTATTGTATCTACTCTTAAATAAAGTAATGATTTAAGATGCTATAACTGTCAACCATGACATTTTGCTTAGACATTTTTTCAAATAAAGTAATGATTTAAGATGATACACTTTAAAAACATAAGAGTAAGTGTGGTTATATTAAACTATTGTATTGATGATTTGTTAATATTCTATCCAGTCCACTCTTTAACAGGTGATATGATCAAAATTGGTAATTTACCTAACTAACATAAACCATAGCGCTGATGATATGAGTGAATGGAATTTACCTATACAAACACAAATGAAAGACCATATTGAAGTGACATCTTAGCTCACGTTTGGCGCCAATGCACTTATTTCGGGATCCGATGTTCAGTAAATCTGAAAATACAAATAATAGTTTATGTATAGAATAATCATAACAACCATACAATCTCTATATCGAATAATAATGCAAGTGCTAGGTTTGTGAATAAATCCATTTGTCAAAGAGTTACAATTGTTGCCATCTGGCATTATTCAAATTCCATAGGACGGGTTGCAGGCCATTATATATGCATATATATACTGTATATATAATATATATATGCAGTATATATACTGGTATGCTACGATGCAGTACACTGCATATATATATATATATATACTACATATATATGCAGCATATATATGCATATATATACTGCATATATATGCACTATATATATGCATATATATGCACTATATATACTGCATATATATGCACTGCATATATATGCACTGCATATATATGCACTGCATATATATGCAGCAGTTGCATATATATGCACTGCATATATATGTATATGCAACATGCAACTGCATATATATGCAACACTGCCCCGCTCCGCCCCCTGCCCCGTTGCCTCCCCCTTTCCCACTCACACACGCGCACACAACCACACACACAAACATGTATACACTGGCATATCTGTTAAGTTTTTGGATTGGGGGTTTCACGTTGCTGCCAAAAATGAGGTATACCTCACGAATTTGTTTTAATATATTTTTGTTGAATCTTTTGTTTCAGCAAGTATGATTTATCACTGTGAAGCTTCTCATCACTGTTGTAATGGATGGCCTGATAAGTAGGATGCACTGAGCATATGGTATATTTTATTTCTAAATCTCTCATTTAGTTTCATATTAATAATTATATAATTCTGATATGTTATTTCTCTTTCAGGTGACAATTATTTAAAGTCCTACGTGATACCGGAACCGGAGGCAACCGTAACGGATCAGATGACTGAATATGAGTGTCAGGAGGTTTGTTTTGTAGATCCCACTCTTGGATTCACCCTAGATCAGGTATACTCTCTATTTTATTTTGGATTTTATCACCAATATGCACACACTCACACGCGCACACAAACACACGCACGCACACACGCACACACTCTCACTACATATATGCATATGCATATATGCAGATTGCATATATGCATACATGCCCCGTCCCCTCCCCCCTTCCCCACTCACACACACACACACACACACACACACACACACACACACAAACACACGCACACACGCGCCCCCTGCCTGTCCCCTCCCCCTTCCCCACTCGCACACGCGAACACACACAAACATGCACACACGCACACACGCGCCCCCTGCCCATCCCCTCCCCCCTTTCCCACTCACACGCACTCGCGCACACACACAAACATGCACACACGCACACACACAAGTCGGGAGCGCCGTGACTACACGATCGGTTCCTACGACTTACATTGGTCCCGTGCGAGATGTTCGTGACTCTTGCGGGACCGTTTTTTGGGTGTTTTACATTTTCACCATTCGATGGCATCTTTTTTATTCTCAAGTCTAACTTTTGGCAAATTTATGCCGTATACTCAAATCGGGATCCTTGTGACTACCCGTTTGGTTCCTACTATTAACATTGGTCCCGTGTGAGGTGTTCGTGACTCTTACGGTACCGTTTTGTGGCTTTTTTACGTTTTCACCCTTCTAAGGCATGCTTTTATGCTTTAGTCTAATGTTTTGCAAATTTATGTCGTACACTCCAACCGGTAGCGCCGTGACTACGCGGTCGGTTCCTACGAGTTACATTGGTCCCGTGCGAGGTGTTCGTGACTCTTACGGGACCGTTTTAAGGTTGTTTTACGTTTTCACCCTTCGATGGCATGCAAGTCTAACTTTTTGCTAATTTACGTCGTACACTCAACCCGGAAGCCCCGTTACTATGCGGTCGGTTCCTACGAGGTAGATTGGTCCCATGCGAGGTGTTCGTGACTCTTACGGGACCATTTTGTGCTTGTTGTACATTTTCACCCTTCGATGGCATGTTTTTATGCTCAAGTCTATTTTTTGTTGCAAATTTACGTCGTACACTCTAACCGGGAGCCCCGTGACTACGCGATCGGTTTCTATGAGTTACATTAATCCCGTGCGAGGTGTTCGTGACTCTTACCGGGCCGTTTTATGGCCATTTTACGTTTTCACCCTTCGATGGCATGTTTTTATGCTTAAGTTTATTTTTTTGCAAATTTACGTCATACACTCAAATCGGGACCGCCGTGACTACACGGTCAGTTCCTGCAATTTACATTGGTCCCGTGCGAGGTGTTCGTGACTCTTACGGGACTGTTTGTGGCTATTTTATGTTTTCACCATTCGATGGCATGTTTTTATGCTTAAGTCTATTTTTTTTGCAAATTTACGTCATACAATCAAACCGGGAGCGCCTTAAACCTAGAAAGTGGCAATCCGTTGGATAATGACTTATTTTTCTAGTGTTCACCCTAACTATTCTTTGTTTAAAAGTTATGTTCTCCCCCCCCCCCCCCAACCCTCACAGGAAGTGACAAGAAAAAAATGCGCCAACAATACCCAAGCTATAGGGGGCACAAAAAACTTAAAATTACGGGGTTTAGACATAAATAGGATCCAAACCCAAAATAATTAAAAAATTAAATCAATGCATATTTAACCTTAAAATAAAGTTCAACATAGGTCTATCCATTACCTGGATATTTTGTTACACCCAACGCCAATCAGAACCTTCTCTATGCCAGCAGCGATGCAATTTCAGATTATGTTTGATAGTAGTTCGACCCCAACATCAATGTATCCTATGACAGTGAAAAAATAATGAATTTTTTGCAAACAGTTATGTTCAATTAAAAAATTGGTAGAACCAAAAAATCAAATTCAAAACAAAAGGAAGAAAACCAGGGCTAGTTCTTTCATCACTCACTGTCCCTACGAGTTACATTGGTCCTGTAGGAGGTGTTGGTACCACCCACGGGGCCTCACGGGACCGTTCGGGGGCTGTTTCGAGTTTTCGTCCTCTAAAGCCAAACGATAGAGATAAATAAATGAAAACATATTTGTTCTAAACAAAAGAACCGATAAATCACCTAACATTTGCACAAATAGCGGGACATTACACTTAAAAGTAGATGAAATTCATAAATTAATGTAAAGTGCTAATACAATGTCAATATCATAATAGGATACAAATAAGATTGATGAGGATAAAATAATATTTTGATACTCAATCTTCCTCTAAATCAACTAAAAGATCCTTCAAATTAGGGTTGTCATCAAGAGCTGACTAGAACTCTTTTGGAGCCTTTAATGTGTCTACTTCAGTAGTCATACCCTTTGGTGCATGCACAATAATAGACCAATTGCCATCGTTTATGCACTTCGAGTAGAATACCTTTTTTACATTCTGAAAGGCACAAATAAAAGGCTCGTCGACTATGCGGTCTTTAGTCTTCAGCTTTGATAAATCTACCATAATAAGTTTGGAGTCGGGATCAACTTTGCAAGCATTCGTTGTATCCTCCACCTTTACCCAATCACAATAGAATACAGTTTCTGTGAAATCCAAGTAATCAAGTTCTAGGATTTGTTGAATTATCCCATAATAGGTTAGCACTGTATTCTTTGGATTTTTATCACTTTTGCTAGCGATACAGGTGGTCAAGGCAAAAATTGTTATTCCACTATTTTGCATCAAAAGCTTTTCCTCATATGGATATGAAATGAAATCAAAACCGTTGGTGCGGAATTTCTTAAACTCTTTTGCACGAAAACTAGGACCTTTTACTAGGCGTGGAAGTTTGGAAGAGACATCACCTCATTTTAGAAGCTTCATTTATTAATGAATTTGTATTAGGGCATGTTTTTACCACACATGAATAAATAACCGCACACATAAGATGTGAAAAGTACCTCTTTTGACACCCATGCCCTAAAGTCAGTTGTCGTCCATTTTCTCCTTTGATTTTGGATAATTTCGTTCTCGTACTTCCTATCAAAAAATTATAGAGTTTAGATCATAAAGTAAAAAATACATATAATCAAAGAAGAAGAATGTAATACCCCGCATTTTTATCAATATTTATTTATGGGATTAATTGAATTAAATGTGAATTAATTGAGAATTAATCCGGATAAAATATTAACGAGATGTGAGTTAGTATTTGATTATAATGTGTATATATGGCAATATACGAATATTGTAACTATTGAAATTGTCGCGAGATTGAAATACGACAATTTGGGAAATTTTGTTGAGACGCGTGTGACAGTCGCGTCAGGAAAGTAATTATTTAATTAAAAAGTGAATTTTATTTCTATTAACCGTATGGTCATTTTCAGTGCGCCAACGTGTCCGAAAAGGTCGAAATAGTCAGAAAACACTAGCCGGGGGTTAAGTTTGGGTCCCGGGGCATTATTGGGCCATACCGGTAACTTAAAAGGGCATTTTGGTAATTTCAGAAATTTGGGAATTAAAACCCACGAAAATTAGAAATAAAAATCTGACTTATTCTTTATCCACTAAACCCACTAACTACACCAAGGGACTTAATGGGCTACGGGAGAAGTTAAGAAATAGTTCTAACTTTCCAAAAACCAACCCCCACCTCCATTGTCATCATCCTTAGAGAAGAACTTGTAGAGAGAGAGAGAATTCTGCAGAGAGAGAGAGAGAGAACAACTCAGCCTTCAAGATTCAACATCAAATTCAGAGAAAGATTAGAGGCAAGTGGTTTAATTATAATTGATTCAATGCTATGCTTTTCTATGTTTAGGATAATCATCAAATTTATCTTGGAAGATTGATTAGACCCATGAATTTGAGGATTAAAACTATGAACTATGTTAGGAATTGCATGTAGAAACATTCTGGACGAATTATGCATTCAAAAGATAACCATTGATGATCTAAAAATGGATTTTAGAATAAGATTATTAATGTTCTTGAAAGAAATAGAAAACTGGAATTCTTGATGAAGTTTTGATCCAAACAAAGCCCTTGAATGATGAATTATTGGTTTTAGAACGTTAACACTGTTGTAGGATGGTTGTATGATGATATTATAACGTTATCTTAGAGTTTCATGCTTGTTAATGGTGTTTTGAGATGATTTGAAAACTGCAAAACGAAGTAGTCCGTAGCCTACCTGGTGCGTTCGATCGATCGACATTCATCAGTCGATCGATCGACCACCATAGATCGATCGAAGGCCAAGGTCGATCGATCGACCTTCCCAGAAAGAGTAAAATTTCCCCTAGTTAAATTTTAATGATGTTAACCCTTGGAAAATATTATTGGAGACCTTATGAATATCCTTAGACTTAAGGAAGACCAATAGGTATGGTTATAAAGTTTGGACCTTAATTATAATTTAATTTAAGGAATTATTCTAAAAGCTAATGAAGCTCGATGAGTGAGATAACATTAGGGTTAAAAGAGTAATTTTGAATAAATTGATGAATTGAGGTTTGGGGCAGAAGTAAGGACCTTAAGAATAATGATGTAATATGTGGGAATAATAGGAAACTTAATAAGCCCTTTGAGATAGGTTTTAAGTATAAGAATCTATGATGTGAGATATGTCGACAGTCTACATTATATATTATCGTAAGACTTAAAATGTATACAATTGGAATAATGGTATAAGGATGTAGAAAATACCTTTATTAATATTGATATATCTAAGATGTGTGCATGCTTAGTATATGATCTTATATGTATGACATACCTACCATACTTGCTATCACGGGAGGTTTACGTTCGCTTAGGGCCTTCTAATCCTTGTGTGCCCGGATTTAGTTTGGTACCTAGAGGACATAGTTCAAGGGAATGACTTAATTGTGAGTTATTAAGTCAGCTGACTATGGAGCGTAGGTATGTACGTGACCCATGGATATGTTGAATTATGTTCGCCTCCATTTTTGTGTGTTGTGCTTATTCTAACAGTTCCTGAGAGATTCGGAATTGTAATCCTTATGTACGTGATGTACCGGGATGGATAGCAGAGTATGTGTGCACCGCAGCTTAGCCTCGGGGTGCTTATATTGTATATTTATGATGTGAATAATATACGATTGAATGAATAGGAATTGTGATGTTTATTTATGAGAATCATTTATAGTAACTCCTTGAGAAGATAAATAAGGGGATAACCTCCAGTAAACAGTAATGCTAACAATTGAGGATCCGAGTTCAAGTAAAGCTATCTATTTAAGTAATAACATTGGGATTTCATATTGTGAATCGAGTAGTTGGGTTAGAACTTATGATGGTTTAGTTAGATAAATAACACATGAATGGGTACAGGAACGTTAGGAGTGCACAGTTAGATGAGAGGTGAGTATTTCATGTGAGAGCACGTCCTAACATGTATCTTGCATTCATTGTTTTAATTGTTATTAAAGCACTCGCTGTTTTTAAAATACTCTCCACATTCGGGCTCTGACCCGTTTGCTTTCAAATCTATCTTTTTGTAAAAACCATTTTTAGGTGCCCGACCACAAGGACACCATGCATAGTATTTCCAGTCAGGTGACGAGCTGTAGCTGTTGTGGAAGTTACAGGGCCTTGCTAGTAGACGCTTCATTTACCTTGACTCTATATTCAGATTTCATCAGTTGTAGGACATGTCGCCCATTTCTTTTAGAGACATTTCATTTTATATTTCAGTTATTCAGACTTTGGTTTGTAATTAATTCAGGATGCAGACTTGTTTTATTTCTTTTCATATTGGAATTGTTGTGAGGAGTATTTCCTCTAGACTCATCTTTAATTGTTGATTCATTATAGTTGGACTTTATCGTGAATGGTTGTGTTGCATTTCTATATTTCATTTATTGCATGTTAATCAGATTTAATTTAAAATTTGACAACTCACTTTTTAAATACTAGGTGGTTAGTAATCATAAAAAAATGTTTTCTACAGTGATGCTATTAACTGGACCAACTTGACATTTTGTATTGATTTAATAAAGGAGTAGCTACCCGATATTTAATTAGTCGGGGTGTCACAAAGAATTCAGTAGATACTCACTCTCTCCAGTCTTGGACTCCATCTTGCGATTCGAAGACATGACAAGTTGCTTGCTCGTGTTGTAGGTTTGTGAGTTTCACCTCTTTAGGGTTCCCAAACGATAATTCCTCCTCAAACTCGTTAGGTTCCTCTATCACTCGTTCTCCACGAGGATTAAACCTCCTCACCTCTTGTTCTAGCATATGTTCCCTAGCGTATAGCGATGATTCCACTGTTACGTATTCTTCAGCAATTGACCCTCTAATATACCGTGTATTCTTTACATAATCTTTGAAGGTTTTCATCAAGCGCTCAAAAGGATACATCCAACGATACCTCACGGAACCACATAATAAAGCTTCATCGCATAAATGCACAAGCAGGTGGATACTGATATCGAAGAATAACGGAGGAAAATATTTCTCTAATACACAAACTGCCTCGGCTAAAATTTATTTCGCAGCTTCAATGTGCCTTATGTTTACCACTTTTGCACAAAGTAGGGTAAAACACAAACTGATTTGCATAATTGCTCGACGGAGATCTTTATGTTCAGAGAAGCAATGCCGAAATAACAACGGGATTAATTGGATGATTACGTGCCAGTCGTGAGACTTGCACTATTTCAAGTCATTTGCTTGGTAGCTTACTACCCTACGTAAATTACCAGAATAATCGGTTGGAGTCTTTAAGTTGAACAACGTGTCTAAGAGGATCTTCTTCTCATTAGTAGTCAAAGTGAAAGCAGTCGGGGGGGAATAGAAATTCTTCCTATCGTTGGATCATTTTTTAACCACAGTCTCTTCTTTATTTTCATATCCTGTAGATCTCGACGGGAACGCTCTCCATCTTTGGAATGAGATCCACCCAGACATGTTCCTATCAAATGTTCTGCAACATTCTTCTCTATGTGCATCACATCAATTATATGCCTTACATGATGATCTTTCCAATACGACAAATTAAAAAATATTGATCGCCTGGACCATGGCTTCGCTTTACTAGGGTCGTTCGGATCCTCCCTAGCTTTACGCTTCAGGTTTACAAACTGGGGGTGTTTGCCTACGTACCTATTCCCCGCAGTCGTAGCCACCGCCTTCTCCTCAATTTTCTGACCAAAAAGTCGAATAGGTGCCGTTCTTCGCTCGTGACCGACAGGCAAAAAGTTAGACTTGTCGTTCCTAAAAGGGTGACTGGTCGGCAAAAATCTATGATGACCCGTGTAACTCAACTCACCACTATGTTTTAACCAACAGGATTTAGTTTCCTCCCCACATATGGGACATCCATAATAACCATGAACATTACAACTGGACAAGGTCCTGTAAGCAGGAAGATCGTGGATCGCCCACATCACCATTACTTTAAGTGTGAACTATTCACCCTTATGAGAATCGAACTCCGCCACGCCTTTATCCCACAACTCTTTAAGTTCTTCGATTAATGGTGCTAAGAATATATCAATATCATCACTGGGAGACTTCGACCCGGGTATCAACAGAGATAACAATGTGAACTCCTTTCTTATGCATAATGTCGGAGGAAGACTTAAAGGCGCCATAAGAACTGGCCAATAACTTTAACTAGTACTTAAATTACCGAAAGGGTTAAACCCATCGGTTGAGATTGCAAGACGAACGTTGCGCGGTTCCTTTGCAAATTCATGGTGTTGTGCATTTGAAATTTTCCAGATAAGTGAATCAACCAGATGACTCATCACATTCCCACCCACCTCGCATCGAGCATGCCATGTCATGGCCTCCGCTATCCACGGTACAGTAAAAAAATGTTTTAAACGTGGCCCAAGTGGAAAATACTTCAAAACCTTTTGTGGGACTTGCGAGCACTTGCGATTTTTTGCATGTTTGCCATTTCCATTCTCACAAACCATATATCTAGGCTCACTGCATACAGGACATTCATCCTTCTCTTCGTGCTCATTCCGGTACAATATGCAATCATACTTGCAAGCATGAATAGATTTGTATTTTAAACCAAAACCCTTCAAACTCTTCTTCATGGTAGGATAATTGTCTCGTAACATGTTCTCTTTTGGGAGAATTTCTTTAACCCACGTAAGAATTCCGGTTACGCTGTTTCCAGACAAACCAAATTGACTCTTCAAATTATGCATACCAATCATTGCATATAATACCGAGTGATCTTCATCGCAATCTTTATACAACGGCCTAGCCGCATCGGCTTTCAACCATATGTATTCCCGATCTCCTAGTAGTTCAACATCAATTTGTTCATTTACTTGGTCATAATGAGCATTATTTGTATCCATAGGTTGGTGGTTTTGTTGGTTGTGGAGTCCGTAAGCATCATCAATTAAGTCGGTCAATGGACGATGTGTTGGTGAATCATGTACCACTTCTACTCCTTGAGGTTCCGTTACACGGTCGGCTCCCGGTAATTCTTCTGGAACATAAGGTACAACTTTTTCACCATGGTATGTCCATATTATATAGTCTTGACAGATTCCCCACTTTAGTAAATGCATCTCAACAACTTCCAATGACTTATATTTTCCGTTAATACAATGAGTGCACGGACACGAAATCTTCTCACTTTTAAGATTTTTGGAAGCGTATTTAACAAATTCATAAATGCCCTTTACATGATTAATTGATATCCGGTTAGTCTCTCCCATCCACTCTTTGTATTGTGGGAAATCCATGTAATAATCTTCAAATTTCAGTCCTGTGGTAATAGGTTAAAAAATATTATTACAACTGAAACAAAAAGAATATTCTTACGACTGAAATAAAAAAAATATCATTCCAAACGAAACAAAACCAATATTCTTACAACTGAAACAAAAAAAAATACCATTCTAACTGAAGCAAAACCAATATTCTTACGACTAAAAAAAAAATTATTACTACTGAAACGAAATAAAATATTATTAAATCTTGGGCAACAGATAAAGTGGCCAAGTAATAAAAGATTTTGCATAATTCCTCAATTCCATCCCATCCCCGCTGTTAACGTACACAGGTACATCTCCGCAGCCGTTGTATATTTCATCGACCATTATTTTAGCCTCACCCTTCTCCAAAGGTCGGTGATGTACTAGAGTTTCAGGAACCCTGGAGATGAGTATGCACACGCCAATAAACCTCGAATTGCTCATGTCCTTGATATAATACTCTTCGCCATAGTCACTGTGAATTGTTGACGATGATTCGAGCCCCGTGATTAGCGGAGGTTCAATGTTGGAGGATGAGGCATTTGAGAGGGGAATGTTGGAGGGGAAGGATGTATGAAACCTTGAGTAGAAGTAGGGTAAGGGTAACCTTGAGGAGGCATTGGGGGCCTATAACTTTTCGAAAGATTCACAAGTTTCCCAATTTGATTTGTCAATAATCCCAGGGAATTTTTAATCTCATGGACATCCCCATCGGTCTTCAACTGGTGCTCCTTTTGGGATGAAATACAATTCTTGACCGAAGAAAGCTCGTCCACAAGAGGTGCAATGTGTTGAAGTTTTGTTTTTGGCATATGTGAGCCAACACCTCTCGTCCTCCCCCTTTTGTCATTTCCAAAGGTCTTAGTCAGGGCATCATTTTCAAGATCAAAGTCATCAGTAGGGTTCGAATCTGATTGACTGCTGATGGCCTCTATTGATTCCAATGTCTTAGCCAACTGCAGCGGGAATTTATTATCTTTGTCTCGTCGAGCATGAAGGAATAAGTTGGACTGATTTGGGTTTTTACCGGCATCTGGACCATCTTTTGTCCTACTCTCCCATTCATTCTTCAAATCCTCATATGATTTGGATCCCAGCCTATGGATATTTGTTTTTTGTTCCCTATTTTTTTTGTTTTACTCCCTCTGGACTAACTTTTTTCCCTTTGCCTCATTCTCCAAAAACTTATTCCACTGATCCACCGGCATTTCAACATTGGGAGAAACTTTCTCTTTCAAAGCCAAAATATCTGAGCTCGCTGCCTCTTTCGGGAAATGTTTCTTCTGAAGGTTTCTCCTGTATGTCCTCAATCCTTCAGCAACCCGAGATAGAACTTTATTCTTGGAACGGTCAAGAAATGAGAAATGCTTGCAAATTTGGTCATGTATGTCATCTTGATCAACAAGGTTCCAATTGTCTGGTCCACCGACTCCCACGTTCATTTTTCCCAGTGACAAACACCGAGCTTTAAAGTTCAGCACGTCATTCCTATCACCCGTCGGGTTATTCCCGAGAAGGGAGAAGCCAATAGGCTTCTTTTCATTTGAGCGGGTGGCATCATGAGTGTTGGATGGGGGCGTTAAAAGCAACGGGAGTGCTGGATTGGGGCGTAGGAGCACTTGGAATTGGACTTGGAGAGGAGTGAACCATTGGTGGAGTTGTGAATTGCTCAGCCATTGGTGTTGAGAATTCGGGTTCTTCACGAGATGGTGAACCTCGTTGTGGTGTCACATCGGCACTTGGTACCCTTGGGTTGTTTCCTCTCGACATTATCTACAAAAATTAAAAAATATAAGTGACTAAATAATTATAGTAATATGAAATTATAACTAATTAATCAAGCTTAATTAGTTTTATATATATAGATAGATAGATACCTTTTCAAAGTAAGACTTTAGAATAAGTTCAATGTGTCTAATCTCCATCCATTCGGTATTAGTTTTTAAGAACCTATGAATTTTTTCACGTGGCCAACTAGAAGGAAGGGTATTTATGATTGATGTGTAGATGTCAGTGACATGAACTCGGAATCCCTTATTTCTCAACTTGTTGTCAAGATTCAATTTTACGTGCATGTGGCGCGAGACGTCACAGTCTATGTCAATGCTCTTTGTACGCAGTTGTATCCATAACGGGTGGATTTTTTTCCGCCTTCTCCAACAACGTAACCAATGTCAGGGCTATGTCGGGATTACGTGTGTGAAGTATATTTTGCATAACGTCATCCTAGTTTTCTGGTAGAGAAAATAAAATACGATCGAGCAAGTAATCTTGCTGGATATCAAATCCATGATTTATAAGGTTGTTAAATTGTTCGATCTTTTTATTTCCGTACCTATAAATAGGAGTACTCTCTATATGATGCACGCTATTAAAAGAGTTATATGTGAGGTCTAATTGCAACCTCTCCCACTCTTGTTGATAGTATTTATCACCGTGCCTCATTTTTCCTGAGAAAAGTATACGAGGGCATAAATACGAGTCCTGCTATTAAGGTTTAGGTTTGAAAGTTATGAGAGTTTAAACATACATGTACACATAAACAATTTGTTCATAATTACACACATAAACATACATATACACATAAATCTATACACAATTTATTTGTTGGCCCAAGTCCGCGACCCACTGGGTATGACAAAAAATGCACATTAATCGCAAGATATGTGATATACTTTTTCATAGGCAAATCAAGAGCACACCCAACAAATTTAATAACATATACATTTATCGACACTAGTATCAATTCAATAAATTCAACATAGTATCCAACAACCAAGCCAACAATATCTCACTATAGTAATGTGCACACGTGTTTGCGGCTCGTATGTAAAAAAAATCATTTAATTATATTTTCTCAAAAAAAAAACAAGACAAGCATATTTTGTCGAAAAAAATACACACATATACAATCTAGGGTTTATTGACATAATCTATACCTACACACACATACAATATAGGGTTTATTGACATAATCTATACATACACACACATACTATTTAAGGTTTACTAAATCCTAATATTTTTTTTGACATAAATCTATACATACACACACATACAATCTATACATACACATACATACACACATACAAACATAAATCTACACATACATACACAAAAATTAGGGATTTAGATAGAAATCACGAAATCCAAATGAATCAATACATACCAACTCAAATCGATTAGCCAAATGCAAATCCAACTGAAATCCAAATGCAAATCCAACCGAAATCACAGGAGCTCGAAATCGCACGAACCCTAACAGCAAACGAAGTCGCACGTAATAAATGAGAAGCTGGGAATATTTATTTTCAAGACCAGACTATGGTCACGGCCTAGAGCCGTGACCCGATGTGCGCGACCCATTAATGACCATGAGGCTGGCGATTTCGACCTGGTCACGGCCTAGAGCCGTGACCCATTACTGACTTGGACAATGGCGATTTTGATTTAGTCACGGCTTAGGGCCGTGACCCATAATGCGTGACCCTTTTCCAGCAGCCTTGGTGTTTGAATGATGTATGGTCACGGCCTATAGCCGTGACCCAGACCAACAAATGGTCACGGCCCTAAGACGTGACCCTTAATGTGTGTGTTTTATGCTTCGTCTCTCCTTTGGTCACGGCCCAAGTCCGTGACCCATCCGCGACCAGTTTAGAGGGAATTTTGGCGCCAAGCTGGTCACGACCTGGTCAGGGCCCAAGTCCGTGACCCATTCGCGACCAGTTTGGAGGGAATTTTGGCGCCAAGCTGGTCACAAGCTGGTCACGGCCCAAGTCCGTGACCCACTATGGTCAGGGATTTATTCTGTGACCACTTCTAGAGCATGGATAATTTAGTGTGGTAATAAAATTGGTCACACCAAATATTGAGTGGGTCACGGCCCAAGTCCGCGACCAGCTGGTCACGGACTTGGTCCGTGACCCACTGTGCGTGACCATTCGCAGGATTTGGTGTAGTGTAGAAGGCTGGAAGCATAGTTATCTATCCAAAGGTGGTTGGTTGAGGCTCATCAAAAGTGTTTTAGCTAGCCTTCCGACATATTTTATGTCTGTTCTTCCTTTTCCAGGGTCTGTTGGTAAAAGACTTGATAAGCTGATGAGGGATTTTATGTGGAGAGAGAATGATGATCAGTTTAAGTATTTTTTGGTGAATTTGGATGAGGTGTGAAGGCCACTAAGAGGAGGGGGGGGGGGGGGGGGGGCTGGGGTGAGGAGATTATCCCATTTCAAAAAGGATTTATTAGGGAAGTGGTTATGGTGATTCAATGGGGGAAGTAGGAAGAATGTGGAGGAAAGTGGTGGTCGCTAGGCATGGGGTGGGTCCGTATGGTTGGGATCCTATTTTGGGGCGCTCTACTGATGGGGTGGGGTGGTGAAGTTTCATTGCGCTTGGGTGGGGGACATTCTCTTTGCTCACTTCCTTCCAGCTTGGGAGTGGAAGTCGTATCAGGTTTTGGAAGGATACTTGGGATGTGGGGGCTATTTGAAGGATGTATTCCCACGGATTTTTCTACTTGGGGGGATAAAGAGGGATTATTAGAGGACCATAGGCGGAGGGATGGGGCCCTTGAGGTGTGGGACCCAAAGTTTAGGAGGGGTCTCTGGGATTGGGAATGGCTGAGATTGGCGCCGGCATCGTCTTTGGGTGCAAATGGTATGAGGTGGTCATGCTCCCAGGATGGATTGTTTTCTATTAAGAGTTATTATCATGTGCTGAGGGGTCGTGGGGATGCTTCTTTTCCGTGGAAGGACATTTGGAAGAGTCAAGCATCTCCCAAGGTTCCCTTCTTTGCTTGGACCGCTGCCAGGCAGGCCATCTTGACTATTGAGGGCCTTCAAAATAGAGGGAGGAGGATGACCAGTAGATGTTGGTTGTGTGAGTAGGAGGAGGAGACGTATAATCACCTTCTTCTTCACAGTGAGGCGACTAGGGGCCTTTGGAATTTGATTTTCTCTTTATGACAGATTATTTGGGTTATGCCTCTTTCGGTACGCGAGTTGTTGGCGGCTTGGAGGAGGCCTAGGGGTTGGGCTGGCCCGCGGGTGGTCTGGATGATGGTTCCTCTTTGCATTTTTTGGACCATGTGGCAGGAGAGAAATAGGAGATGCTTCGAGGGGGTCGAGCTCAATCCTTCTCGGATTCGGTATAGTTTTTTGAACCTTATTCTTACATTGTATAAGAAAAGAATCAATTCGTCGTTGTCTCTCTTTCTTGAGTTTTAAGAGGAGTTCCAGAGGCTTGTCGAGTAGGTTTTGGTTTTTCATCTCTTTGTTTCTTTACTTTGTATACCTCCTGTATACGGGATTCCGCCCCCTTCGATGGGTATGTTTTAATGAATCAGTTACTTATAAAAAAAAAGAGATAGAGAATATATGTGGCATTAAATTGTGGGTATTTTCAAAGTGGTGGGAAACGTTAAATGCTCCGAGTTTAATATAATAGGTTATATACATATATTTTGTGGATGTATTGGACAAATACATTAGTTAATTATTGGACAAAATTTAAATGTCACAAATGGAACCAAATATATAATAATGAAGTGTATATTGTCATGTGTATTCAAGCATAAAAAAGCAGAGTACAAATTGAATTTTAAATAGTAAAGATGGTTATGAGCATAATTACACTTTAAAAATGGGATCAATGTGTACTAAAATCTAGACACATTTCTATACCAAATAATTATTGGATTATGCATAAGATGTCACATTTGTATCAAAATACACATCAATAAAATTTCTTAATGCAATTTTCATGTATATTTTTTAACTCTCTCCAAAGATGTAAAAATAATATGTAACTAATTTTGACTATGTGAACTGTGAATCGTGGCTCGCACCCACGGCCTAATGTTGCGTGTAGTTTTCTACGGACTACATTTAAGGTGGAAAAGCTCAAACACTCCCAACCTCTATGGATGGCAAAGGGACAAAGGAATCCCTAAATTTGACGATTTAGGGGAAAGAACTAACAAATTGAGTTGGGATGGTTAATGGTAGCGTATCAATCAATTGTACGATCGAAACGCGTGGACTGCATTTTTTTGGCTCCATAAATGCCCACTAAATATGCTTAACGAAATCTTCACCCAAATGAGCGAATGCCGACCAATTGTGATCCGCCAACTCCTCCATTTGCGATATCACCCCCCCACGGTGGATGGCCTAAACATTGTACTATGCATGTTTTGAAAAATATTATTGTAAACTTATTAGCTAAAATTAGTATGCTTATAAACGCTTCCAAAACTTTCATTCAATTATTTTATTAATTAAATAAAGATTTAAAACAAATTTAGAAAAAATTTCCGTATCAATAAATATTTACTACTGATACGCCATTAACAGTTCAAAAAAGGAGAATTCATTCAAAATTTATTAGGATTTAACACAAATTTACACCAATTATCTACAATCTATTTTTTATATCAATTCCTTGTTGTGGATGTATCCATTTATACATCTATAAAATGACGATTATAATATCGCTCCATTAGATTTTTTTTCGGGTGCATATCCATTAGTTGTTGATATCGCTCATAGCCATAGCCATAGCCCAATAGAGTAATGCTATAGGTACAGGTTCAATTAATCGGATTAACCCACCGGGTGAGGTGGCCCACTGATTTGGCATCCCTCGTTTACGATTTGGCATTCAAAGCATTCCTCATTTGACCCACTGATTTGGCATTCCTCATTTATTCTTTGCCCATGTTCATTCCTCATTTGTGATTGAAAAAAAACTATTTTTATAAAAAAAAATTATACAGTTTTTTAAACTATAAAAATATTTATTTTAACAACTTAGGATTTTTTTTATAAAAATAATTTTTTAGTGTCGCTTTTTATCGCAATTGGTTTGTGTCTCTAGCACGGACTCACATTCATTAACAGATGTGAGTCTGCGCCAGCGACACTAAGCAATTATGATAAAAAGTGCACTAAAAATATTTTTATAAAAAAAATCCTAAGTTGTTAAAAAAATATTTTTTAGTGCCGTTTTTTTATCACAATTGTTAGTGCCTCTGGTGCGGACCCACATTTATTAAGGAATGTGGGTCTGCGTTAGCGACACTAAGTAACTGCGATAAAAAGCGATACTAAAAAAATCTTTTTATAAAAAAATCCTAAGTTGTTGAAAAAAATCATTTTAGTACTGCTTTATATCGCAATTGGTTAGTGCCGCTGGTGCGGGCCTACATTCATTAAGGAATGTTGGTCCGCGCCAGCGATACTAACTAATTACGATAAAAACGACACTAAAAAAAACTCCAAGTTGTTAAAACTCCAGTGACACTAACCAATTACGATAAAAAGCGGCACTAAAAATATGTTTTTTTTTAAATCCTAAGTTGTTAAAAAAATATTTTTTTAGTGCCATTTTTTTATCACAATTTCTTTAGTGCCGTTGGCACGGACGCACATTCATTAAGATATGTGGGTTCGCACCAACAACACTAGCCAATTACGATAAAAAGGGGTACTAAAAAAATATTTTTATAAAAAAAACCAAAGTTAATATTTTTTTTTGGTTAAAACAAATCCTAAGTTATTTATTTAAAAAAATGTTTTTTAACCGAAAAAAAATAAGTTTTTAATGAAAAAAAGGTAAAACATTTGAAACAGGGATTAACCCATAAAAGAAAACTTATCTCCTACCCACCCACAAGCCATGTCACACAGCCACCTCAGCCGGTGTAATAATTCGGTGGTCTCCAACCGGTACCAAAAGCTTTTCTCTTTTTTTTTAAAAGTAAATGAATCAGTAAAATGAACCCGCCTAAGGGGGCGAAAACCCGTATACAGGAAGTATACTAAACAATTTTATCTTGTTTTCATATATATAATAACGCCTGTCTTATCTGACTATTTTATCTTGATCATTAATGGACTAGGAGGGATATCAACAACTAATGGATATGCACCCAAATAAAAAAACTAACGGAGGGATATTACAATCGTCATTTTATAGACGTATAAATGGATACATCCACAACAAGGTATTGATATCAAACATAGATTGTAGATATTTGGTGTAAATTTGTATTATATCCTAATAAATTTTGAATGAATTTTCCTTTTTTGAACTGTTAATGGCATATCACCAGTAAAATATTTCTTGATATGGGATTTTTTTTTTTTAAATTTGTTTTAAATCTTTATTTAATTAATAAAAAAATTGAATGAGAGTTTCGAAAGTGTTTATAAACATGCTAATTTTAGCTAATAAGTTTACAATAATATTTTTCAAATTATGCATAGTACAATGTTTAGGCCATCCATGGTAGGGCGATAATATCGCAAACGGAGGAGATAGTGGATCACAATTGGTCGGTATTCGCTCATTTGGGTGACGATTTTGTTAAGAGTCTTTAGCGGGCACTTATGGAGCCAAAAAAATGGAGTCCACGTGTTCAAATGTGTTTCATTTCCTTGTTTCATATGTACAATTGACTGATACGCACAACAGTTTCACTTTTAAGCATTTTTTTACTATTAACCATCGCGACCCAATTGGATAGTTCTTTCCCCTAAATCGTCAAATTTAGGGATTCCTTTGTCCCATTGCCACCCATAGAGGTTGGGAGTGTTTGAGCTTTTTCATGAAAACTACACGTTACTATAAATGAAAATTGCAATAAGCAACGTTATTTTGTATATTTTGATACATTTGTGACATTTTATGCATACTCCACTAATTATTGGCTGCAGATATGTGTCTAGATTTTAGTACACAATGATCCCATTTTTAAAGTTTAATTATGCTTATAACCATCTTTACTATTTAAAATTCAATTTGCACTCGGCTATTTTATGCTTGAATACACTCATGGCAATATACACTTCAGTATTATATATTTGGCTCCATTTGTAACATTTAAATTTTGTCCAATAATTAATTAATGTATTTGTTCTATACAACCGCAAAATATATGTATATAACCTATTTTATTAAACTCGGAGCACTTTATTTGATTGATTAGATTGATGTACATTGTCTGTGATAGAAAAAACCTAGACATGGTTATATTCACAATATGCGTACAGGAAATAACTAGAATATCCCAACTCACCCATTCAAAATTCTTTTACAATCCCAACGCAAAATCTATAACATAACGAAACAATATGCATTGATATATAGCATAAAATAGGAAACTGTTGTGCGCATAAATAAATACAACATATAAAATTATATAAAATGTGTACAATACTTCATTGTATTGTATTGTATTATCACATCGATTTGTGTAATTCTTTGAGCAGAAAGCAGTCTTCTATAAAATATGAATAAATTTAGGGAGATCCATAAAAATACTCATTTCAAAAACTTAGGGAATTAAATACTTTTACCTTATTGTTGTGAATCCCCAAGACATCAAAATAAATATAAGAAACTCGTATTTATATTTGCCTTATTCATTGAATTTATCAAATAATAGACTTCCTCACTAAATATACTCTAAACCTCTACTTTTCTTCCACAACATGAAAGTCATCCAGAAAGCGCAACCTAAAAGCCAAACATGCCTACCTTTCTCAATCCCAAATGTCAACTCAAAAAGTCACAAACCAGAAGTAAATTATTGACATCAAGTACTAGTAGAACCATCTAAAGAATAAAGCATGTATAAAAAATATAGCTACGATACCCAAACAGTGAAACAAACACTAAGTTCATATTGATATATTTGCATGAAATACAAGGATGGAGAAGAGAGACAACCTGCAAAAGAGACGAGAGAAAGATATCTAATTTAAATTAGTAGAGAACTAACCTCTAACTACTTAAACAGACACTTGTAAGAAATAAGAAGAGATAAATTCTTAAAGCTTCAAACCCCAAAACAGTATCCGTACGCATATAAACCAAAGAGTTCTGGGTACTGTAAAATGTCGCCAAACACGGTCTCTGGCACCACCTGGACATTCACGGGAGCCTCATTATAAAACCGCATCGCTTGGGACTCGACGCTACCACCAGCATTGAAACTCTTAAACTTTTGTGGAATATCAAAATAGAGCCCAAAATTATCATTATCAATAGCCTTCTTAACATCATTAAGTGACTGTTTAGCTGGCACAGATGAAACACAAGACCCCCTATCCAACTGCTCAGATTTGTTAACATTAGGTTTTGGGAAAAACCCATTTAAAACTTGTTGCAACAACCCCGAATCGTACGGCTTTGATTAAAAGAAATCAAAATCCATGCAGTTGTCATCTGTAGCGTTGGATGATGTAACTACCGGATTAGTTTGATAATTTTCATACGTTGGTAGACACGTATCAGGCTTATCCAACTGCTCAGATTTGTTAACATTAGGTTTTGGGAAAAACCCATTTAAAACTTGTTACAACAACCCCGAATCAGACGACTTTGATGAAAAGAAATCGAAATCCATGCTATTGTCATCTGTTGCGTTGGATGATGTAACTAACGGATTAGTTTGATAATTTTCATACGTTGGTAGACACGTATTAGGCTTATCCAACTGCTCAGATTTGTTAACATTAGGTTTTGGGAAAAAACATTTAAAACTTGTTGCAACAACCCCGAATCGGACGGCTCTGATGGAAAGAAATCGAAATTCATGCAGTTGTCATTTGTAGCGTTGGATGATGTAACTATTGGATTAGCTTGATAATTTTCATACGCTGGTAGACACATATCAGGCTTATCAGCAGGAGAAGCATAAGTAAGGTGTGATAAAATAGAGGAATTTTGGTTGTTGTAAATAGGAAAGAGTTGTTGTTGTGGAGAATTAAATGGAGTGTTAAGGAAATCACGAAACAAGAGCATGTTGAGAGAATTAGTATTGTGGGTAACAGGTTATGGGAAGTCAGAGAGGTGAGGGTTTGATAAAGGTGTGAAATTAGAAGATGGAATAAAGTGAGGGTGTTGGTTGTGAGATATTTTGTTGTTGTTGTAGTAAAAGGGAGAAATGATATTGTCCGTATGGGAATGAGTTGGGGACGTTGGGTAGATGAAATTAGTTCCTGCTTTGGACCCCCTCATAGCACGTGCGACGAAATCATAAGCACGGGCTGCTTCTTCAGCTGTGTCGAACGTTCCTAGCCAGCATCATTTTTTGAACTGGAGGTCTCTTATTTTGGCTCCGTAACTGCCCCATGGGTGGGGGCGTACACTGCGGTATCTCATTGTGGTGGAGGTGTCTTTGGGTTGTTTTTTGGTGGTGGAGAAGGGTTGAGGTGGTGGGAGTGGGAGTGGAAGTGGCTTGGGTTCGGGGGTGTTGGAGAAACCGTGTAGTCTTCTCATGGCTTCTTCCATTTGAGAGAAAGTGAAATACATTGAAAAGGGAAACCCTAAAAGAAATGTGGTGAGGTGAGGTGATGTGTATATACTGTTTGCCCTGGACTAGGTTTGTTATGCTGTTATATATGTATTTATTGATATTAACTCTTCTGACATCTGGGAATTTTATTCGGTCAACTATTTATGTGGTGTCAACTAATTTGTTATCTCTATAAATATTTATGTATATTTAAATTGATGGTTGTAAAATTCACTTTAAATTTATTTGCATTTATATTGAAAAAGAAAATATGTGTTTGATTAACTATAAGTACAAATTTTTCACAAAATTACCGCGAGGAATTTTCAAAATAACTCATTAAGCATATTTAAAGAAATATCAAATCTTTAAAATTAATTTTTTTTAATCAAACTTGATGAAGATGATTTTTATAGTTAAAATGTCACCTAAAAAAAATCAATCTATAATTGGGTGAGATAATATTCAAAAGTTTGGACGTTCGAAAGTATACATGTAAAGACAAATTTTATTTTCACTCAATTGTAGATTATAATTTTAGATTATTTTTTTTATTGTTGATCTTTATATTATGAAGATCATATCCACCAACATGGATAAAAATTCATTTTTTTTAATTTATAAAAAATTAATGTATTTTTTAGGTAGGTTAAACTGTGTGAAAATATAAGGAAAATGCAAATTTAACAAATAAGATTTCGGGTGAATTTAGTCCAGCATGTGTGTGTGTGTGTGTGTGAGTGTGTGTATGGGGGTGTAATAAAAGAAAAATAAAAACTATTAGTAATTGGGGAGGAAGACCATAAACATTTGGATTATTACCCTTAACCCTATAAAGAGAGAGATGAATATCCTTTTGAACGTATTCTACCTGGGCAAAAATATAAATTGAATTTTAGTAACTATACTTTTGAACAATTAGAAGAGATGAATGAGAAAGAAAGTAGTTGTGAAAGTAACCATCAAATAATACTATAAAGAGTTGAAAATTAAATAAATTGGATTAAACTGAAATTTTAGAAATAAATAATGTACGATTATAAGTAGAAGAAGATATGTATCAGCAATTAGGGTTAATGAGTCTTCAGAAAATGGAACAAATTCCTATTGAAACTTTAGAAAAAAATTGAAGAAAGTAATTTTTACGATGACAACAACAACAACAAGAACAATAATAATAATGCCACTTGTTAACGATGAAGTCAAGACAAAGTCATAGTTTTGAAATTATTTCTCAAAATTTTAGGATAGATCAAATGGAAAATTCAGTAAGAGATTATGATTTTATAAAAATAACTCAGGGGTATAGTTGTATACGTAAAGAAAACTCATTAAATAAGGAGACACCAAATAACGAAGATACTGCACTAAGAAATAAAGTCTTTTTATGTGAAGTCCCATCGAAACCAATAACTAATACATGTTATATATTAAATATAAATTGTGGTAAAAATGCATGAGAACTACTAAAGTCATGGTGTGAGGTAGGAAACGAGTCATGCGTTGTGCCTAATCTAAGTAAGGTGGGGTTAAGATTCACCACCTTTTTAAACTGCAAATTTTCCAACACCATGTGTTTACCTCGACAGTGTTCAAGTATGAGTCAAAACTCTTAGTTAGTAATTTTATTTGTGAAGCATATCGGGCCTTTGATAACCAAAAGTTAAAATATAAAGTTAAAATAGTAGAAATTTCACACCTAGTACCATGGTAGTTGTGATAATTAAATTCGTGTTTATTTAGTGTTGCTTTATTATTATTGTCACTTAACACAATAAAATATAGTGTCATTTTGACTTAACCCTCAAATTTTAATCCCTAATTTGATTTACCATCTCGTTTTCATAATTCTTTGACTATGATTTGGAATTTGAATAGGGACAAAGTCAAATAAATCTTTCGGCTTGACCCACTATTTTTATGCAATATTTTGAGATAACCTCTTGTGCAGGGGGTTATTTCAAAGAGATTGGCAAAGTGAGGTTATGTCAAATATAGAAAAATGGTGGTTAAGTAAACAAACTAAAATATAATTAGAAAGTAACCTATAATTTAATAAATTCGACATATTTTGAAAAAATATATTCATAGAGTTGCATCCCAACCTATAATAATCATTTATGGTTTAAAAGAATAGTGGTAAAATTATTAATATATGAAAATATAGATAATAATATCAAAGATGTTGTCCTAAGAAAGAAAGTATTTCTAAGTGAGGTCACATTAAAGCCAATTAGTAATACACATTATATATTAAATATATATTATACTACGAATGCTGGAGAAGTACTAAAAACATGGTGTGAGGTAGGAAATGAGTAAAATATGTGTTGTGCGTAATCCAAAAAAGATGATGTTGAGATTAGCCAACTTTGAAAACCAAAAGTTCGCCGATGCTAGGTGCCTACCCCGACTACAATGAGGTATTAGGCAAAACTTTTATTTCAGAAGCATATTGGTCCTTTGATCATCAAAACTTAAAATATAAAGCTAAAAATATTAGAGATTTCACAACTAGTAACATAGTAGCCGTTATAGTTAAATTTATGTTTATTGTGCATTACTTTGTTATTATTATCACTTTGCACAATAAAATATAATTATAAGACTCGATCGGCCTATAATATAATAAATTTAGTACATCTTGAAAAAAATGTTCACAAAGTTAGTTCCCAACCTCTATTCATTATAAGGGTTCTTTTTATATGCTTTACATACTTATAAAACAATCATTATGAGGTTTAAAATATTAGTGGTCAAATTATAAACATATCAAATTATAGCTAATAATTTCTTATTCATACAAGGACTAATATAATCAAGTCAAATACTTCCAAGTTCAATTAGATTGCAACCTACTTCCAATATACAAAAATATCACACTTGTCATGGTCAAACTATTTAAGCCTCAATTTTTTTATCGAATTAAGGGGCGACAAAATTCTTGTCACGGCCATGGACCATAAGAACGGAGGAATTGTCACGATTTTGTCATGGTCAATGATCGTGGCAAGAATGAGGACCTTTATCACGGTCTTGTACGATCCTTTATTATGAAAATTCCAAAAATATTATCGTAGATGGGAAGTAGCTATTGCCCCAACAAAAAACATGCTTCAAAATAGCAAAAAAATGTGCTTTTAGTTCTTCAAAACAACAACATCCACAATCCCCTATACAAAACTTTTCAATTAAACTAATCAATAAGGTATTACCCAATGCCATATTTGATATGTAGTATAGAGAAATAAATGTAATAATTTTGTTTTAATTTATCGTGGCTGTGCTTCATCCCTTTTGTTTTGTTATAAAATGATCACATCTTGTACTTATTAGAGATATCTTTTTCTTGTTGATATATATAATAACACTTGTCTTATCTTACCAACTTATATTGCCCATTAATGGGCTATGGCTATGAGCGATATCAACAACTAATGGATATGCACCCGAAAAAAATATTAATGGAGCGATATTACAATCGTCATTTTATATATCTATAAATGGATGCATCCCCAACAAGGTATTGATATAAAAAATAGATTGTAGATATTTGGTTTAAATTTATGCCAAATCCTAATAAATTTTGAATGAATTTTCCCTTTTTGAACTGTTAATGGCATATCACCAATAATATTTATTGATATGGGAATTTTTTTAAAATTTGTTGTAAATCTTTATTTAATTAATAAAAAATTGAATGAGAGTTTCGAAAGTGTTTATAAGCATACTAATTTTAGCTAATAAGTTTACAATAATATTTTTCAAATTATGCACAGTACAATGTTTAGGCCATCCACGGTGGAGGATGCTATCGCAAATGGAGGAGTTGGTGGATCACAGTTGGTCGGCATTCGCTCATTTGGGTGACGATTTCGTTAAGCATATTTAGTGGGAATTTATGGAGCCAAAAAAATGGAGTCCACACATTTCGGCCGTACAATTGACTGATACACGTTTCGGCCGTACAATGGAGCCCAGGTGTATCAGGGTGGAATTATAAGTTGATTTTTTTAATTACCTTGAAATGTTTAAATAACATTTGATCATTAGTTAGTACTTGATTAAATTTACCTCATTTGATTCTCATTTGAAACGGGGTTATTGCATGTTTGTGGTAATATATTATCAAATCATGTGGTGTTCTTTATGAAATTCCTATTTTTTAAAATATGATTAAACAAGTGTTTGTTAATAAAATCATTATATGGATTCTTGAGTATTTTTATGCACTCAATGAATATTATGTTTTTTGATCCAGTGTTTTTGTGATTAGACATTTGGACCGGTGATTTCATCTTTTTTAACATTTTTAGCAAAGATGAGATAAATGATATACAATTTATGTTAGATTATATAAAAGTGTGATGTATATATCCCCTACTCTTTATTGTTTAACAAAGAGTGATATCAATCCAACTACATCCCGTATTGCATTGTAATTGATCATTCATTAAGAATTGCTGTAAGTTAATTGATTCATTAATGCGTTTCCATGATTAAAAGAGACATTTGATTTCAGGCAGATGAAACTTATTCAAAAAGTTTACAACGATTTTAGTACCATATGATGGTCAGAGAATTTTCTTTAGCTCCAACTTTATGTTAGTGTTTGCTTGTCTCAATGATTTTAGTATCATAGGGTGCGTTACGATATGTTAGTTTGCTTTTGAAGTTTCATTGTCTTGTTTAAGTATGTATATCATATACTCGCTAATGCCTCACTTGTGTGCATTTATTAATTTTTAGCATTGCATGTCCCATGCTTATACTATGTGCTACCATTAATTGCTTCATTATATTATAGGTATATAATCGCTATTGGTTGTTACTGTTATGTATAATATTATAGTATAATATGTATAATAATTTTGTGAATTGAAGTTCTTCAATGTTTAAAATTGGTTTTGGTTGTATAGTGTTTGGGTGGTGTGTTAGTGTTCTTGAGTTGGTTAGTTATGGTTGATTGAGTATTATTATTATTAGGTGTTGGTGTCTTTGGTAGTTGTTGTGATAGTTTTAGAGGGATATTATACTTTCTACGATATTTTCTAATGGTGTGAATGTATTATGTTGTATAATATTGCATTATTTTTAACAATTACATATCTTTTATTGCTTATATCTCACTCGTGGTGGTTTACATACTTAGACTAGAATGGATAGTTTTGGATGAGCAAGGATAGATTATCAAAAGAATACATAAAAGGTGTTGATAATTTTTTTAGGGATGCTCAAAACGCCTCCTTGGATGAGAACTTCATATGATTCCCTTGTAATCAATGTGAGAATAGATTAAAAATGGGTGTTAAAGAAATCAGACAACATCTGTATAGTTCGGGTATCGATCCGAATTATACTGTATGGAAATGGCACGGAGAGGAGGAACATCGTGAAACACTGCCGGATGTTAATATAGGCGATCCTATCTGTGACGACCTTAATATGATACCATGGAGGATGTTGAAGAGTTGATTGACATGGTGGAGGCTATAAAAGAAGACTTCACAGGAAATGCAGAAATTTTTCAGAAGTTTCTTTTAGATGCGGAGAAGCCATTATATGAAAGATGTAAAAAGTTACATAGTTATTCGGTATCGTCAAGCTATTCAATCTTAAAGCGAAGAGTGGGATGTCTGATAAATGCTTTTCAAATATGTTGTCAATCATTGCCGACATGCTTCCAGATGATAATGTATTGCCTTCATCCAATAATGAGGCTAAACGTTGCTTATCGGTATTCGAAATGGACTTTTAGAAGATACACGCATGCCCTAATGACTGTATACTCTACAGAAAAGAGTATAAAGAAGCTGTTGAATGCCCCACTTGTGGAACATCCAGGTTCAAACAGAAGAAGAATTTGAAAGAACAAAAAAGGAAAGAGGGGAAACAAGGTGTTCCTGTGAAAGTGTTAGGGTAATTTTCACCCATTCTGAGATTCAAAAGGTGGTTTCAATCTAAAGAGATCGCTAAGTCTCTGACATGGCATGCAGATGATAGAATTATTGATGGTTTGTTGCGTCACCCAGCAGACTCACCAACTTGGAAATTAGTTGATGAAAAGTGGCCCGATTTTGCAGCAGAACCAAGAAATCTTCGATTAGCACTATCATCGGACGGAATTGATCCTCATAATTCCCTTAGTAGTAGGTGAATTATTTGGCCGGTCATGCTGAACACATATAACTTTGAATCGGAATTGTGTTTGAAAAGAAAGTTTACAATATTGGCTATGTTGATATCGGGTCCAAAACAACCGGGAAATAATATAGATGTTTATTTGGATCCGTTAATAGAAGATCTGAATACCTTGTGGCATAAAGGAGTTAAAGCCTACGACGCCTTTCGACAGGAATCTTTTACTTTTAGGGCAATACTATTGTGGATAATTAATGATTTTCCAGCCTATGGATATTTATCTAGAAGTGTTGTTCAAGGCTATAATGCTTGTCCAATATGTAGTGAAAAAATATATTCCATCAGATTACAACACTGTGGCAAGTGCGTTTATATGGGACATAGGAGATACCTTCCACAAGACCATCCATTTCGAAGCCAAAAAAAGGCTTTTAATGGTAAGCAAGAGTTCCAAGCCTCCCCTGAACCTTTAAGCGGCGAACAATTATTGATAAAAGTTGGGAGACTTAAGGTTGCACGGGGAAAGAAGGCAAAAAAGGTGAGGGCGGTTAATTTGAAGAAATCATTAAAGAGAAAGAGACCGAGGAGAGTAGCTAATGGGGATGAAAAAGGCGGTCCTAGTAACAATAGGGTTGAAAATTGTTGGAAGAAGAAATCGATATTTTTTGAACTTCCTTATTGGAAGGATTTTCCTATTCGACATAACTTAGATGTCATGCACATTGAAAATAATGTCTGTGATAGTATCATTGGAACCTTGATTAATATTCCAGGAAAAACCTCGACCTTGAAAAAATGGGCTTAAGAAGTGAGTTAGCACCGCAGGTTAATGAAAAAAGGACATACCTACCGCCAGCATGTTATACGTTATCAAGAGAGGAAAGAAAAAAGTTTTGCCAAACTTTGCATGACCTTTAGGTCCCGAATGGGTAGTCTTATAATTTTAGATGTCATGTCTCTATGGAAGATTTGAAATTGTATGGCTTGAAGTCTCATGATTGCCATATTCTAATGCAACAACTTCTTCCAATTACAATTCGATCGGTGTTGCCAAAACATGTGAGATATGCAATCATGAGAGTATGTTTTTTCTTCAATTCCCTTTGTGCCAAAGTAGTGGACTTGCAAAAACTAAAAGAAATTCAGAATGAAATTGTGATCACATTGTGTTTGTTGGAAAAAAACTTTCCACCATCCTTCTTTGACATTATGGTGCATTTAATGGTGCATCTTGTGAGGGAGGTCGAACTTTGCGGTTCTATTTTATTTCGATGAATGTACCCAATTGAAAGGTTAAGTCAATTTACTTTACTATCATGTATTAATATAAGTAAATAAGTTTATCGATTTAGTTTTCTTTTTAATGTGTTAGGTACATCAAAGTATTAAAGGGTTATCTGAGAAATCGTAATCGCCCAGAAGGTTGTATTGCTCAATGTTATATAGAAGAAGAAGCTATTGAGTTTTGTTCCGAGTTCTTATCGGAATTAGATTCAATTGGAATTCCGGCGAGGAAGGATGATGATAAATCGATAGGAGGTTCGGATGTCGTTGAAGTTGATCGCATGTCCTTGGAGCAGGCACATCTTCATGCGTTACATAACACGAATGATGTTGAACCTTATATAGAGTATGACTTTCCTAACTTCTTATTAATATGAAGTTAGTTCCTCACATACTTATCTCTCTCTATATATTAATAACTAATGTTGCGTTACTCATTAATACCATGTTAGGGAGCATGGACAGTACTTGAAAGAAACCCATCCTCGAAAAGGAAAAAATAAGAAGTGGCTTGAAGAGGAGCACAACTACACGTTTATCCATTGGTTAAGTAAAAGGGTATGATTTAGGGACATGTTGACTTAACCACCACTTAAATTTTCATTAGATTTTACCCATTTTTTAGTTTTCTTTTAAACAATGCCACTGTTTTTTTATTTATTAGTTGCAAATCTTAGTGAAAAACAATTTAGAAGTCTAATACCAACTACTGGAAAATAGTGGTAGAGTGTAAAGTAAAACTAAATAGTTGGTGAGGTCTAATATTAAAAACTAAAGTGGGAATAAAGACGAAATATCCCCTTACTTTAATATGTTAATTTGAATTTTGTTTTGTAAGTAACTAAAATTCTTATATTAATAGGTTGCTCTCGAAGAAGAACTCCCAAACAACAATATCTCATATGACTTAAAATGGATTGCTCATGGACCTCGTCGAGACGTCATTAAATTTCACGGATATGTCATTAACGGTGTTCGTTACCTAACAAAGGATCGCGATGATTCACGAGTAACCCCAAACAGTGGAGTGAACCTAGTTGCTAAGACGTAGCAGATAGCTAGTGCAAAGGAAAATAATCATGTTTGTACCGATATGATTTTCTATGGTGTCATAAGGGAGATATGGATACTTGACTACTTTTCAATTCAGATTCCTTTATTCAAGTGTGATTGGGTTGACTACAAAAATGGAATTAACATAGACGAGCTTGGTTTTACATCTGTCGATCTTGATAGAGTTAGTCATAAATCCGATTCGTTCATCTTAGCTTCTCAAGCGAAACAAGTTTTCTACGTTCCGGACCAAATTAATCCTAAATATTCAATTGTATTGTCAACTCCTCAAAGGGATTACTATGATAAATATGATCTCAATGATGGATCTCTCGGGGATGATATTTGCACTATAGTTTTGCCAATTATTGAATCCTTTAAGGTGGTTGAGGAATCTTCCGAAACTTATATGCGTGAAGATTGTGAGGGGACATGGATAGATAATACACCAACATAATTGTGTTAGACGATGTCATGATGCTTAATGTTTGAATTGTTCTTTATTATTAGTTATAGTTGCTTAAAATGTTAGCTTGTTTGGTGACGTTGTCCAACTTTTTAGTTTTTTGTGTGGAACCTACAACAGTTGATTATTGGAAATTGAATGTATGGAATATGCTCTATGTGACATTTGTTCTAGACTATGGATTATTATTTTATGCTTAATATTTTTACAATTGTGCTCTTGTACATTTTAATTAACATAGGATAAAATGGTGAATTTTAATTTGTGGTACATTTCAATAATTGTATTGTTTGAGTATTTACGACTTGTATTGATGACATCTATATTATTGCTCTTTTTTTTGTGTTTCAACAGTTCGATTTTTTTAACTTGAAATGGAAGACATTGATCTCAAACCCGTGGAGAAACCTTCACAATATAGTAGTAAAGGTAGAGGTGCGGCGAAGCTAAAGCGATTGACTAAAATAAAGAGCAGTGAAGAACGGATAAGAGTTTTATATAATGATCTTGGGCAACCAGTAAGTACTAGCGATTGACTAGCGATTGATGGTGATGTGCTTTGTGCCGATAACTTATCCAAGTTGGCCTAAAGTGCCAATCAAATTGAAGAATGATTTGTGGGAGGCAATACAGGTATATATATATATATATATATATATATAGCTGTTAAATATAGAAAATATTATTTGATGCATTTTTGTTGTATCCATGGCTGAATTCAGGATCACTCTTAAATTCTATTCGTATTTGTTCCAATTTGTGATCCATTACATCTTATGTTTGGTGTATTTCTGCAAACCACGACTCTATCGCTTTCCATCTAGTTTATGTTGTTTGTGCAATCTTAACTTACTGCTCTGATACCAATTCTTGTCATGCCATCTCATATGACATTCAAGTTAAACTACATAATTGAAAGATAGATGAATGAAGAAAATAAAGAATTATAGAGAAACGGAGAGTTTAGAGATAGAAAGAATCAATTTGTATTATTATCCAAGGTGTCGATTACAATTGGGTTTAATCCCCTTTTATGCAACACTAGTTTGCTAACCTACTAAATTACCTAGCTAGCTGTCCAATCAAAGCTAAGTAATCAACTCATAACAGACTTCTAAACTATTACAACTAAATATTCAAATGAATGTCGTCCAAAAAGATTAAGCTATGTCAATGGTGTCACCGACTGTACTGCTATGGCTATCATACTCATTGCCATCCTTTTCAAACACTGAACATAGCATTTCTATACAAATCACAAAACAAAAGTATACATAGATCATCAATAAATGCAATCTCCAATTAATGTGAAAACATTTCTATAAAGATGACAAAACAGAACAATACAAGAACTGCAACATATGAAAATAGTTTTAAATTAGTCTCTAATTAATGTAGAACCATCGATCGGACTTGGAGATAATCAGACTCACACTAAGAGATAACAAAACAGACAAAATGACTTAGAGATAACTACCTTTTGGGGATAATGATGATAATTCATGGATCCAACCCTCATTCATTCCTACAGGAACAAAACAGTTCATGGATTGATTTTTAATACACTGTGGTCACTCTAAAATTTCAAAAAATAAACAAACAAAATATATGCATGCATGTCGAATAAAATGCATCTCAGAAGCATACATATTTTGATGAAAGAGTGGTCATAAAAAAGAAATTTACCAGATATCTACAGACCATAAAATATATTTCATTTTACGAACAAATAAATATATAGATATTATGGTTTCCTATCAAAAGTTGATTGTATGATCAGGTGAAGAAACCAATTCGATTAGGTTAGACAGTTCGAAAAGTACGCCAGATTAACGAAGAAAAAGAAAAACATTTTAAATTCATTTTTGTCATTGTAGGTATATTTTCATTGTCCATTGGTAACATACTCCCCCTAACAGCTCCACCAAAAATAATCTTCACCCCCCCTAACAAACAAGACAACGAGTGATTTCTGACCAAGCTATCCTCGAACTTCGCAACTTGTTTATCCCACAAAATCATAACTCCCCTCCCCTGATGAACCACATAAGTCAAATGTACACTACTAACGTGCCCCCCCCCCCCCCCCCACACACACACAAAAAAAATTTGGGCCATCACCTTACTCATCCTACTAATCTTGGTCTCTTGCAAACACAAGACATATGATCTCCATAAAGAAATCTCCCTCCTAAAAATAGTATGATTGTCAAGGTCAATTAACTCCATGACATTCCACAAAATAATTGTAATACCCCGTACTTTTATGGCTAATTCCCTAATTGCGAGGATGATCCTCCCAAAAACCCCTAATGCAATTAATACTTGGTCGAAATATTTTGCCAGTGTACTCATGAATAATACAACCCAAGAACTTGATCTTAATAAACCCATTACATTCAAGGTAGAGCTTGCTATAATCGTTTCTAATGAAGATATTTTTGCGCTAACTTAACCATTCAAACACTCGATTGTTGGAAAATTTTAACAGGGTAGACCATCAATTGAGATCATTCGCAAAAATATTTGAAGCCTTTTCTTGTAAAACCTGCCTATACAATTAGGTTGATAGATTCAAAACTCATATTGATCCGATTCGAGTGTGAAGAAGACAATCTTCGACTTTGGTTATAGGATCAATGGTATATAGGAAAATCTCTTATGCGTACATTTAAATGGTCAGCTGACTTTAAACAAGGGGAGAAAAGTCCTATTGTACCTGTGTGGATAAACCTACCTAAATTACCCATACAATTATATGGGAAATCTTCCCTCTACTCTATTGCACAATTAATAGGAAAACCATTGAAATTGGATGCATCTACTGTATCAATTTCTAGGCCAATCATTTCAAAGTATGTGTGGAAATAAATATCCTCAAAGAAAGAATTCACGGGATTTGGATAGGATGTGGTACAAAAGGATTCTAGAAAAAAATACCTTATGAAAATATTCCTTCCTTTTGTAAATATTGTAAGAAAAGGGCCATCACGAAGAAAAATGTATGATTAAGTATCCTAATACCCAAAATACCCTAAAAAAATTCACAAAAATTTAGGACACAGGGATGACAGTAACAACAAACCCTATTTCTAATTCCAAGAATCAGGAAGATCCTGAAGTGAACCTAGGTGTTCCAAATAATTCAGTTTCTTTAATTACTAATAGTGGCAGTAAAGAAAACCATATTGAAGTTATCCAAAAGTCTCCATTAAATTATGAAGAAGATGAAAAAGAAACATAAGACTATGAAATCCCAAAAGACCAAGCATATGATAAAGTTCAACATACAGAATACTCATCAGAAGAAACTTTAAAAGTAGATCAATATAACTTTCTCCAAAAGTTTCAGATCTCCCCAAGTATGATACAAATTTAGCAGGTCAAAAAGGCTACCATTCAGATAAAGAGGATATAAATTATGCAGTGCTTATGATTGAAGAATTATAAAACTTTGCTTCTTGGATTGATCTAAAAAAGAACAAGTACAAAGACAAAAAGGCTGAAAATCAAAAAATCTCCAAGGACAATATTACAGATGCAGAACCAACTAATGCTCCCAAAGTAGGTAAGATTTCTAAACAAATTCCATATGATCCGTTATTTAGAAGATTCACAAGATTTTTAGGAAAAAATAAAACTCAAAAGAAACATAATTTTCCTAAATGATAAATTTCATAGGCTGGAATGTTAGAGCTATGGCAAATAATGCTATCAATAGAAGAATAAAAAGATTAATTAGAAAATATCAACTTCCTTCTATTTAACTAATATAACCAAAAGTTAATTTTGACACATTAATAAAGTACTAGCTAAGATGACAATTCACTAATAGTTTAAGAAATCTACCCAACAAGATTTTGTTCTTATGGAAATCTGATTTGAAAGTTAAATTGATTCATGACTCAGAGAAAATGATGCTTCTTATGGAAAGATTTAGAACATCTTACAAGTGATTCTACTAACCAATCTTGGCTACTAATTGGAGACTTTATTATTGTCTCAAATGATGAAGAAAAACTGGGAGGTAGTCCTTTAGAATTTCATGCTATGGAAGATTTTAAAAACATGATCTCTAATTGTGCATTAATTGAATTAGGTTGTTCTGGATCCACATTACGACCCTTTGTTTGTGAAATGAATATGCGATGAGAAGAAAAAGTGTGGTTAGTTAGTTAATTTGTATGCTTTGAGGTTCTTTTTGTCCGTTTGTGCATTCCAAATATGATTCTTTTATATTTTTGGGTGTTCGCAGAGACGATTTCAAAAAGTATGCAGGTGCCCTATTTTTGTATGCATATATGTTATGCCGAAACTGTTACAATTAGGGTTGTTGATATGCAATGCTCATAGTTTACTTTATGTTGTTAGGTTGGACAACATTTGTAGAGTTGTCCTTTTGATAGAATATGTTTTTCTATAAGATTCGATAACTCACGTGTTGGACAAAAAACATGATAATGTTACTGGAAAATACCTATAATCATGGTAATTTACCGATCTTTCATTCCTATAGGTGTATGTTTTAAACTTCTTGCATTCCTATAAGTGTATGTTGTGGATGTGTACAAAGCATTCTCCGTTCACATTTGTAATTTAGAATTAGATTTCATTAGGCTCAATTGCTACTAAAATAATGGTTCAGATTGTAGTTGTACATTAATTTCATATTGTAGGCAAATCAAATTTTCAGTCTTTAAGGTCAGCAGTGTTTAATGTTTAGTGTTAATGCATTTACCTTATCAATATTGATATTGGACATATATTTTTTACTCCAGATTACTCCATTTGTTATGATGTTCAAATTGGTATAATGTTTAAGTCAGTGGTTCTATGATGATTTCTTCAACTTCACATCATATTCATTTATTCTGATATTTGTTTTTCATACAATAAGACATTTACAATTTTTTTATTATAAAATATTTTTTTTGCAGTACTGTTTGCACTCTCTAATTCCTCGCCTTATTCTATTTTGAAAATGTTCTCTTCCTTTTCTTATGCAAATGTTGTATTCTTGGTACCATTGGGTCACGATGAGCAGAAGAAAAATGAACAGATAAATGGTTTATACTATTTTATTTACTTCATTCATGTTTGTTTTCACTCTTATTAGGTTGCCCCATGCCGATTCTATAGACCATTTATATGTTTTGACCATTTCTGTTAACCATCTGTATTAACCATTTCTCTTTTCAATTTTATATTAACCAACTGTTGACCATTACAACAGTGGAGCACTTCCAAGACTCATCAAAACTCATATATTAGGTACATGGAATCGGAGAAGGTACAATACTTTCGACTTGCTTAGAAGACGAATTCGATCGAACTTGGATTCCATATCATCGATGATTTAATTATCCCTAAAAATGATGATCCCATATCATCGATCATCGCAATTACGTACCCGAGCCTTCTTATCAACATGTTAAACAAGGATTATTTGAGATCGAGGGCAATTTTTATTTTTATATAAATCATGCGGATAGTTGATGTAGAAAGAAGCAAATAGTTGTTATTGGCAAAGAATCTCAAGAAAATTATTGTAGAAAGATACGCATATCATTTGGAATTAGAACTTTCATATTTTAAAAGTAAAAATCCCAAATTTAATACATATTGGATATTTAAACCTAGAATTTGAATTTCTATTCATAAGAGCTGCTAATTATATCTTGATGACGAATTTGCTTGATTTTTATTAGCAAATTGTATAATGAGATAATGTGACACCCCGACTAATTAAATACCGGGTAGCTACTCCTTTATTAAATTAATACAAAATACCAAGTTAGTTCAGTTCATAGCATCACTGTCGAAAACATTTTAATATTACTAACCACGTAGTATTTAAAAAGTAGGTTGTCCATTTTAATTAAAACCGATTAACATGCAATAAATGAATTATGAAAAGTTAACATAACCAACAATATAGTCACAACAGAATAATCATCCATTAAATACTGAGTCTGGAGGAAAACTCCTCACAACAAATCGAATTCCGAAATAATTAAATACAAAGTCCACATCACTAAAATTAATACAACCCAAAGTCTGAAATAACTGAATAAGTAAAATGTCTCTAAAAGGAATGGGCGGCATGCCCAACAAATGATAAAAACTGATAATGGAGTCAAGATCAGAAATGGAGGCGTCTACTGTCAAGCTCCTATAACTTCCACAGTAGCTACAGCACGTCACCTGAATAGAACTCCTATGCATGGTGTCCTTGTGGCTGGGCATCTAAAAAGGTTTTTACAAAAATAGATTTGAAAGAAAACGGGTCAGAGCCCGAATGTGAAAATGAATTTTAAAAATGCAAATGTTTAATATCATTAAACAGTGAATATAAAGTACATGATAGTGTGTGCACTCACATGAGTTCCTCACCTCTCAACTAATTGTGCACTCCTATCGTACCAGTGCCCATTTCTAGTTGCTCTCATATCTATTTAGTCCAATGCTAAATCTAACATTTCTATATGATATCCAACTCAAATCCCAACATCTTCTATTTAATAGAGTATTGTACCTTATTACACAGTTTCCCCACTTTAGTATTTCAATATTATAAATCTTACATTTTCACTTTACAAACCGTTGCTATTACTTATACCCATGATTATTCACGACTATTCATTTCAATCAACACTATATTATTGTCATCATAAATATACAATACTAGCACCCCGAGGCTAAGCTGCGGTGCTCACATACTCTGCTATCAAATCCCGGTACATCAGGTACATGAGGACCACGTATTCCGAATCTCTCAGGAAACGTTTCATTAACAACAATCACAAATAGTGGAGGCGAACATAGTTCACATCACATGGTTCACACACATACCTATGCTCCCACGATCAGCAGACTTATTAACTTCTCAATAAGCCCTTCTCTGACCTATGTCCTCGAGGTACCAATCTAAATCCCCCCCCGTAGGCACACAAAGATTAGATGGCCCTAAACGAACGCCAACCTCCCATGATAGCAAGTACGATAAGTATGTCATACACACACATAACTACATATACTAATCATTCACACATATTAGATATTAAAATATTTGATTAGTGGTATACTTATCGTTCTTATACCAACACTTAGTGTTATACAAATCACATGTCCCCGGTTTATATGTATTTGAGTTATCAATAATTCTCACTTCGTGATTAGTTACTCGCTTCCCAATCCACAAATGTCATCCAGCTCAAACACTATTCTAAGTTTTACTCCTCAATGTACCCCAATCTCCCAACTATACCCACTAGTTAATAAGGGAAGGTTATCTCATCATTTAAATAAGTCTACGGGATACTAGAAATCAATTCAGGCCAAAATGGCCATTCTGTCAACTCGTTAGAAGTCTCGTTCGAACGAGGTCGTTCAAATGAGTTCGTTTGAACGAAGGGCTTCGAATGAACTACCAACTCGTTAGAAGTCATATTGTCATCTCGTTAGAAGTTCGTTCAAACGACCTGGGCAGGTCTTCTAACGAGATGGCAGTTTCAGCCCAGAAAATCCCAATTCCGTTTTTCTCAATTCTTCTCTCCTCTAAATCCACCCTAAGACCATACAAGTTGTGTTTTAACGTATATAAACTATTTCTAATCACCCTAGGTCATTCCTTATCATACTTAAAGGGTCCAATCTTATAATTTTTCATGGAATTAATATGAATCTTCAAATATTTCTCCAAACCCTATGTACATGAACTTCTAATTTTCCTCATGACCAATACTCATCATAAATCCGTTTTTAAATCATCATATGTAACTATTCAAGTATTAAATCAGTCCCTTATCATACTACATGCAAATCCTAACCCAAATTCAAAATTCCTCCAACAAATTTCATGGGTTTTCTTCAAAAAGTTCAATATAAGATAATTCCTACACTAACCATGGAAGACATATTCAATGCATTAAGGATACTAAATCACTTGCCTTAGATTTCTCTTCAGAATCTGATGTTGAAGGTTGATCTCTCCCCTTTCTCTACAGATTTTCTCCCAAGGTTGAAGATGGTGGTTATGGGTTTTCTCTTGGGAACCTCTTCCAACTCTTCCTATAACTCCCGTAGCCCTCTAACTTGTCAAATGTTGGTAATGGGTTACTAATAATGTATAATTAACTCTTAAAATTCGTAGGCTTTAATTCCCAAAATTTCAAAATTACCAAAATACCCTTTTAAGTTGTCGGTATGGCCCAAAAATGCCCCGGAACCCAAACTAAACCCCCGGCTAGTGTTTTCGGACTATTTCGACCCTTCCGGACTCGTTGGCGCACTCAAAATGACCATTCAATTGATATAAAATAAAATTCACTTTTTAATTCAAAAATTTTATTTCTGACGCGACTGACACTCGCGTCCCAACTAAATTTCCCAAATTGTCGTATTTCAGTCTCGCGACAATTTTAATATTTTCAATATTCATATATTGCCATATATACACAACATAATAAAATACAAACTCAAATCTCGTTAGTATTTATATCCTGATTAATTCTCAATTAATTCACATTTAATTTAATTAATCCCTTTAATAAATATCAATAAAAATACGGGGAATTACAAATAACTGATAGTAGATGGCTTTTTGTTCTTTGATAATTTTTCACTCGAAATTGATTAAGTTGAGCTATGGTCTATATGATTTATCTGTTGTTTAAACCACATTCGATGTTCTATCAATGCGAAAGTTTTCTTATATTATAATGATGTAGAATGTGATTTGTATATGATAGTTGAATTTTGATTGATTATTTATGTTATATTCCCAAATACGACATTCATTTGAAGACATCTTTAAACTGATTTTAAGACATGTATTCAACATCTTTCTTTTTCCGATCAAATTTTATGTTGATCCGAATAGCAAGAGGATGGTGTTATCCTCTATAGGTTGCAGTTGGAGAGCGTTCAAAACAAACCTCGCGAGACTTTGGATTAGACCATTGAGACACCAACGCGAGCTTCTCAAACATCCTCCTTCAAAATATGAGAAATTCATTAGTCCAGATGTGTGGACTGAATTTGTTTGCAGCAGGCTAACCAAAGGATTTGAGGTATAATTGAAAAAACAGTAGAAGATTTGTGTGGTACTTTTTGTTATTCGTTTATAATTTTTTGCTTTCATTTATAAGATTGTAAGTGAGGCATAAAGGGAAAAGTGATTCAAGGTCACATACAATCATCGTATGAGAAATAAGGGTTACGTCGGTCTTGTTGAAGATTTGGTATGTTTTAGTTTGAATATTTTCATTAGATTTGTGATGGTTTGAACTTGAACATTGAATTATTCTCTTATAATATAATTTTTTGTTTTACAATTGATACCAGAAAAAGAAGATGGGTTCGGAATATGAAGATGACAGAGCTTTCTTATGGTTAAAAGGTCGTGAAAAGAAAGATGGTGGATATGGAGATGATTCATTAAAAGAGGTGGCGGATAAAATGGGTAGTTTTTATAAATTACGACACGAGTTCCTTTATTTGGTGTTTTTTAGTGTATGATTTGTAATTTTGATAATATTTATATGACATTCTGAATGGTTGAATCTACTTCATTGTAGACTGATATGAAAAGACAATTTAAAGATGGTAGATTAATCACCGAAGGAAGTAATGATGTTCTTACTATGACATTGGGTACTCCCGAACACTCGGGACATGTTCGGGGGTTAGGATTCGGAGTTGTTCCCATAAGTTACTTCAATCTTCCAAAGCGTGGTTCCAAGAGAAATATTACTGAGTTAGAATCTGAATTAAGAGAAGCGAAGAAAATATTAAAAGATATGGAAGCCCAGTTGAAGTTAAGAAACGAGCAGGTTGCCGCAGCCCCAACAGTCGCACCCCGAGCTGAGAAAGTTGCTTCATATATGCGTGAAAGTGAAAATATAAAGCGTTCAAGTTCGGGTGGAAAAATTGAAACACAATCACTTTCTTCAAAGGTATAATGACACAAAGATAATTATAAAAACACATACCATTAAGGTTTTGTGATTTTTGTTGTAATTGCAATTTGTTTTTGGGTTTCTTTGGCATAGTTCAAAGATACTGGTGTAACACATAGTGAAAAGTTACTACCTCAATCAGTAGCTTCTATGAAAAGTAAGAAACCTTCTTCGATAACTAGTGATAAAAGTACGAAACAAGCGTCTTCTTCAAAGGTAATGGGATCACATTTCTCGATGGTGATAACTTTGTAGTTTTACTTGGTTGGATTAGTAAGGTATTGAATTTTATGTAGTTTTACTAGGTTGGGGTCAATAAATTGCTCAATTTTAATACATTGCTAAATTTTTATGTGATTATTTTTCGTAATTTAGGTTAGAGAATGTAGGTTGGCTATTAGCAATAAAACTAACATCTTTGCCAAGGGAATCGTATTCGATAGGAATGGACATAACGAGAAAATTCATAATATAGCGTTGGGAGAAAACAATGTTCGGGTTTCCATTCCTAAATCAATTTCTTCTAGTACCATCCTCCCGATACCTGCTCCAAGTGAAATGTAGTTTGTGAAAGAGGCTATTGGGCCATATGTTGCTTGGCCCAAAGAGTTAGTGTTGTTGGGATTTGAGGTAAACCATTGGTTCTTATGTTTATCTATAAGTTTATGTTTGTGCTATGAATGACATTGCTTTCTGACATTTCACATGACTCAATGTAGAATGAAATGGAAGTTGGGAAAAAATTAGGCCATGAGAAAGAGAAGGATATCTTCGATGAAAGTAGATGTGATATAGTAAACAAGAATATTGATTGTGATTTGATAACCGCCCTCACCCATAATTTATATATAATGAAGATGAATCAAATAACGATTCCACTGGCGAAAGAGATATTTGGAGAAAATAAGGGTCAATGCTACATTTTTAAGAACGATTTGTTGGACTTTTGTGCATTGGAGCCTTTAGATGTAAGGTGTATTGTTGCATACATGAGGTATAACTTGATTTAATCATGTTATTTAAAATACTTAGTGACTAATTTAGTTACTTACTTTTACAGGTTCTTGTATGATAAGTTTCAGTGCTCCCGAGCAGAGTTTCAATTCTTCAATTCCGAATCTTTCAATGGTACAAATTTTTTTTGTTTAACTCGACTTATTGGAAAAAGGTTGAGGAATGCAAAATAAAGTTAGATTTGTTTCATTCCTTACAATCTCGAAGATATGTAAGTAGTTAAATTATTTTTTTCCACATGAATAAACAAATCGTTATTATATTCTGTACTGTATAATTATGACAAAATTCGTTTTACAGGTTCCATTGGGTATTGATTGTCATTAATTTGTCCACAAGAACTATTTATTGGTTGGATTCATTGAATACGGTACCGAGTGACAAAGATAAGATTTATATCACTATGTGAGTATAATATAATTTTTAATTTTGTTTGACATGCATTATGAGTACATTATTATTGCGATCTCCTAATACACGTCTTTGAATTCTCTTTACATGTAGTGGGATTAACACATTGAGCATCGATGGGAAAAGGCATAACGTATCATGGAGTTGTATTAAGGTAAATTTATCATACAGTTGCTGTTATATAACATGTATAGCTAACATACAATTTTCCATTGAAGATATAGAAGTCCTTGCACTAACTTTCAAATATCCCATCATTGGGGAAGTTATCATATGGTAGACCCCCTCTAAAAGTGATCCGAAAAATCTTTCTCTTTCTCCCTAAAGGCTTCTTAGTCTAGAGGCGTTCTTAATGGGAAACACATTCTTATAGGACTAAGTAGCATCCTTTTCAATATCTCCATCTTCGTCCAGGCTTGTCTCAGTCTCGTCGTCCTTTAAAGAAGTAACTACTGTGTCCTCTTCCATTTGTTTCCTATCCAGTTTTGCAACCTCTTTCATAGGGAGTTTCGGATGGTACCTTAATAAGCGCACTCCATTTGAATATGAAAAACAAATTGAATATCTGGATCAACTATTTACTCTCTCTACACTTCTTAGTATTCCTTGAAAAGCTTCGCTCTTGATGCTTGCATATTGGTTGTTGTCTAGTTACTGAAGTTTATCTTAAAATATGGAAATAGCCAACTCAAATTATATGGAGCATCAAACTAATACGAATAATAGACTAAGTATATTTCAGATTGGAATACCCTAAGAAGGGTTATCTCTTGTTTGTGTGACATAAGCTATTAGAGCAGGGTTATCTCTTATTGAACTTCGGATTCGGCGTACCTCTGGGAAATGTCAATCCTCATTCTTTCTTCTTCTTTATGCAGTAGTTGGCGATGAATTCGATACTTTTAGTTAATGTGACCATCAACCCTAAGCCTTTAATCCCTTTTAGTCATTTGTACTGGGGAGATAAGATATCGAGGTTCCAAATTACGGGTTATTATGTCTAACGACCGATAGAGGTGGATCTCCCACTATTTTCCAAAGAGTTAATTAAGAAAATGTTTGAAGTAGAGGGTGAAAGGGGCCTATTATTAGTTCCTGAATCTATGAGAGAAAATAGACGTGCCTTAGAGATCAAACCTCCCCACTCGCTGACTAAATTAGTACCGCAAGGGTGATATGATCGGTTTGTTGGAGGGCCTCATCTTATTGTCTTCACATTCTACTGGATGATCTATTTTCTCTATAACAGGAGTAAGTATCCTTGGCTCTTTTGAGAGAATGAACTCCATGACTGTGAAACTCCTTGCCCATGCTCATCCAAACAGACCTAAAAAATCTAGCCCTTTCTTCCAATACAAGCCGACGAAGCCGACCCTATATCTAACCACCGCTCACCCCGATCACAGCTATGATGTCATTCCTTGCAGCAACCATTGGAATAGTATAGAACGATCTAAAGAGGGTCATAGCTTATTCAACTTGCAGTTAATTAGGCTATATGATCTTTGCTTGCGACATCTCTAACTATTCGGTTAGCGTCTTTCACTTAATGAATCACGCGTTTTTCAAAGCATTACTATTCCTGAGTGCAGGTTTGGTGATTCATGCCATGTTGGATGAGCCTCTTTGTGTTGGCCATGGAAGCATTTTTCGGACTAATGAATAGCATGGTATCCGAAGGAAAATGGAAGTTCCATTGGAAGTGTGACAAGGAAAATATATCCCACTTGTGCTTTGCTAATGATCTCCTTATTTTTTGTAAAGGTGAAATCCACTCTTCTCCTGTGTTGCTCAGTGCCTTGAGGTGTTTAGGCAGCTCTCCGAACTTTCTCCTAACCGTGATATGCAGCATATATGCAATCATATATGCATATATATGCATATGCATATATATGCTGCATATATGCTATGCATATGCATATATCTGCATATATGCTTGCATATATGCAATATCTGCATATATGCTTGCATATATGCTGCATATATGCTATATCTGCATATATGCTTGCATATATGCAAACATATCTGCATATATGCAAGCATATATGCATATGGATATATGTGGGGTGGGGTGGGTGGGGTGGGGTAGGGGGAGATACACATCAATCCCATCCACCCAATCCCCTTTGTACCTCCTATTCACAAAATAATTATACACCCCACTCCCACTCTCATTAAACCAAAAGGAAATCAAAGAAATCAACGTTAAATTGGAATAAAAAAGAACAAAACATCTGAACTTTTAGCTAAACTGTGATAATCCAACTGATATTTTATCTCAAATCCAAAAGAATAAGAAAATAACACATAAGATGGTGTAGGATTCCATTCACAACATAAATGTGCGTACTAAATGTAAATAGGATAATTCTGGATGCAACCATTGACTTACTGTGTATCAGACGTCACATTTCAGTGTTACCACTGATTTTTCATCAAGTAGATTACACATTTCAGTGCTATATATATATATATATATATATATATATATATATATATGCAGAAGGGCGGACAGTTTAGACTGGTTAGACAGTTGACCGAAGAGTTGCTAACAAGAACAACAAATTGAATTCATTCAAAAAAAGAATTCAAAGAAGGGAACATAAGCGTTATTCATGGACTGAGCAATGGAGAGATAGAGTTGAGATTAAGCACATAGAGTTTATTAAAGCTATATAGCGCGCATCATGTTCTCGAGTCGCTAGGTGTTTATTCTCCGGGAAGCAAGCCAACTCTACTGTTATATATATATAATATATATATATATATATATATATAACTCTCAATGCTTTAATCGATAATCGGCTTAATTTTTAGACTCTCAACAACTCACATGTCTTTAATGATACAATATCCAAGAGTTTTTTTTTGTAAGGAATAGACAAATGTTCAATTTTACTATCATAGAGAATGAGGTAGTTGGAATATGGTCATGTGAATTTGGAATTTTGAAATTTATTTTTCGAGTACGATGATTTTCAGCTAGATGGATGGGGTTCACTTGATAGTTTTGTTGTTGTAGTATTTTATATTTTTTGAATAGGGTGGATAGTCCTGTAAAGAGAGGAAATTATGCCCAAAATTATTATAGTTTTTATAATTATTTGTGTTGTATAAAAAATATTTAAGACTTGTACTTTTTTATTATTTGTTCGGTAATAATGTTTTGTGTTAACTAGTGCCCAATGCAAGGAAATGGTACTCTTTATTGCGGATATTTTGTGTTGAAGTTCATGAAGTACTTCATGGAGGATCCTTCCATAACTTTTGAAACAAAGGTATGTTACCAATGTTCTCTTTTTGTCCTATTATATAAAATATTGTTTAGTTATTAACTATTAAATACCGTAATAATAAATTTAATTCTATCTTCAATTTTTTAGATGAGAAGATTGTCCGATAAAGTGACATACACGTTGAATGAACTAAATGAAGTTCAAATGGAGTTCACTGAGTTCATTACGGATTATATATAGTAGGTTTTTCCGAGTAATTATATTTTGTTATGTTTTAATGACAATGTGTTGAGATGATTGTGTTTTGATGAAAACTATGTTGATTATATTTGATTGCAGGGTTACTCATTCTGGGTTGGATAGCGTCGAGAACAAATTGGATCGAATATTACGTTCGACAACGTCCTAGATTGAGTATTATTTTGGGTTGTGGTTCTTATGATGTAATTCACAATGCTAGTTTTTGGATATTGTGATGTATCATCACTATTTTTAGGATATTATCACGTAAATAACTAGACGTTAGCTGGTTTTTGGATAGCTAGTTTTTGGATATGATGTAACTTCACATCAATTTGATTCTAAATATCTTGATGTATATCAAGTTAGTGATATTTATGACCTTGGTTATTATCTATTTACAATGGTTGATTTGACTTTAAATAAATGTTGTTTATTGATGGATTAATGATTTTTTTTAATTTTTTATATTAACATTCATGTTAGTTTTCAAAAAACTCTCATAAAATTATTAAAACTAACATAAATGTGATTTTATTTATGTCAGTTTTTTATGAAAATGTGATTAAAAACATGTTGAATGTCATAGTTTTTATGTGTGTCCTTAAAAATTGAGATAAATGTGATCTTATTTATGTCAGTTTTACAAACATTTATGTCAGGACTTTATATGTCAGTTTTCAAAATTTCTAAAACTGACATAAATAGTCATTTATGTGAGTTTTTGACTGACATAAATGACCATTTTTCTTGTAGTGATTCTTCCTAAACCTCCTAATCCTACAATCTCACTCTCTAAATCCTTTGCAAATGTCGTTAAGGGTAATACAAACACTGCAGATATTTCTTTATTACCTATCTCCTCACACAAAGATGAGCCAGCCACACGGTTTTCTCAAGAAGATATTCAAAAACTTGTTGAAACATTCAAATATTCCATTGTTGGTAGGTTTTCTCATGGTAGACCTGCACTTGAAGATATAAGGAAAAAATTTAATACCATGAGTTTGAAAGGAGCATTTCAAATAGGTTTGATTAATCAAAAATATATTTTGATCAGACTTTTCATTGAAGAAGATTTCACTCGTATATGGATGCGCAGTCAATGTTATTTCGGCAAATTCCCCATGAGATGTTTCAAATGGAATCCTGATTTAAAACCAGGTATTGAAACTCCTATTGCACCAGTTTGGATAAATCTGTCGGGTCTCCTAATTCATTTCTTTTCAAAGTCTTCCCTTTATTCTATTGCATAAGTAGTAGGTAATCCATTAAAACTTGATGCATCAACTATGTCTTATAATAGACCTAGTATGGCCCGAATCTATGTGGAATTAGATCTCCTTAATCATAAACCAGATCGACTATGGATAGGTTGTGGTGATGATGGATTTTGGCAAAAAATTGACTATGAATGTATTCCTCTTTACTGTACTGAATGTTCAAAGCTTGGTCATGATAGTGCAAAATACATTTTTAATAGTCAGAAGCCGAATAAGAATCAATCTACCACTAGATGGTTAGAGAAATGTCCACAAACAAATATCAATCCCAAAGATCCCTCTTACCATTCGTTGCCTATTTCAATAACCTCTCAACATTATCTCAAGTCCCTAAAACCATTTCCAAAGCCATTAAGCCTGCTATTATTTCAAGCCCTGCTGAATATCCTCTAGACCAACCTTCTTTGATTCAAGACTCTTTTGATAAAAATCAACCACAACAATCCTCTTTGGACAATTCCCTCCACAACCCAAAGATAACATCAAACACGACTTCAACCTCAACCCAAATTATTCTTCCAAAATCTACTCAAGCAAGACTCAACTCAAATTCAGAACCTTCTAAAAAACAGTCCTCTCTAAACCTTAATCCTCCAAATCTATCTATTCTTTCTGATCCCCCAGTTGTTACTCTTCCAAAATCTACTCAGGCAAGCCTCAATTCAAATTCAAAATCCTCTCAAAAGTAGCCCTCCCAAAATCATAATCCTCCAACTCTGTCTATATCTTCTGATCCCCTAGCTGTTAACCATCAAAATCTGGTTGAAAATACTCAAAAATTTATATATAGGATTCAAGATGATTAAGTTGTTAATCAAGAAGTCCATGTGATGGATTTTCTTTGCTTGTCTCCTGAAGGAAAGGATAAACCAGTTAATGTCAAATCACTCTTTGCATGATCCACTGCACTAGTCTGATAATGAATCAGGTTATAAGGGATATTGCCCCCTATTTTGGAGGAACTTATGCTATTTTCAAAATCCATCTCCAGGAAGATAAAATCTTTCAAGTCAAAAAAGGATCCTTCTCAATCACAAATCACTACTGTAGATGAAGCTAAAAATAACACCAAAGTTAATAAGCCGGGTGATCCTATGTTTAGAGGACTGACAAGATCATCTACTAAGGTTTCATTAAATAAATTTCCTCAATAAGCCCTGTCAAAGAAGGATTAAACACCTTTATAAGATGTATAATCTTCCTTTCATTACTCTTATTGAACCGAAAGCCTCAAAAATAGATATTGAAGATTTCAGAAGAATTATTTGTTTTGATGGAAGTGTCTCCAATGTTAATAGAAAAATATGGTTTTGTTGGAGATATGGAGTGGAATGTGAACTAATTCATTAAGATGATCAAGCTATGCTCTTAAAGATTCATCACCCTTGTTTTCCTACTCAGTTTTTTGTGTCTTTGATTTATGCCTAGTGTTCAAGACATGAAAGAATGCAATTATGGGATTCTCTTAACAGACACAAATGCATTGCCCAAGGCTTTCCATGGCTTCTCTCAGATGATTTCAATGTAGTTTCATGTTCATCAGATAAGAATGGAGGTAATGCTATAGATATTCAAGCAGTAGCCCAAGGTTAAATTCAGTTAAATTCAGTTACCCAAGGTTAAGTAGTTCACCTGAAGTAAAAGAAAAGGATTTTCAACTATAAATAGAGCAATCGGTCATCCATTCAAGGCAAAGTCTAATTTTCTATCTTACTTCTGCAAACTCTCTCTCTCTCTCTCTCTCTCTATATATATATATATATATATATATATATATATATATATATATATATATATATATTATTCTCCCTGTTTTTATTATTATATTGTATTAAACATTATTCTTTGAAGTTCATCCGGTTCAACCAACTATATTAATCAGTAATCTTTGTAAGTTTACTTTTAGTTATTGTAATTTCAGTTTTCAATTTTCAGTATTAATTTATGTTTTTATTATATGCGCTGCTTCCCCTTTTGGTATGAGAGCCAAGTTTCTAGTTGTTGTGTTTGATCTATATTTCCAGTTCTCCTTTAAAGCCAAGTTCTGACCGATTTTATTCTTACACCCTTTGTGTTTTCACATCCTAACTTGTTAAATCACCTGAACAGTAAATCTGGTATCCAAACAATAAGGCCCAAGAGAGTGGCTTGAGCGGATAGGTATGAGAGGGTATGTATTGAAACATTTTGAGAAAACAAACATGAAAATTGTAAGAAGAAAATAGGTTCCTTTAAAGCTTTAAAATATATAGATTATTTAAATTAAATTCTTTGGCTAGTTCTAAGTATTCTTTTGTTTCCCCCCCAAGACATAATAAATGAAGAAGAACATGTTTATGAAGAAGTAAATTTAGATTTAAATGATTGGAATATTCCCAAAGTCCCAACAGAAGAAATTTACAAAACTAGTTTCCTAAAGTCATCCTTTAGTACTAATTACAATGTTAAAATTGTTGAACATGTTTATGCTTTAAATAAAGAACACTATATAATTCAACTATTAACTAGTGAAGCTATTACAACACAAAGCAAAAACGGATTCAATTTCTTACACATAGGATTAATACAAGTAGAAGTCAAACCATTAACCAGTAAAGGAATAAATGCATTTATCCACTTATGTCTTAGAGATGCTGGACAGACTAATTACAACACTAGGATTTTAGGAATTATGGAATCAAGCCTTTTTAATGGTCCAATACATTTTAATTATTTTCTGATTTTACATTAAGTTTAACTGACCCTCACATATTAAAAACCATGACACTAAATATTAAAACATCTGGTTATCAAATTTTAGAAGGAAGTAAACCACTTGATTTAATTTACAGAATTTATTACAAATGTTTAAGGACAAATCCAAATGTCCAAGCTTTAATAAAAAGTCCGAAAGACAAAACTCTACTCATACAAAGCAATACAAATGATGCTAATATTCAAGTCCCTAGGTCAATAAATTGGAAAGATATTAATTTACCAAATGATTGGTTATTAGAAAATGAAAATCATCCCCGAACACTACAAAACAATGCTATTAATCTTGAACGAATCCAAGAATACCTTGACGGATCAGTTAGAATAAGTTTTGATCAACCACGATTTAAAAATCTCCATATTAGAGATGATAGTAAATCCAGAGATGATAGTAAATCCCAAACGAGTTATTCAAAGAGAAAAGACGATGATCTAATACCTAGACGTAATCTTAAGTTAAAAAAAATTGATTCAACTTCCCAAGTAAGTAAACCTTGTTATACAGCGACCTCAAATTTTAATAATGATAAAGATCAACATTCCCCCACTCAAACAGATTTTGAAACAGGTTCAGTAAATCACCAATTATTAACAATCAATAAAGATTATAAAATTGACATAATTAAATTAGGAGAAGATTTTGACTTAAAAGAAAACCGTACTAAACGACGAGTATATCGATAAAAGTACTCCCCAAGAGAAAAGGATAAAATAATAAGAAAGTGAAAAACATTAATGAAGAAATAAGAACGAATATAAATTTTTTTGACTATTTAGATAACTATTATCACAAAATATATGTCCTAACAAAAGTAAAGTGGACAAAACAAGACAAAACTTCGGTCTCGTCTAGTCACCCTCCATTAGAAACCATTTTAGTAAATCACATGGGAACAAAAGTAGTTGCTACACCCTTTAAAGTCACTTCTACTAATGATGAAATCAAAAAACTTATTGAACAAAACAATTACGCTAACCAATACCTGAATACTTTAGAAAAACAACTAGTTACCATTGAAAATAAGTTAGATAAACCAAACCTACCATATAAAAGAGAAATACATTTAATTCAACTTTCGGAGGTCCGAAGAGGAATAAATTTACAAACAAAGTCTGAGAAAACTCTAGATAAAATAGAAAAAATACTTAAAGATATTAAAGCAGAATCATCAAAGACTATTACAACTATCAATAAAAATACCTATATTAACCAAACAGACTCATCCCAAGAATCTACTACAAATAAAGATATCCAAACAATTGAAAAATAATTTACTAATGTTGAATTAAATAGAATAAAAAACTCCAGAGTAACCCCAACCACCTTAACAAAAAATTGGTATACAAGACCAACACCCGCAGATATACAATATGAAGAAAGAAATTCACACAATCCATTCTCGGTTTCATCAGATAGACTTTATGAATGGAACATAGGTAGATTATCTGGATAATAAATTTTTAAATAAAATGCAACACATATCTATGGTTGCTAACAATTACCTAAACAATTAAAACATTCCCTAAACAGAAATAGTTGAGATTTTCACAACAGGATTCATCGGTACATTAAAATCTTGGTGGGATAAACATCTTACCGAAGAATCAAAGGAACAAATTAAATCTGTTTTCCAACAAGATGTTAATGGCCTCCCAATTTTTGATGAAAGCATTGGAATGGGAATTCCATATGGAGTTAACACTCATGTTCTCACAATAATAAAAAAAATTTAGGAACACCGAGTAATATAACCTCAAAAATTCATGATCAACTAAGTAACCTTAGATGCCCAACATTAAGCGATTTTAGATGGTACAAAGATGTTTTCACATCACGAGTATTGCTTAGAGATGATAGTAATGAACCATTTTGGAACGAAAAATTTATTAATGGTTTACCAAATTTATTTGCTCATAAAATAAGAGAAATTCTAAGTAACACAAATGGATACATGGATTATAACAATCTTACATATGGAGACATAATAAGTAAAATCCAAAAAGATGGATTAAAAATGTGTATTGATATGAAAATAAGCAACCGCGCTGATAAAGAAAAATTAAAGGCAAAATATGAGATGGAGAATTTTTGTGAACAATATGGTTTGAACCCTGTTGCACCATTAAGAAATAAAAATTACAAGTCATACCTAAAATAATACAAGAGACATAGAAAAAACTACTTCAAAAATAACAAATTTTATAATATAGAAAATAAGGAATTTTATGAAAAATATAAAAACCCACAAACTAATCCACAATATAAGAAAAATGACAAAAGTAAAGTAAAATGTTATAAATGTGGAAAAACAGGTCATTACATATTAGAATGTAAAGTAAAATCCAAAATTAACCAGTTACAACTATCATCTGAAGTAACACAAGAAATATACAAAAATTTTGAACTAAAAAAATTCTTCTAGTGAAGATGAACAAAACATTGATTACGAATCATCAAGTTACTATGAATTAGGTACAAACTCTAGTTTTCCAGATATAAAATTAGGATGCAAAGACAACTGCTGCAAAACTATCAATGTTCTCACTAAACAAGAAGAACAAGAAGAATTATTAATTGATTTAATTAGAAAAATAGAAAATCGAGAATTAAAATCACAATACCTTTCAAAATTTTAAAAATTATTATCCAAAGAAGAAAGTGATATAAATACACAAAACAAGATAAGTCTTGATAATACTTTAAAACGATTTAAAACTCACAAGGAAGTTACATTACAAGATCTCCAACGAGAAGTCAACATAATTAAACAGGATATCAAAGACATCAAAATATAAAGTAAAGAAATAAAACAAGATATCACTATTTTAAAAGTAGACCAACCTTTCCAAAAGCAACAAGTCTTCTCCTCAGAAGAAAGCTAATCAGAAGCTGAACAAGTCTTATACCCCTTATTTTTGAATAATTATTTTTATATTAATTTGCCTTGTGGGTTAATTATATAAAATAAAGAAAGTTGGAGTAAATATTATTTTAAGTGATTTAAGAGATAATGTTTACTGAGTTTTGCATATTTACTGTTAAGTGAATGTAAATAGCATCATATTATGTTTTATTGCGTCGTTGTGCTTTAAGCGATGGTTATGATTTAAAATGATGTTGGAACACGAAATGATTTATGTTGTCCCGGTTGCCAATTTAGAGGCTGCGGTTAGTTTGGAAATGGTCGAAATAATCAAAATAAGTACCATGTTATATTTTTGGTTTCCGGGTACTTTTGACCGGTTATGATTTAATTATGTTGTTTCGAGTCATTTTAATGGTGTAGTAACAATTAAAGATGGAATTTAGTGTTAATGGGAATTTAAGTATTCCAACCACATTTATGTCATACCCCGTATTTCTACGTATTTATGATTTAATTAATTCAAAAAATTAATTGGATAAATACATTTTAGTTAAATTACACGCGTGATGTAATTTAATGTGCTTAAATAATAAAAGTGATTATTAAATATTAATCGAGAGATGGAGACTGATTAATATTATGTTACGAGATTTACTATGTGTGTGAATAGTAAATAATGGTGGGTTTTGATATACGACATGGCGAGTGATATGCGCGTATTTTATTTTATCTCATTGGGAGTCGCGTGTAGACCATTTTTAGGTGAGAAATGAGAAGTACATTTTATGTGACTCGAAAGATAATTTCGACTGTGATGTTGATCCCGAATAGGCCGAAATAGTCAAAACAAAGTACCCAGGGGTAATGTTTGGGTTTCGGGGGCTTTTTGGACTAGTCGAGACTCGCATTTAACTACACGAGCCATTTTACAATTGGGTATTCACCCAATTTCAGAATTTATAAGGGGAGAACCCTCATTCCTCCCATATTTCATCCCTAGGAGAGAGAAAGATAAGATAGAAAGAAGAGAAGAAAGAAGAAGAAAGAGAATATAAGAAATAAGGGGATTTTCGACCAAGTTCCGCGTGATTCGACTCGGGGTCATCGGATTTTATACACAAGGCAGGTGTTTAACTTTCTTTTATAATTTAGTGTGTTTATTTTTCATATTATAGTCAGTGTGTAAAAACTATAAAGATTTTTGGGTTGGATTTTCGTGAATCAAAACGGGGGTTTCAGAAGTTGAACGAATAAAACCCGGTTAATATCCAATTTGAGAAACTTAATAATTTGTTGAAATTAGTTATTGATTATTGGTTCTAGGATAATTAGAACCATTTTTATGTGTGGATACATTGTTGGTTGAGGTTGGATGATTATGGGGTAGAAGGTAAAAACTTGGAGGTGTATTAATGGAGATTTGTAATTTGGAGAAGACAGTGAATAGTAAGGAAGCGCCTTACGGAGTCAATTCGGCCAGGAAGAGAATCGATTCAGCTCTTAGTCAAAAGATGGGAGTTGTATATCTTTTCGATACGATCGCATGGGCGCTGACCCGTATTTTGCTGATTTATTTTGGATTTATAATGATTTTTCTAAGGAAGCAGTTCCGAGATTGAAATCGTTAGCTCGGGAATCAAACTCAAAATTTTATAGACAATTCAAATTCATGCCATTTTTTGTATGTTTTGAATTATATTTTCTTTTATGGATGAAAAGAAAGGTATGGAAGTTATCTTTCTAATGATCTTTGAATGAGGTCAATTGGACTTCTATAGAGTGAGTTATGACTGTTTTAGTGCAAGGTGTGAAATCTTCCATAAAATTAAAGTTGTGAGACTTTGTGAGTTTTAAGAGTCTAATGGGATAAAGACCTTTGGGGTTCGAATGGGAATTTCGGATGAAATTGGGATACGGGCTAGTGGTGATAAGCTTAATATTCTGAATTTAAAAGAAATTTTATATTCATATTATAAGTAAGCGAATACTTATGGAATTAAATTGAATATGTTTATTCGGAATTATAAGCTAATGCTACAAGAGATGGGCATGGATAGCCGGATTTAATGACATATATATATATATATATACTAGGGTGTACCCGTGCCGATGGCACGATTAAAAAAACATTCTGAATATTGCGTGTCTGAATTACCAAATTAGTTCTTGTGGATTTTTGGCTTGATTCTGAAAAATTGGGGGATACCGAATTAGTTTTAACCTTTACAGATTGAATTTTAAACGTGAAAGTAAAATCAACACATTGACTCGTGTTTGGGGTGCAAGAGAGTTAGTATTTTAAATAAATTAACACGATAACATAAAAATGAAAATTAATTTTAAATAAATTTATTTTTAAAATAATGATAAAAATTGTATATTTATCATACTATGATAATGATAAAAATTGGATATTTATCATGATAGCATGGTGATATTAAAACTATAAGATCATACTAATTTAGTTTTTTACGAAATAAACAAACTAATATATGAGTGTGTTGAACAAACTAACTCTTGACTGTATTGATGGTCATAATTTGGGTGAAGAAAAAGAAATTGGGTGTAAATTAAAATACTCTAATTGCTCCAGGGGTGTCAAATCCCAATTTCCGTTATTTCATTATTAATTTTTATTTTCATTAGAGGTTCCGTTATTTTTATCTTCATATTGCCCATATTTAATTAATTTGATTAGATTAGGACTTTCTAGAACACCCACCCATGATAAAAGCCAAAACATATTCGGAGGGGCTCATCCAACATTTTTTAAAGTATGGCTAAGAAGTAACGGCATGCGACAATGCAAACGATGGAGTAAGAAACTATTAGTACACATTTTTTGTATAAATTGTAATTTTTATTTTGTATATAAATACAAAATTGGTTTTGTATGTTTATTTGAAATTTTAACCTTTTATAATTTCTAAATAAAAAGCAAAGAAGCTAACATTAAAAAGTATATCCTTATCGTCATGTCATGCACTGATCCGTATTGGTTGAAAAGAATGACAACTTGGTAATAATGTAATTGTCAGAAAAGGCAATGACCATAGAACACTTCTATTGTAACAGAAAAAATGACATAAATTTTGACTGAAACTACATGTGGCAGCGTGTTATTAGTTGATTCTTTAGACCCACTGGCGCGGACCCCATAAACTAACCAATAGAAACCCGCCACCTATTTCGGTATCTCCACTTTCGGTCATTTTTTCGGTGGCAATATCATTTTCCATGACCATATCTTTTGTGATATTACTTTTGGCTACATGTGTACTTTCCAGTACCATGAGTAGGATTGGAAAGAGATAAGACACCATCACCTTTGTCTTCCTGATTAGACAACAAAGAAAAATACATAGCTTTATCATACCAATCTTAGTTTAATGAATAATAAAAGAAAACTTCGGCTATTGTCATATGCAACTAACTAATGGTTCAATTAATTATTTAGAAAATTAAATAAATAGATCCATCATGATCAAAGAGTAACGTCCCTACAGTAAAGTTCGTTAAAAGAGTAAACTCCCTAAAAGAGGGGCTCATCTCAATAATTTTCATCGCACCTCTATTTAGCTAACTCAGCGGAGATTTACCACTAGACACGCAATACACAACTCACCAAAATATCATCTAATATGTTGGACAGAAAAATAAAGCATGAAAACAGGTGATAAACTTATGACTGTATTTAAGAGAAACAAAGGTTGGAGACTTCAACAGTTTATTTCTACAAATCCCTTGTCTTATTTTCTTTACAACTCAGACGGAGACTTCAAAATGTCAGGAGAGAGAGTTAAACAGAGTACAAATAACAACTTCAAGAAGCCAAAAAAACCCAACAAAATGTCATTTGTCTTTATGGATCAAGAAGCCAGAATATTAAAATGAAAAGAAAAATTGAATAGCTACCCAAACCTTACCGCGTGTGAATGCCGAGATCTGTTAATGGAGGAGACACACACAGGTAGTCACCTTCACCTCTTGAGAACCTGAAAGAAAAGGCAAAAAAAATGTTTGACCGAGTGAGATATAGAAAAAAAAATGAGAAGTGGAAATTCATAAAAGCTATAAAGCTTTTCTCCATCCAGAGAGTTTTATACAACACAAATTATGTAGTTATGTTAGATCATATCAAATTTCACAAAATCACCCGTCTCGAACGATATAAAATTTCACAGTCAAACATCATTATATAAAATCTACAACCATACATAATTATAACTGTATAAGATATCTACAACCATACATAATTATAACTGTATAATAAATACACAAAACTATTACTTTAGTACCTGAAAATCTCAGCGATTATGAAAACCAACCAGCTCGAACTCAATCTAAGTGAACCACAAAACGAGAAAACCTCGTCTCAAATTTTGGTTTGAAGAAATGAAAACAGAAAATCCTGATGCATAAACCAAATTAAGGAAAAAAAACACAAAAAACCCAGAGTAGTGAGTGTTTGAGAGAGAGAAAGGTCTCGACCCATTTAGGAGAAAGGAGATAGAGGATGTCAGCTACTATGTATAGGATATTATTTCTCAACATCTGTAGTAAAAACATCTTCTATTTCTTGTTCTCCTGTACTGATGTAAAGATGAATAAGAAGAGGTGGAGTGAATCCTATGAACCTCAACCCCACCATTCGATCTGCCTTGATATGTAACATAAGTTACTCACTCCGATCTGCCCTGATATCCCCGATCTCAGTCGACAGCTGCGGCATATATGACTTACTCACTCCGATCTTCCCTGATATCCCCGATCTTCCCCAGGGCTTCCCCAGAGCTATGTTAATTAAGGACCACATCACAATCAATAAGGGGATTTCCAGATCCAACAGCGTCAGCTCCGATAAAGAGAGAGACAAAGCTGGAAATTAAGGGGATGTCATGTTGAGAGAGAGGTAGAGAGATGTTAGAGCATGAAAAAAAAATCAACAATGAAAAAGTATGCTAGTCTTCCGTCTAAATTAAGCTGATACGTAAAGATGGGTCTGTACCTTGAGACACTGTAGATTAAGTTTTCAAATTAAAGTGAAGTGTGAAAAAGTGAAGTACACGCAATATTTTTTTTTAGACCCGTGAAGTGTCAATCCTTTTTGTTTTTGAGATCCGTGAATCAACCCACCAAATTAATAGATACAAAAGTTTTTTATATAGATTTTATGTATAAACTTATATGATGTGGTAAAAGTTGTTATATAGATAGACACAAAACTTGTTTATATAGATTTTGTATGATGTGGTTATATGATGTGGAAAAAGTTGTATGATGTGGCAAAACCCCCTCCTCCTTTATTTTATATATATATATATATATATATATACGGGTATAAAGATAATATATATGTGATGTAATTTTAAATATATCTGTGTGTGAATGGTATATTTATATGAAGCATACCCCTCTAGTGCTATCAGGGGAACTTGCGCGATGTGGGTGAGTCCCCTGACTTGAGGAGCAGGGAGCGTACAGTCCCCAGGTCATAATGTCCATTCTATATGGTGTGATTTTTATCAGGAGTGCGACGTGGTGGGTATGTTTCGTTCTCATTTTCGGTGAGGAACGATGATGGCTTCCCATATGTTGTGATTTGGTTTTTACCAAGTTGGTGTGAGAGTCCGACCACTGGTACCCAGGATGATCTGAGAGTAATTCCCTGGAAGATGATAGTATTGAGAGACTGTATCCATTGAGTTATAGCTCTGAAGGATTGTTATTATACTTATATAATGTGTGATATATAAGTATGGATATACTTGATGTGTATAGTATATATATATATATATATATATATATATATATGAGATGTGAAACATATATATACGGACATAACAAAGAATGGAATGTGAGATAAATTTTGAATCTTTCGGGAGTATAAAATCCAAAATAAAATAGGGATATACGTATATTAAGATGAGAATATTATATATGAGGTTTATAACACTAAAATGTGAATAGTGTAAATAACTAGCGAAAGTAATTCATGATGTAAGGATGAATCATAAGTGAGAGATTATGATGTATAAGCTCACGCGATAACTTAGAATATTTTATAAAGAATGAATAAAGTGATATTCTCCTTCCGGTAGATTTATATCTGGATTTATATGTAGATAGATCATAGGTTATAGCGAGAACTATTGTTATAGATGGGATGGTATAAAATGTGGTATGTACTAAGGACCTAATGGATTCCGACAATCAACATTGCCAAGTAGTAGTGTATCGGGGCAGTTCCTTGTTTAGATTTTGCTTCGCGAGACACCCCACCCAAGAACGTAGTGTAATGTTGGTTATGGGGAGAAGTTTAATCCTTAGTACTCGGATTTATGAGGATCTTTAGAAGATGGGTGAAATGAATTAGTTAGGCAGGGTAGCTTAACTAAGTTGTTTAAATAGTATGCAATAGTTGTGCACTATTAGAAGAGGGCTGAGGTGTATCTCACGAGAGTGCGATACCAGTTTAAATATGAGAAATTTCATATTTTAAAATATGGCATTTATGCACATGCAAAATATTTTTAAACTCGACCCTGACCTGTTTCTCCATTTTCCGCTCTTTTGATATATATGTATATATATATTAGGTGTCCAAACACAGGAACGCCTGGATGATGATTCTTTCGAGTCAGACGTTCGCTGCAGCCGCTGTGGATGCATGCAAGTTCATTTTAGATGTTTTTATTATTTTGATATGTATAGGTTGCATTGTAGTAACATTCGGGCCGATAGCCCAATTGTATTCATTTATTTTTACCGCCTTTTAGTGCGGCATTCGATTTGGTTGCATTATGTTAACCGAATGTTCGATTATTTTTATTTCATTTCAGTTAGTGTATATAAACTATTGTGATCGATTTATTTGAATGGTTTGGTTAAAAATATTAGTTAAAAAAAATTGACGCCAGCCTAATATTTTATTAGTAATTAAGTTGGTTTTCGATAGTGATGCTGAGAATAAACCATATAAGACTCCTATTTTAATTTGGTACAGCATTGATCACCCACTATTTTATTAGGTGGGTGCCACAGATGGTATCAGAGCATCAGGCTCTAGTGTCCGTAGGATCGGTACGGCTTACTGCGTTTAAAGCGTACCGTTTGATTGATATATAACCCTATGCTAAGGATTGTTGATTCCTATTGTGAGATTTCATCCTCCTACTATTGTGTATAATTGTAGTACATTTTATACACGTTCGTGTGTGATTCGTATGCCGAACAACGAAGGACGACTAGTGAGGGCCGTTGGGAGAACATCAGGAGGTGGAGCTCAGTTGGTGTTGTAAAATATATTTTGGGGACGATGACTGTAGTCGATGTCACCTCCATCGTGTTTGAGCCGTTGATGCTTCTACGTGAAGGGAACTAAAATAATTTGAGAAATTAGTTAGGGTGTAATACTGGAAGTAAAGGTGCTAGTGAAACACCACGGGGAGAGACCCATGTGGGGGACCTATTTAAATGATACAGATAATTGAATTCTGAATGAGTGACGGTGAATTCAGTCGGGGATGGTAAGTCTAGTAGTGTGTTCCCTGGGGCCAATAGAGCTAAAGGAACAATGGGGGTCCAGTGTGGCCACAAATATAGGGGATTCTATCAAGAGACATTTTTATGTGGAGAGTGAGACCACATATTTTGATTTTTCCCAAAGCGAGTAAAGGGACATGAGTATGGTGACTAGCAGGGCAATGATTAAGATAATTTTGGGGTTCGGTTCGAACAAGCGTGTTATGTCCGAGAACCGTTTGATCAGCCAGGGAGATTGGAAAGGTAGAAATATGAGTTGCATCCTCGGGCGACTGAGGTATATTTTGTGCGATCGAGAGAGTCATGATATTTTGACTAACGCTAAATTCACATGTGAGACGAGTTTAGTGGATATATCGATACATTATTATGTGAACATATTATACCGTTGTGTAACGGGGTTATCATTGAACTCATCCGTAGGAAAGAGGGTTGATCTCGCACTTATGATACATTTTGTTGGGGACTTTGGAGAGCATAGAGGTCTCGTTGCAGTTAATCCCGGTGTGTAGGGACTATATTGATATGATTCAGGGTATACTGGGTTATAGCCGAGCGGAGAGATTGAGCTCGTTATTTTGTTTAGCGCTCAGTACTTAGTGATAGAAAGAGCGCATTGTTATATCACTCCTTTAGAGACACGGTAGTTGAGAGATGTGTTGGATGCTAGGGTAAGGGATGGTACTGTAGTAGTTACTCGTTTTATGTGTGGAGAGAACACGCCGAACTGAGAGATATTATGAAAATAAGGCAAGTGAAGCCTATAGTGCCTTGAAAAAAAAGGCACTAAAAATTTTCCTCTCACCACAGGTTGAAGGGTGAGACGATGTCGAGGAAAATTATATTACGATTAGTGGGGTGATTGAGAATACCCATGTTTTTATGGGCACAAATGATATGCACGTGTTATATTATGGTTGTGCAAATATGCACGAATGATAGGGTGTATGGGCACCCTGGTTAGTTAGTTCCAAAGATGTCCGAGATGAAAGGACGTGAAAATGAATGTGTAGAATATATGCCTGAGGGGCAGCTATAAACAAGGTTAAAATGGTATGACGGATTGAATGTCGTGTGAGAATGATGATAATTCAAGCATATATGTGTAACGAGAGCTAGCACACCCGAGATGGGTTAAAAGGCTGTGGAACACCATTTAAAAGGTACCTCTTGATTAAAAGGATACAAAATCATTGTGAGAAAGTATAGCGAAGTCTTACTCGAACGAGTGTTGACGAGTGACTTGCGCATGACTGTATTGTTAGCATACTCCAAGGAAATAAGGGTGTATGTAGTACCAAATTTTGGAAGAGTATATGAGAATTAATACTTTAATTATTCGGTATAGAGAATGTACCTTGGAGATTATGAGAAAGATAGTAATCTGAATGTTTATACTATACGTAGCGATGAGAATAAAATACATATGAGAATTGTATGATTAGGTTGGAAATATGCCTATGAATCTTAATAGGATGTGTGTTTGCCTATTATGTTATATTATTATTAAGAGCACTAATGGGTGATAACCCAGGGGTACAAGAATATTACTGTTAAGTGTACTAATGGGTGATAACCTTGGGGTACAAGAATATTATTGTTAACTGTACTAATGGGTAATAACCCAGCGGTACAAGAATTATTATTGTTAAGTTTACTAATGGGTGATAACTCGGGGGTAGAAGAATATTATTGTTAGCTGTACTAATGGGTGATAACCCGGGGGTACAAGAATTATTATTGTTAACTGTACAAATGGGTGATAACCCAGGGGTACAAGAATATTATTGTTAAGTGTACTAATGGGTGATAACCCGGGGGTACAAGAATTATTATTGTTAAGTGTACTAATGGGTGATAACCCGGGGGTACAAGGATATTATTGAATAAGTGCGCTAATGGGTATTAACCCGGGGCTGCGGGATTATTATGATTAGGTGTGCCAATGGGTCTTACCCCGGGGGTGCAGGATTAGTATATATATGTGTAGGGATGATGTGACTATATGTGTGTGTGTGTGTGTGTGTGTGTGTGTGTGTATGGATTTGTGAATATTTCTACTGTGTGAGACTAGTAGATGTGGTGTTAATAATAAATGCTTTGCGCGAAGTGGTCTTAACATAAGGGTGCAGGATTTGTGTAAATATATAGGGATGATGAGACTATTTATATATATATATATATATATGAGCATACTTGGGGAACTTTCTACTTTGTGATTGTAAAAATTCTAAGTTTTAGTACCGGCATTGTCCTAAATTCAGGGACGAAATTCCTTTGTTAGGGGGGGGGGGGTATGTAATACCCCGTATTTCTATGAATTTATGATTTAATTATTTCGAAAAATTAATTGGATAAATACATTTTTAGTTAAATTACATGTGTGACGTAATTGAATGTGTTTAAATAATAAAAGTGAATATTAAATATTAATCGAGAGATAGAGACTAATTAATATTATGTTACAAGATTCACTATGCGCATGAATAGTAAATAATGGTGGATTTTGATATACGGCATAGCGAGTGATATGTGCGTATTTTATTTTATCTCATTGGGAGTCGCGTGTAGATCATTTTCAGTTGAGAAATGAGAAGTATATTTTAAGTGAGTCGAGAGATAATTTCGAGTGCACTGTTGATCCCGAATGGGTAGAAATAGTCAAAATGAAGTACCCGGTGGAAAAATTCGGGTTTCGGGGGCTTTTTGGACTAGCTGGGACTCGCATTTAAGTACACGAGTCATTTTATAATTGGGTATTCACCCAATTTTGATATTTAGATGGGTAGAACCCTCATTCGTCCCACATTTCAGCCCTAGGAGAGAGAAAGAGAAGAGAGAAAGAAGAGAAGAAAGAAGGAGAAAGAGAAGAGAAGAAAGAAGGGGATTTCCGGCCAAGTTCCGCGGGATTCGACTCGGGTTCATCAGATTTTATCCACGAGGCAAGTATTTAACTTGCTTTTATAATTTAGTATATTTATTTATCATATTGTAGTTGGTGTGTAAAAACTATAAAGATTTTTGGGTTGGATTTTCGTGAATCAAAGTGGGGGTTCCGGAAGTTGAATGAATAAAACCCGGTTAATATACAATTTGAGAAACTTAAGAATTTTTTGAAATTAGTTGTTGATTATTGGTTCTAGGATGATTAGAATCATTTTTATGTATGGATATATTGTTGGTTGAGGTTGGAGATTTGTAATTTGGAGAAGACAATGAATAGTAAGGCAGCTCCTTACGGAGTAGAATCGGCCAAGAAGAGAATTGATTCAGCTCTTAGTTAAACGATGAACATTGTATATATTTTCGATACGTTCACGTGGACGCTGGTGGCGTATTTTTCTGATTTATTTTGGATTTATAAAGAATTTTCTAAGGAAGCCGTTTCGAGAATGAAATTGTTAGCTCGGGAATCAAACCAAAATTTTTATAGACAATTAAAATGAATGCCATTTTCTGTATGGTTTGAATTAGATGCTCGTTTTAGGATGAAAAGAAAGGTATGGAAGCTATCTTTCAAATGAGATTTGAATGAGGTCAATTGTACTTCTGTACAGTGAGTTATAGCTATTTTAGTGCGAGGTGTTTAAGCTGTCAGAACAACAGAGTTACGGAAATTTTATAGACAATTCAAATGCATGTAAGTTTCTGTATTATTTGAATTAGATACTCATTTATGTATAAAAAGAAAGTAATGGAAGTTATCTTTCTAAAGAGTTTTGATTGAGGTCAATTGGACTTCTGTAGAGTGGGTTATGGCTGTTTTAGTGCAAGGTGTAAAATCTGGCATAAAATTAAAGTTGTGAGACTTTGTGATTTTTAAGAGTTTAATGGGATAAAGACCCTTGGGATTGGAATGGGAATTTTGGATGTAATTGGGATACGGGATAGTAGTGATAAGCTTAATATTTTGAATTTAAAGGAAATGTTATATTCATATTATAAGTAAGTGAATACTTATGGAATTGGAATACGTAAGTGAATACTTATGAAATTAAATTGAATATATATATATATATATATATATTCGGGATTACAGGCTAATGCTACGAGAGATAGACATGGATAGCCGGATTTGATGATATATATATACGGGTATAGAGACAATATATATGTGATATAATTATAAATATATCTGTGTGTGAATGATATATCTATATGAAGCATATCCCTCTAGTGCTATCTTGAAAAGTTGCGTGATGTCGGTGAGGCCCCTGGCTTGAGGAGCAGGGAGAGTATAGTCTCCAGGTCATAGTGTCCATTCTATATTGTGTGATTTTTATCAGGAGTGAGACGCGGTGGATATGTTTCTTTCTCATATTCAGTGACGAACTATGATTTCTTCCCATACGTTGTGATTTGGTTTCTACCAAGTCGATGTGAGAGTTCGACCGCTGGTACCCAGGATGATGTGTGAGTAATTCCCTGGTAGATGATAGCATTGACAGACGCATCCATTGAGTTAAATCTCTTAGGGGTGGTTATTATACTTATATAGTGTGTGATATATAAGTATTGATATACTTGATGTCTATAGTGTATTGTGTGTGTATATATATATATATATATATATGTGTGTGTGTGTGTGTGTGTGTGTGTGTGACATGTGAAACATATATATATACGGACATAATAAAGAATGGAAGGTGAGATAAATTCTGAATCTTTCGGGAGTATAAAATCCGGAATAAAATAGTGATATACGTATATAAAGATGAGAATATTATATACGAGGTTAATAACACTGTAATGTGAATAGTGAAAATAACTATCGAAAGTTATTCATGTTGTAAGGATGAATCATAAGTGAGAGATTATGATGTATAAGCTCACGCGATAGCTTAGAATATTTTATAAAGAAGGAATAAAGTGATATTCTCCTTCGGGTAGATTTATATCCGGATTTATATGTATATGGATCATAGGTTCTAGTGATAACTATTGTTATATACGGGATGGTATAAAATGTGGTATGTACTGAGGGCCTAATGGATTTCGATGATCAACATTGCCATGTAGTAGTGTATCGGGGCGGTTCCTTATTTAGATTTTGCTTCGCGAGACACCCCACGCACGGACGTAGTGTAATGTTGGAAATGGGGAGAAGTTTAGTCCTTAGTACTCAGATTTATGAGGATCTTTAGATGATGGGTGAAATGAATTAGTTAGTTAGGGTAGCTTAACTAAGTTGTTTAAAAGGTATGCGGTAGTTGTACACTATTAGAAGAGGGGTGAGGTGTATCTCACGAGAGTGCGATATCAGTTTAAATATGAGAAATTTCATATTTTAAAACATGGCATTTATACACATGCAAAATATTTTCAAACTTGGGCCCTGATCCGTTTCTCCATTTTCCCCTCTTTTGCTATATATGTTTATATATATTAGGTGTCCAGACACAGGGATGCCTGGATGATGATTCTTTCGAGTCAGACGTTCGCTACAACAGCTGTGGATGCATGCAGGTTCATTTTAGACGCTTCTATTCTTATGATCTGCATAGGAAGTATTGTAGTAACATTTTTGCCGACAACCCAATTGTATTCATTTATTTTTATCGCCTTTTAGTGAGGCATTCGATTTGGTTGTATTATGTTAACCGAATGTTCGGTTATTTTTATTTCATTTCAGTTCGTGTATATAAACTATTGTGATTGATTTATTTGAATGGTTTGGTTAAAAATATTAGTAAAAAAAAAATTGACACCATCGTAATAAGTTATTAGTAATTAAGTTGGTTTTCGACAGTGATGCTGAGAATGAACCATATGAGACTCTTGTTTTAATTTAGTATAGGATTGATCACCCGGTATTTTATTAGGCGGGTGCCACAGATCGACCCATTCGGGATCAAGAGTGCACTCGAAATTATCTTTCGAGTCACTTAAAATATACTTCTCATTTCTCACCTCAAAATTGTATACACGCGACTCCCAGTGGGATAAAATAAAATACACACATATCACTCGCTATGCCGTATATCGAAATCCACCATTATTTACTATTCACACACATAGTAAATCTCGTAACATAATATTAATCAGTATTTATCTCTCAATTAATATTTAATAATCACTTTTATTATTTAATCACATTAAATTACGTCACACATGTAATTTAACTAAAACTTATTTATCCAATTAATTTTTTGAATTAATTAAATCATAAATACGTAGAAATACAGGGTATTACGTACTCTGGTATCAAAGCATCAGTGTGTGTAATACCCCGTATTTCTACGCATTTATGATTTAACTAATTTGGAAAATTAATTGTATAAATACGTTTTAGTTAAATTACACGTGTGGCGTAATTTAATGTGGTTAAATAATAAAAGTGATTATTAATAATTAATCAAGAGATAGAGACTGATTAATATTATTTTACGAGATTTACTATGTGCGTGAATAGTAAATAGTGGTGGATTTTGAAATACACACATATCACTCGCTATACCATATATCAAAATCCACCATTATTTACTGTTCACGCACATAGTAAATCTCGTAACATAATATTAATCAGTCTCTATCTCTCGATTAATATTTAATAATCACTTTTATAAAATTTCTGTAACTCAGTTGTTCTTGCAGCTTAAACACCTTGCACTAAAACAACTATAACTCACTCTAAAGAAGTCCAATTGACCTCATTCAAATCTCATTAGAAAGATAACTTTTGTACCTTTCTTCTCATCCATAAACGAGCATCTAATTCAAACCATACGAAAAAGGACATGCATTTGAATTATCTATATCAATTTGATTCTTGAGCTAATGATTTCAATCTTGGAACTGCTTCCTTAAAAAAATCATTAAAATCTAAAATAAATCAGAAAAATACACGATTGGTGCCCACACTACCGTATCGAAAAGATATACAACATTCATCTTTTGATCAAGAGATGAATCGATTCTCTTCCTAGATGAATCGACTCTGTAAGGCACTATCTTACTATTCACTGTTTTCTCCAAATTACAAATCTCCATTAATACACCTCCAAGATTTTTACCTTCTACCCCATCGTCATCCAACCTTAACCAACAATATATACACACATAAAAAATGGTTCTAATCATCCTAGAACCAATAATCAACAACTAATTTCAACAAATTCTTAAGTTTATCAAATTGGATAATAATCGGGTTTTATTCGTTCAACTTTCGAAACCCCCGTTTTGATTCATGAAAATAAAATCCAAAAATCTTTATAGTTTTTACACACCAACTATAATAAGAGAAATAAACACATTAAATTATAAAAGCAAGTTAAACACTTTCCTCGTGGATAAAATCCGACGACCCCGAGTTGAAGCCCGCAGAACTTGGCTGGAAATCCCCTTCTTTCTTTCTTCTCTTATCTTTCTTCTTCTTTCTTCTCTTATTTATCTCTTCTATTTCTCTCTCCTAGGGCTAAAATGTGGGACGAATGAGGGTTCTCCCCTTATAAATCCCGAAATTGGGTGAATACCCAATTGTAAAATAACACGTGTACTTAAATGCAAGTCCCGACTAGTCCAAAAAGCCTCCGAAACCTAAATATTACCCCCAGGTACTTCATTTTGACTATTTCGGCCCATTCGGGATCAACAGTGCACTCGAAATTATCTTTCGAGTCACTTAAAATATAATTCTCATTTCTCACCTCAAAATGGTCTACACGCGACTCCCAATGAGATAAAATAAAATACCCACATATCACTCGATATGCCGTATATCAAAATCCACCATTATTTACTATTCAAGCACAATAGAAATCTCATAAAATAATATTAATCAACCTATATCTCTCAATTAATATTTAATAATCACTTTTATTATTTAATCACATTAAATTACGTCACACTTGTAAATTAAATAAAACGTATTTATCCAATTAATTTTTTGAAATAATTAAATCATAAATACGTAGAAATATGAGGCATTGCAATTTATTCTCATTTATATCTTCTAAACCTAGAGAGAGAGAGAGAGAGAGAGAGAGAGAGAGAGAGAGAATTTGGGAGAAAATGGAGAGAATTGATGATTGGAGCTTGAATTTGTTGCTCCCGGAAGAAAATTCGAGACTACAACCCTAAGGCAAGTTTCTAACTTGCAAATGTATTGCAGTGATAGTTGTGTATTTGGAAGAATTGAACAAATTGTGGGTTTTGAGAAATCTTGGTGTTTAACCCTTAGATCTTGTTATTTGTAAGAGTTGATTTGATTATATTGGTTATTGTTATGTAGAGAGGTTGTGGTAATGTTGTTAGTTGATGGGGTCGTGAGATGGGAAGAAATTAGGGTTAGAGGTTTGGGTTTGGTTTGTTAAAAGAAGGGTTGGTCATGAGAACTGATAAGTGCGTAAAGAGAAAATCCACTACTTCTCTCGATAGGCATATTTAAAAAGCGCAATCGACCGCGGTGTAGGGACCAGTCAATCGGTCCTTGGGGAAGGGGCTTACTGCTTCTTTTACAAAGCCATTTTCTGATAGTGCGATAGACCGGAGGTCAGGGGCCGATCGACCGATCCCCTGTTTTTCACCCAAAAACGTTGGTTTTCCTTAGCTCATTTCTTTTAAGGTTTAGACCTAGGAACCTTCTTGCATGAAGTAAAACTAGAGTATTAGAGTCTAGTATTAAGGGAATCGAGAACCTAGGTTAGAAATTGAGTGTTGAGGCATAGGTCGAGAATTAATAAATTAGTTGTTAGAAGAAGGGTAAGAGTCATTTTCATATAGTGACCTAGTCTAGGACTATGGGGAAGTAGGGTTATATAGTTGTGTACTTTTACAGTTGGGATGAGGTAATATTATACTTTATGGCTTATAGGGATGTTGTCAATTCATGGAGACTAATAGGAAGATAATTGAACGTTGTGTTTTACGTTGTTAAACACATATGGCTCCGGACATAATGTAATGTACATTTTTAATTGGCATATCTTGTGAATATTGATTTGAATATACATACCTCTCTAAATGCTATCATAAGGGAAGTTACGCGAATGAGATGAAGTCCCCTGGATATTGAATGCAGGGTAAATATAGTCCTCAGTTATAGGACCGGTTGTTATATTGTGATGTTATTTTTATTTGAAGTGAGGTAATTCCGGGTATGGTTATGACTCCCTGTCGAAGGTATATGGATGCTTACCACGCGATGCGATTTAGGATGCCCAGGTTGTCTTGGTGTTAGGCCCTGGAAGATGATAGCTATTTAGGGGCGCATCCAGTGGGGTGACTCGCGGAAGGATCTTAGAATCGTTATATATTATGATTATTACTATTCTCTCGAATGTGAAACTTTATAAATGGATAAAGCATCTTATAAATCAACTATTTCAAATAAGTTTCCTAATGAGAAAATTGACTCGTGAAGTCATATTATGCAAAACTGAATTATAAGCTTAGTAACTTAAAATTGGGTTATCTCTCTTACATTAATGCATAGTTAACACCATATATGATATTGTGCTAGGTTGTGCATTTAGTTGAGAGGTGAGGATTATTCTTAATATGAAGAGAGAGATAGGCTTGTTCATGTTGTTATATATTCATAATTGTCATACATTTTATTCACATGTATATCATATCAAACCGGGCCCTGACTCGTTTACATCTCTTTGTTTTGTATGGATTCTATTTACGTCCAGGTGCTCCGTCTCAAGGACGTCCGTATTGACCCTTCCATCCAAGTGTCCAGGAGCTAGAAACTTTTTACGGATATTGTAGGATATTTGTTATAGACGTCTCTATCTTTTGTGTACTCTAGTTATGATCAGTATAAACATTCGGGCGTGTTGCCTAAGTTTTGTACTTGCTTATATACTGTGATAATTATTTTTAATACTCGGTGTAACCGCTTGTATTGGTCTGTTAACCGATAGCTTATTCGGTTATTATGTTGTGAATGATTGTTAAACTGTTATCTCTCTTTACTTGTACCCACCATCTTTTTAATATTGGATTGTCTAAATAGTTTTATTTAAACTTACAAATTAATTTGGCATCCGTTTTCTAAAATAATTGGTGGTTATCTCGTATTATTATTTTCACGACAATGATGTTAAGAATGGACCATCTATGATTCCTGTAATTATTAGAGTATCGGGCTGGCCACCTCTTATTTTAATAAGAAGGATGTCACAACAAGAACCTAAAATAGTAACAACGGAAGAAACTGATCAGCAATTAAATATCATAAACCCAATTAATTTACAAAAATGGCATGTATAAGTAACTTTAATTATTAACAAAGAATATGAGATAAAAGTCATGGCATTAATTGATTCTAGTGCAGATTTAAATTGTCTACAAGAAGGGTTAATTCCAACTAGGTATTATCATAAAACATCTGAACGATTAAACTTAGCCAATGGAAGTAAAATGCAAATCAAATACAAATTACTCAAAGCACATATTTGTCAAAATAATGTATGTTACAAAACTCCTGTTGTTTTAGTAAAAAATATGACTGATAAGGTAATCTTAGGAATCCCTTTTCTTTTCCTTCTATATCCGTTCACAACTAGTGATACTAGAATAACCTCCCTAGACTTAAGTCAACAAGTAAAATTTGAATTTCTTTCAAACCAGAAGTCAGAGATTTAAAAAAACTCAAAGATTTTTTAATATCAGTAAACCATCTTCAATACAAGAGAAGACAATTAAATTTTTTAAATGAAGAAGTAAGATACAAGAGGATTGAAGATCAACTTACTAACAAGATTCTCTAAGATAAAATAGAAAATTAAAAATCACAAATGAAATCCGTTTCGATCTACGAAATGCCTTTTTACATAGAAAGAAACATAAAGTAACCTTGCCACACACCAAAGATTTTAGTGAAAAATATATCCTTACCAAAGAAAGACCAATCCAAATGAATGAAGAAGATATGGAACTATGTAAAGATGAAATTAATGGTTTATTACAAAAAGGAATTATAAGAAAAAGTAAATCTCCTTGGTCATGCCCTTCATTCTATGTCAGAAAAAATGTCGAATTAGAACGTGGAGCACCCAAGCTAGTCATCAATTACAAACCACTTAATAAAGTTTTAGAATGGATAAGATATCCAATCCCAAATAAACGTGACCTCATGAACTGATTAAATCAACCAACCATTTTTTCAAGTTTGATATAAATAGTGGATTTTGGCAAATACAAATCCATGAAAAACATAAATACAAAACTACAGTCACAACCCCCTTTGGTCATTATGAATGGTGTGTCATGTCATTTGGCCTAAAAAATGCACCTAGTGAATTCCAGAATATCAAGAATGAAATATTTAACCCTTCATCCCATTTTACGATTGTCTACATTGATGATGTCCTCATCTATTCCCACACAATTGACGAATATTGAAAACACTTAAATTTATTTTTTGAACTAATAAAAATTAATGGTTTAGTGGTTTCAGCCTCGAAAGTTAATCTATTCCAAACAAAAGTTAGATTTTTAGATCATAATATTCACCAAGAAAAAATTAGTCCCATCAAGGTTCTAAAAAACGCGGGGCGTGATCGAGGCGTGGAGGCCAAGCCTTAAGCCTTAGAAGCCTAGGCGGGCCTTGGCGTAAAAAGGCGTGAAAAGGTGTTTAGGTCTTTTTAATATATTTTAATATTTTTTAACCATAACAAGGCTATTAAAATACTAAAATTGTACATATCATAAAAATATGTCTGAATATTTGCAAATAAAAATACTATTTGATTATTTTGGATGAGATAATGGTTCGGTTTGTAAAAAAATCTTTACAAGGGGATATCGTTTCACTAAAGCATTGTTGTTTTTAGAGAAAAAGTACGCTTTAAGGGTTTTACCAAGTATAAGGCGTCAAAATCTTAAGGCGGGGCGTTTCTCCCAAGCCTCAAGCCTAGGCGTGCCTAGGCGGGTTTTTTAGAGCAGTGAGTCCCATAGATAGGGCCATCCAATTTGCTGATAAATTTCCTGATGAAATCCTTTAGAAAACGCAACTTCAAAGATTTCTAGGAACATTGAACTACATTGCTGAATTTTATCCAAATCTTCGCAAACAATGCAAACCATTATTTGAACGACTACAAAGTAACCCTCCCCCTTGGACTATAGAACATACCTCGATAGTCCAAAATGTCAAGAAACATGTTAAAACCCTACCTTGTCGTGGTCTTTCTACACTTTCATTCAAAATCATTGAAACTGATGCCTCTGACATTGGCTACGGAGGTATTCTTAAACAGAAAATCAACCCTCATTCCCCTGAACCAATTGTTCGATTCTATTCCGGAGTCTGGAATAAAGAGCAAAATAATTATAATACTATTAAAAAAGAAATATTATCTTTTGTTTTATGTGTTTCAAAATTTCAAAGTGACATTTTAAATGAAATTTTTTTAGTCCGTGTGGATTGTAAAAGTGAAAAATATGTTTTAGAAAAGGATGTTATATATATATATATATAACTTATGTGAATTTTCAACATACCCACATACCTATGAATCATTGATGTCCATAAAAAATGGAGATGGAGACGAATGATAGCGAGGAAAGAGAGAGAGAAACAGTGGAATGAGCTTTCACATATATAAGAATGAGTCTTTCACATATATAAAAATATCAACACACATGTCACAAAATAAATGTTCAGAACACTTTTTTTCAATCAATGAGTCTCTCACATGGCTTTATGGGTATGAGAGTATACATTATTGGACCCATAAAGAGTTGATGCATGCATCCATTTTGGTGTGCATTCACTCTCTTCAAGAAGCTCGATTCACATATCCTATTTTGGTGCATGGTATTAAATTTAGGGTCATTTCAGTTTCCCATCTATGTTGGACTCTTGTTTTATATATATACATAAATTAGAGCATTTATTGTTGCTATGTGTCAATCCTCTAAGAGGAGACAACAAAATTATATTATGTTATTAGATTTAATGCCACATATATTCCACAGTTTTCCTATTAATATATAAAAAAATATTTTTTTTAAAATTAAATAGCTTTTTTTAAAACTAAAATTAACAATTTTTTATTAAAATTAAAAAAAATAATTTTTTTCATAAATAAAAAAAATCTATGTTTGCTAATTAAAAAAAAGATAGAAAATATTTGTTTTAATTAAAAACAATAGTAAAATAATATTTTTTTAATTTTAATAAAAAACGTGTTTAATTGATGTCTTATATTCACGATTGATTAGTTTCATTGGTACGGAACCACATTCAACAAATGTTGTGGGTCCGAGAATGTGGGTTCGCGCCAGCGATACTAATTAATCACGTTATTTTATTGGGATGATATCGTGATTGATTAGTACTACTGGTGCGGACTCAAATTCTCGGACCCACATCATTTGTTAAATGTGGATCCGTGCTAGCAGCACTAATCAATCGCAATATCATGTCAATCGCGAATACCGCGATTGTTTAGTACAGCTGGTGCGAACAAACATTCCCGGACCCACATCATTTGTTGAATGTGGGTCCGTGCCAGCGACAATAATCAATCGCGAATCTAAGACATCAAACTAAACACGTTATATTTATTAAAGTTAAAAAAAATATTTTTTTTAATGTTTTTTTTAATTAAAAAAATGTTTTATATATATTTTTTTATTAGTAAACATAGTTTTTTTATGAAAATATATATATATATATTTAATGAAAAACTATTTAATTTTTATATTGTAAACAAATTATGTGGGTACGAGGATGTGAGTGCGTGCCAGCGGTTTTGTGGGGGGTGCATCAAATCCAAGTTGAGAGGTGGGGATCCTGGTATTCTATGCAAGCTTGACATTGAGAAGGCTTACGATCATGTGAATTGGGAGTTCCTCCTTTATATGCTTAGGAGGATGGGGTTTGGGGTTTGGGGAGCAGTGGTGCGGGTGGGTGAAGATTTCATTTTCTCTGTCTATTTCTCTGTCCTTGTCAATGGGGTGCCTGAAGGGTTCTTCACGAGTTCGCGTGATATTAGGCAAGGTGACCCGTTGTCCCCCTTTCTCTTTATCTTGGTTATGGAGGCATTCTCCCAGATGATGAGACGTAAGCTCTGTTCCCCATACTGTTGTGGCCTCTCACCTGCTGTTTGCGGATGATACTATTATCTTTTGTGGGGCGTCTGTGGATGAGATGAAGACTTTGTGATTGTTGTTGGTATGCTTTGAGGTTGTGTCTGGTCTACTTATCAATGACAGTAAGAGGGAGATGATTGTCGTTGGTGGGGTTGGCAACGTGGTCCATCTGGCTAGTGTTTTTGGATGGCGGGTTGGCTCTCTCCCTTCTACTTATCTTGGCCTTCCTCTTGGGGCTAAGTTCAAGTCATCTTCGATGTGGGATCCGATTCTTGAGAGAGTCTAGAGGAGTTAGAAGGCTGGAAGCATAGTTACTTATCCAAAGGCGGTTGGCTGAAGCTGATCAAAAGTGTTTTATCTAGCCTTTTGACATATTTTATGTATGTTCTTCCTTTGCCGGGGTACGTTGGTAAAAGACTCGATAAGCTGATAAGGGATTTTCTGTGGAGAGGGAATGATGATCAGTTTAAGTATTGTTTGGTGAATTGGGATGAGGTGTTCAGGTCGCTGAGAGAGGGTGGGGCTGGGGTGAGGAGCTTATCCCATTTCAATAAGGCTTTATTAGGGAAGTGGTTATGCCGATTCAATGGGGGAGGAGGAAGAATGTGGAGGAAAGTGGTGGTCGCTAGGCATGGGATGGGTCCGTATGGTTGGGGTCCTATTTTAGGTCTCTCTATTCATGTGGTGGGGTGGTGGAGGTTCATTGCGCTTGGGTGGGGGAGGTTCTCTTTGCTCACTTCCTTCCAGCTTGGGAGTGGAAGTCGTATCAGGTTTTGGAAGGATACTTGGGATGCGGGGGCTCTTTGAAGGATATATTCCGGCGGATGTTTCGACTTGGGGGGACAAATAGGGATTAGTAGAGGACCATAGGCGGAGGGATAGGGCCCTTGAGGTGGGGGACCCAAAGTTTAGGAAGGGTCTTTGGGATTGGGAATGGCTGAGATTGGCGTCGGCACCGTCTTTGGGTGCAGATGGGATGAGGTGGTCGTGCTCTCACGATGGATTGTTTTCTGTTAAGTGTTATTATCACGTGTTGAGGGGTTGTGGGGATGCTTCTTTTCCGTGGAAGACCATTTGGAAGAGTTAAGCACCCCCCAAGGTTCCCTTCTTTGCGTGGACCGCTGCCAGGCAGGCCATCTTGACTATTGAGGGCCTTTAAGACAGAGGGAGGAGGATGGCCAGTATATGTTGGTTGTGTAAGGAGGAGCAGGAGACGTCTAATCACCTTCTTCTTCACTGTCAGGCGACTAGGGGCCTTTGGGATTTGATTTTCTATTTATGCCAAATTGTTTGGGTTATGCCTATTTCGTTGCACTAGTTGTTGGCGGCTTGGAGGAGGCCTAGGGGTTGGGCTAGCCTGCGGGTGGTCTGGATGATGGTTCCTCATTGCATTTTTTGGACCATCTGACAGGAGAGAAATAGGAGATGCTTTGAGGGGGTCGAACTCAATCCTTCTCGGATTCGGTATAGGTTTTTGAGCCTTCTTCTTACTTGGTAAAAGAAAATAATCGATTCGTCGTTGTCTTTCTTTCTTGAGTTTTAAGAGGAGTTCCAGAGGCTTGTCGAGTAGGTTTTGGTTTTTCATCTCTTTGTTTCTTTGCTTTGTATACCTACTGTATACGGGATTCCGCCCCCTTCGGCAGGTATGTTTTAATGAATCATTTACTTATAAAAAAAGATAGAGAATATATGTGGCATTAAATTGTGGGTATTTTCAAAGTGGTGGGAAACATTACATGCATGGATGTTTTCTATGTGGTTTGACTTTTGCTATTTCCTAGACTTTCTAATATTAGCTCAAAACATTTTCCTTAAGGGCACATGTTATCACTACCCTACTATGCATATAACCATGTCTAGATTTTACAAAAAAAAGTTTGATGTCTCCGAGACATAATTTTTTTTTATGTCTTGGATTGTGGTTGCTCAATACTGCTGGCACGAACCCACATCACTTATGGAAATGCGTCTGTTCCAGCGGTATTGACCAATCACAATCCAAGACATCAAAAAGTTTGATGTCTCAGACATCAAACTTTTTTCCAAGTTTTTCTCTGGTCAATCAAATAAAGTGCTTCGAGTTTAATATAATAGGTTATATATATATATATTTTGTGGATGTTTTGGACAAATACATTAGATAATTATTGGACAAAGTTTAAATGTCACAAATGGACCCAAATATATAATAATGAAGTGTATATTGTCATGTGTATTCAAGCATAAAAAATCATAGTACAAATTGAATTTTAAATAGTAAAGATGGTTATGAGCTTAATTACACTTTAAAAATGGATTCAATGTGTACTAAAATCTAGACACATATTTATACCAAATAATTATTGGATTATGCATAAAATGTCACAAATGTATCAAAATATACATCAATAACGTTGCTTAATGCAATTTTCATGTATATTTTTTTAACTCTCTCCAAAGATGTAAAAGTAATATGTAACTAATTTTGACTATGTAAACTATGAATCGTGGCTCGCACCCACGGACTAATGTTGCATGTAGTTTTCTACGGACTATATTTAAGGTGGAAAAGCTCAAACACCCCCAACCTCCATGGATGGCAATGGGACAAAGGAATCCCTAAATTTGATGATTTAGGGGAAAGAACTAACAAATTGGATTGGGATGGTTAATGGTAGCGTATCAATCAATTGTAAGGTCAAAACGCGTGGACTCCATTTTGTGGCTCCATAAATGCCCACTAAAGACGCTTAACGAAATCGTCACCCAAATGAGCAAATGCCGACCAATTGTGATCCACCAACTCCTCCATTTGCGATATCATCCCCCCACTGTGGATGGCCTAAACATTGTACTATGCATGTTTTGAAAAATATTATTGTAAACTTATTAGCTAAAATTAGTATGCTTATAAACACTTCCGAAACTCTCATTCAATTTTTTTTATTAATTAAATAAAGATTTACAACAAATTTAGAAAAAATTACCATATCAATGTGACAACCCGCTCACCAAAATAAGGGGTGGCCAGCCCAATACTCCAATATAATAAGAATCATAGATGGAATCGTTCTCAGCATCAAAATAAAATATAGAGTATCCAGGATAACCACCCAATATTTCAGAAAACGGGTTGCCAAAAATTTTGTTTTAAAGTTAAAGAAAGAATTTAAATAACCCAAATCCTGAAAAGATATAGGAAACCCCAAGACATATATAAATAATACAACAAGAATACAATAAAAAGACCGAATATGTTACCGGTCACAATCTTTATAACAACATTTAAACAAACTCATTAATTTATATAATACATTTCATTAGACATTTACAAAAGCTTGGGCCCCCTCGCCCAAGTAAAAGACTTGATCTTAACTAGAATTCAAAAAAATGAAAGTGTCTATACCATATGTGTCCCGTAATACCCGCAATGCATCACGGATCGCCGAGGACATCGGAATAGGAATTCAAATCAGGCATCCTTGCGGCGGAGTACCTGAGCGGATACAAGATGCATATGCAACAAGAAATGTAAACGGGTCAGGGCCCGGTTCTATATGATTACCAGATGAATAAAGAGTGTGACAGTTATGAATAAAATCATGCTCGAAAGAATAAAATCTATCTACACAGTTCTAAATCATAAACTAAGACAGAAAAGAAAAGCGTGAGTAACATAATTTTAAAAGCTTCCATTTCATTATTATGTTCCTTATCAGGAACTCATAATTACAACATTTATGCTCTTTACTAGCATTTCATTCCTTATCAGGAAAATATAATTATAATTTTAATCTCTTTATGGCTTTTATTTCAATTACATGCCCATCTTGGCATTACCATTCCTTAGCAGGAATATAATCAACATTAAATGCTCTTTGTGGCATTATTATGTGCTCTTTGTGGCACTTCTTTATGCTCTTTATGGCATATCACAAACATCAAGTCCCACTTGATTATGAACTGTTATATTTATATACATATAACGAATTCTAAGACCGCCCCTCCAAGTTTTCCCACTGGGCGCGCCCCTAAATGACCATCATCTTCCAGGGCCTATCTATACAAGACAACCTGGGCACCTATAATGCAAGACGTCGAGAAGCGGCCATATGCCTACGGGAGAGTCAAGACCACACCCGAAATCCCTTCACCAGAACAGAAAACATATCACAATCGCTCATATGGCCTATGGACTATATCCACCCTGCATTCATTAGCCAGGGGGCATCACCAAGTGCGCGAACTTCCCTTATGATGTCATTTAGAGAGGTGTGTATCAGCCATTTTAATTACCATTTTCAAAAAATCAAGTAAATTATCATTTACTAATTTCATGATTAAGTAAATTATGATTTACCGTCATCATTGCCATTTCCATATGTATGTTTCATTTTATCCGAAACCAGTATCATTTACTTTTTGTAAATAATATAACTTATTATCCGGAGCCATACGTATGTCATAACGATATTACAACCTCGATGAATAAATGAACTATCAATTTATTCTCCCAAAATTTACTTGTGAAGTTATTATAAACCATCAAGGCTAAAACAACTAAATGGAGCTTCTAAGGTCTCCCGAACATAAAACTACAACTCCTAGTTTAATAGTAATCGACTAGAAGAAAGAATGACCTAACTTCAATTGGCATATCCCCAAAAAAGTTCCCACCTATCCTATTTCTAATGTAGGGTGGATAACTAATTCGTCTAGGACTCTAAAACTCTAAATTTACTTCATTCAATAAGGTTCCTAGTCCCTATTGAAGAAAATAAATCTAGGAAACAAAACAAGGTTTTAGGATGAAAAATAAGGGACCGTTCGACCGGTCCTGAGACCGCATTCGACCGTGTCTCCAGATTTTGCCTACAAAGAAAAACAAAAGGCTCAGAATGGAGGGGCTGGTCTACCGGTCAACGAACCGCGGTCGATCGCGCTCAAAATTTATGCCTTTGTAGGAAAGAAGTAAGCCCTCCCGCAAGGGCCCCGTCGACCGGTCCTGAGACCGCGGTCGACCGGTCGTAGCAGACCTAGGGTTATTCATTCTTCCAAAATTTAACCCAAGTGAAAATTTCACTTTTTCCAAATCCTAAATCTCTTCTATTTTGAACTCAACCAACAATCTTTATATACCCAAAGATTATCCTACATGATTTATAACCATTATCATTCACAATTTGTTTATCGACAACATTAAAATTAGGGTTTAACTCCCATAAATTTCATTATTGATCTCCAAATGAATATACATAATTATCATGCAAACTATTCATCTTAAATCACATATTAGCATGTAGAAAACTTGCCTTAGGGTTGCAAATTCAGATTTCTTTGAGTAGTGGTAACAATCCATCTTCAATCTTCATTTTTCTCTTCTTTCTCCTTTTTTCTCCCAAGCTTTACTCCTCTCTATGTTTAAGACACAAAATAGGGAATTAAGGGAATTTAGAAGGCTAAAAATTGGGGCTTAACACAAGTCTCCCAACTTAAGTGGTTAATACCACATTAAAATGACTCCCAATTACGCGTATAAGTTAAAACCAGGTAAAAGTGCCCGAAACCCAAAATTACAATATGTCACTTATTTTGACTGTCTCGGATATTCCGAGACTAACTACACCCTCTAAACTAGCATCCGACAAATTTTATAAATTATTTCCAGCTCCAATTTTATTTAAACCATAATGCCATTTAAAATACATGACACTATAAAACATGCAACCTGATGATATTTACTTTCACATACAGTAAATATGCATCAATCTAGTAAATATTAACTTTCAATTCATTCAATTAATATTTACTCCAGTCCCCACATTTTATATAATTACCTTTTGCGGTACAATTAGTATAAAATGAGCCTCCCAGAATCGAGGGTTGTTACAATCAATAAATATTTAAAAAAATTGTAGCCAATTGCGATAAGTTATTTATTTTAAAAAATTGTTTTTTAACCGAAAAAAATCAGTTTTTAATGGAAAAAAAGGTAAAACATTTGAAACAGGGATTAACCCACAAAAGAAAACTTCTCTCCTACCCACCCACAAGCCATGTCACCCAGCCACCTCAGTCGGTGTAATAATCCGGTGGTCTCCAATAGGTACCAAAAGCTTTTCTCTTTTTTTTTTTAAGTAAATGAATAAGTAAAACGAACCCGCCTAAGGGGGCGAAAACCCGTATACATGAAGTATACTAAACAATTTTATCTTGTTTTCATATATATAATAACGCTTGTCTTATCGGACCATTTTATCTTGACCATTAACGGACTAGGAGGGATATCAACAACTAATGGATATATAGATGTATAAATGGATACATCCACAACAAGGTATTGATATCAAACATAGATTGTAGATATTTGGTGTAAATTGGTATTAAATCCTAAAAAAATTTGAATGAATTTTCCTTTTTTGAAGTGTTAATTGCATATCACCAGTAAAATATTTATTGATATGGGATTTTTATTTAAATTTGTTTTAAATCTTTATTTAATTAATAAAAAAATTGAATGAGAGTTTCGAAAGTGTTTATAAGCACACTAATTTTAGCTAATAAGTTTACAACAATATTTTTCAAATTAAGCATACTACAATGTTTAGGCCATCCATGGTGGGGGGATAATATCGCAAACGGAGGAGATGGTGGATCACAATTGGTCGGCATTCGCTCAGTTGGGTGACGATTTAGTTAAGCGTCTTTAGCGGGCACATATGGAGCCAAAAAAATGGAGTCCACGTGTTCAAATGTGTTTCATTTCCTCGTTTTAGATGTACAATTGACTGATACGCACAACAGTTCCACTTTTAAGCATTTTTTTTACTATTAACCATCGCAACCTAATTGGCTATTTCTTTCCCCTAAATCGTCAAATTTAGGGATTCCTTTGTCCCATTGCCACCCATAGAGGTTGGTAGTGTTTGAGCTTTTTCACGAAAACCACACGTTACTGTACACGAAAATTGCAATAAGCAACGTTATTTTGTATATTTTGATACATTTATGACATTTTATGCATACTCCACTAATTATTGGCTACAGATATGTGTCTAGATTTTAGTACACAATGATCCCATTTTTAAAGTTTAATTATGCTTATATCCATCTTTACTATTTAAAATTCAATTTGTACTTGGCTATTTAATGCTTGAATACACTCATGGCAATATAAACTTCATTATTATATATTTGGATCCATTTGTAACATTTAAATTTTGTCCAATAATTAACTAATGTATTTGTTCTATACATCCGCAAAATATATGTATATAACCTATTATATTAAACTCGGAGAACTTTATTTGATTGATCGAAGTGATGTACAGTGTCTGTGATAGGAAAAACCTAGACATGGTTATATTCACAATATGCGTACAGGAAATAACTAGAATATCCCAACTCACCCATCCAAAATTCTTTTACAATCCCAACGCAAAATATATAACATAACGAAACAATATGCATTGATATATAGCATAAAATAGGAAACTGTTGTGCACTTAAATAAATACAACATATAAAATTATATAAATTGTGTACAATACTTCATTGTATTGTATTGTATTGTATTATCACATCGATTTGTGTAATTCTTTGAGCAGAAAGCAGTCTTCTATAAAATATGAATAAATTTAGGGAGATCCATAAAAATACTCATTTCAAAAACTTAGGGCATTAAATAATTTTACCTTATTGTTGTGAATCACCAAGACATCAAAATAAATATAAAAAACTCGTATTTATATTTGCCTTATTCATTGAATTTATCAAATAATTTTTTTGTGCGTCTACCTAGCCTTCCTGATTAAATATACTCTAAACCTCTACTTTTCTTCCACAACATGAAAGTCATCCAGAAAGCGCAACCTAAAAGCCAAACACGCCTACCTTTCTCAATCCCAAATGTCAACTCAAAAAGTCACAAACCAGAAGTAAATTATTGACATCAAGTACTAGCAGAACCATCTGAAGAATAAAGCATGTATAAAAAATATAGCTACGAAACCCAAACAGTGAAACAAACATTAATTTCATATTAATATATTTGCATGACATACAAGGATGGAGAAGAGAGACAACCTGCAAAAGAGACGAGAGAAAGATCTCTAATTTAAATTAGTAGATAACTAACCTCTAACTACTTAAATAGACACTTGTAAGAAATAAAAAGAGATAGATGTGACACCCCGCCTAATTAAATACCGGGCGATCACTCCTTTATTAAACTAAATCAAGGTAAACAGTTGGTTCATTCTCAGCATCACTGTCGATAAAATAATTTTTCCAATTTAACACCCTAAATAATTAAGCTAAGTGTCAAAACATTTTCCATACAAAACTTTCCAAATTTTAATTAAAGAAAAAGATTTATTTTAATTAAAACGACATTTCTACAATAAAGAATCACACCACAATAAACCAAATAACATAATACATTCGTCAATTGAATGTCAACAAATGGAACTAAAACAACAAATCCATCCTGAATAAATCCCATAGAACAATACTGGAAATAAATGAAATACAAAATCCTAGCAACAAATGAAATGATGAAAAGGGCGACACGTGCCCAATAAAGGAGAATAATAAGAGTGGAGTCAATGGCAGAAGCCGTCTACTCAAGTGACCTGCAACTCCCACCTAAGCTGCAGCTCGTTCTTCTCAAGGGATCCTAAGCAAGACGTCCCTGTGGCTGGGCACCTGAAAATATACATATATATATACAAGAGAGAGAGAGAGGAAAAGAAACGGGTCAGAGCCCGAAAGTGTGTTTGATTTTAAAATACGTTAAGTAAGTATTTAAATTGATACAGGCCAATGCAAATCATATTAGTGCGTCTCTCTCTTGAGAAATACTCACCTCTCTTCTAATGTGCACACCTATCGTACTAAACTTCCCAACGGTTTGTTTTAGCATCTAACATACTAGTCTTTCTAACAGCTTTAACTTAAATTACTCGCAAGATTTATAATACACGATATCCACTTTAAAAGATGTTCCAACAGTAGCCCAAAATTCTCTATTTTTAACTTCATAAAAATAATAAAGTTCCCGTGACATTTTATACTTTCTCAAAACAAGTATTTAATAATTTGAGTCAACAACCATGTTCTACTTATCAAATCACAGTAGACACTTTAAAGTTTATAACCTCATATATATATTAACTACTTGTATAATATATATATATATAACAGCACCCCAACTAAACTATGGTGAGGGCATACTCTGCTATCCAATCCCCGTATCGCTCACACAAAGGGAAATACAAGTTTGAAATCACTCTCGAACTGTATTAACATATATAAAACAACGTTGAGGCGAAGCATAGATTCCAAGTCCAAGAGGTCAGTACATACCCACACGTCTCTTAGGACCGTCTGACTATAAATCTGATAGCCCGTACCTAGGATATTTAACTTCTAGGGTACGAATCAATATCCCCCATAAAGCAACACAGGATAAGATTGTCCCAGCGCGGTAACCTCAGGGATAGCAAGTAGCGCGGGTACGTTTTTCACATGTATATAATATATGTACACACAATCATATAAATATACCCATTCATCATATTAATATAGCTTCCTCCCGTTACCCATAGTCACAACATTTATCCTTAATTTCCCATTATTATGATTACGTATACGGTTTCGTCTCTAACCTTAACTCGAAGGGTTTTCTCACCAGTTACGAGACACTCGTGGATTCTATCCATCCAAGTAGCAAAATCAGTAGGTAAACGTCTATTCATTATCGTAAGTATTTGACGTAATCTCTCACTTGAATTATGTAGTTTCCTCGTTCTTCAAATAATTGTCCTTAAGATACAATTATCGTCTCATAATAAGGTTCTCAACACTTAATCATATGTCCTACTGGTCTCTCCTATATCCCAAAACATTTTTATTCATAAAGTCCAAAATTATTTCACGATGAATCATGTTCAATTAATTCAACAAGGGGAAATAAGAGTTTGCCAGGAAGGGTCGATCGATCAAGGTCTGGGGCTCGATCGATCGAACCTTCGATCGATCGAAGCTCTAGGCTCGATCGATCGATCAAGCAGGTCTGCGAAATCCTGCAGAAGTGCAGTTACGGGTTTCACCAAAATTCTTCACCCAAATCAATATTTCCCAACACTAATCGTCCCAAAACTCCTACTACAAACATAATAACATATTTCCAGATGTTTTTAACGTTAAGCATGCGTATATCCATCATTAAACATGGTTAAACAACCCAAAATCACATTTAAACATCAAGAACCCTAATGTTTTCTTAACTTTTGTTCTAATCAGTTTTCTCCAGAATTTCCTTCAACATAACATCAAAATTCGTGGGTTAATCATCTATTTCACATACTATTTCCAGAATATGGTTATAATGTTTTCTACATGCAAATTCCTATCAAAATTTGGGGTTTTCTTCCATTGATTACACTCCTAATCATTCCTACGCTAATATGAATATTGCACCAACGAAAATACGCAAGTTAAACACTTACCTGGGATTTCAGAGGCCTGGTTTCCTGCTGATATTGGTGTGGTTGCGTTATCCTCCTTGCGATCTACGCGTTGGTGGTGACGGTGGTGCAAACGGTGGTGTTTTGGCCTTGAATCACCTTGAGAGCACTCTCCTCTCTTCTCCAATGGTCGTTCTAGGGTTCTGAATGTTCTAACCCTAAAAGGGTGACCTAAATAGCTGCTAAGGATGGCTGAAATTCGTGGGTTTAATTACCCTATTTTGTAAAATGACCAAAATGGCCTCCCGGGTCACTAAATAGGCCTAAAAACACCCCGAGACCCAAACTAAACCCCCGGGTACACTTTTCTGACTATCTCGACCATTCCGGACGCGTTGGCGCACTCAAAATGACCATACGAACAACTTATAAAATATTCACTTTTATTTAACAAAATAAGTCCCGACGTGACACGGGCACGTCCTTATTTAAATTTCCGAAATAGTCATTTAATTCACTTATGACATTCAATATAACCAATATAGTATATTACTATGCTCATTAGTAATATTCAACAAGTTTTCCATAATTACTAACTCTCGTCACGTTAATAATTATAACATAATTAAATTTCCGGATATTTATTAAATAATCACTCACATTAAATTTAATAAAACACCAAATTAATATAGCATAAAAATACGGAGTATTACATACTTCCCTCCTAATAACGGAATTTCGTCCCGAAATTCGGAAAATAAGGCATACCTGGTAAAAACAACTCTGGATATCTCTCGTGCATATCTGCCTCACGCTCCCAAGTGGATTCCTCCACATTATGATGCTCCCATTGAACTCGCACAAGTGGAACTATTTTCGACCTCAATATCCTCTCACTATAGTCTAGAATAGCCACTGGTCTCTCCTCGTAAGAGCTATTAGGCTGTAAGTCGATCTCCTCTATCGCGATGTGAGTATGGGCCATATCATCTCGAAGGTATCGTCTTAACGACGAGATGTGAAATACATCGTGAATGCGATGTAAATGTTCCGGCAGTCCCAACCTGTATGCTATCGGTCCAATCCTTTCGATGATTGGAAACGGTCCCACGTACCTCGGGGCCAACAAGTTGGAGAACGACAAGGCCTGCCGTACAAAGTCTCAAATGGAGCCATGCCAATCGTAAACTGATAGGAGTTATTATAAGCAAACTCTACCAGTGGAAGGTGTGGCTCCCAACCTCCTCCGAAATCGAGAACACACATGCGTAGAATATCTTCCAACATTTGATTAGTACGCTCTGTCTGTCCATATGTCTGTGGGTGGTAAGCTGAACTCAGTCTCAACTCGGTGCCCATAGCCTTCTGAAAGCTTTCCCAGAAACGTGACACAAAATTTTTTGTCTCTATCTGACACAATATTCAGGGGCACCCCATGTAATCTGACAATCTCAGCGATGAACAACTGAGCATACTGACCCGTGGTATAATATGTCCGTACCGGTAGAAAATGAGTCACCTTGGTTAGACGGTCTACAATCACCCAGATAGAATCGTGGCCCCTCTTTGATGTAGGCAACCCTGTAATGAAGTCAATGGAAATACTCTCCCACTTCCACGCGGGTACTTCTAATGGCTGAAGCAATCCCGACGGTTTCTGGTGGTCCACCTTAACCAGCTGGCAGGTAGAACACTTGGCCACAAACTCAGCAATGTCCTTCTTCATCCCACTCCACCAGTACTGTCGTCTCATGACCTGGTACATCTTATCACCTCCTGTATGTACTGCAAATCGGGACCCATGAGAATGAGTCATCACTTCATGTCGTAGCTCCGCTCCTTCTGGAACCACTAATCTCCCATTAAACCGCAAACCTCCATCGGAACTAACAGAATAGGACTCGGCACCCTCGGCTAAAAGTCGCACAATCTGCTCCTGGCAAAACGGGTCTGTGGTCTGTGCCTATATCACCCTCGTAACAATCTCGGGTGTGACTGACATCACGGATATGAAAGAACGTGCTACGGCGTCTTGGTGACCCAGCTCTTTCCATTTTGCTTTCCAGATGTCCGCTACATCTTCTACCGGTCTACGGCTCAACGCATCAGCAACTACGTTGGCCTTCCCCGGATGATACTGTATATCGAACTGGTAATCTTTCATAAACTCTAACCACCTGCGCTGACGCATATTCAGCTCTCGCTGAGTGAACAGGTACTGCAGTGACTTATGGTCTGTGAACAAACGGAATTTCTCGCCCAATAAATAGAGCCTCCAAATTCTCAATGCAAAGACGACCGCAGCTAACTCCAGGTCGTGGGTGGGATAATTCTTCTCGTGCGACTTAAGCTTGCGGGAAGCAAAAGCTATAGACTTCTCCTCCTGCTGAAGTACTCCCCCAAGTCCTCGTAAGGACGCATCTGTGTAAACCAGGTACTCTACACCCGGCTTCGGTAAAGCAAGGACTGGTGCCGAAGTAAGCTTGTCCTTCAGCTCGTCGAAAGCCAACTGACAAGCGTCATCCCAGACATATGGTACCCCCTTGCGAGTCAGATTCGTCAATGGACCCGCTATTTTGGAGAATCCCCGAATGAACCTCCTGTAGTATCCGGCTAACCCCAAGAAACTACGCACTTCCGTCGGTGTCGTGGGCTGCCCCCACTCCCTCACCGCTGACACTTTGCTCGGGTCAACTGCTATCCCTTGCTCAGAAACAACATGGCCCAAGAATTGTACCTCTCGCAACCAGAATCCACACTTCTCGTACTTAGCATACAACTGATGCTCTCGTAGAGTCTGAAGAACCTGTCTCAAGTGTTCGGCATGCTCCTCCTCGGAGTGTGAATATATCAAGATATCATCTATGAAGACAATGACGAACTGATCCAAGAACTCTCTGAATACTCGATTCATCAAGTCCATGAAAACGGCTGGGGCATTTGTGAGTCCGAACGGCATCACCCTGAACTCATAGGACCCATATCTCGACAAGAAGGCAGTCTTTGAAACATCCTACTCTCTAATCCGTAACTGATGGTACCCCGACCTCAGATCTATCTTCGAAAAGAAAGTTGCTCCCCTCAACTGGTCGAATAGATCATCGATTCGAGGCAACGGATACTTATTCCGTATCGTGACCTTGTTCAACTCCCGGTAGTCCACGCACAATCTCAGTGAACCATCTCTCTTCTTTACAAATAAGACCGGAGCGCCCCAAGGTGAGGTACTCCTACGAATGAAGCCCTGACCTAACAATTGCTCAATCTGATCTCGTGGCTCTCGCATCTTTGCTGGAGCCGTACGGTATGGTGCGCGTGCTATAGGTCTCGTATCTGGCAATAAATCTATAACAAAGTCTATCTCACGACTGGGCGGTAGGCCAGGTATCTCCTAAAACACATCGGAATACTCCCTGACAACAGGGATCGAATCTAAGGGATTCACAACCTCCTTAGAGGTATCCTCCTCTATGTAATACAAATGAGCGGTCGAACCTCCCTCTGGGCGAAGCATCGCCACTACAAACATCTCTTGCCCCGAAATGGCAAAAATAATTCTCCACCGAAGTAGATAATCATGGCTCTATAAGCGGCGAGCCAATCCATACTGAATATAACATCAAGCTAATGTATGTCTAAGACTAACATATATACAGGTAATACTAAGCTACTAATCTCTACCCCCACTCACGGGCATATAAAGAAAAAAATAAAAGACCCACTCCCAAGATGGTGAGTCTACACACGTCACTGAGCTCACTACCGTGGCTAACAACCCTAAGGCTTTCGCAAAATAAATTTAGCTTATAAAATAGTGCGATGCACTCGTAACAAACAAATCTCGACTCATGGTAACATGGATAGAAAAACATACCCTCAATCGCGGGTGGTGCCTGCGGGGTTGCTGCCTGTGGGAAATTATGGACACGTTCGCCCTGTAGCTTTCTCTGCTGAACTGAGGCTGTTGGAAAAGGTGGCGGAGTTGGCTTCTGAGGTACATTGTCAGCACATTCCTGCCGTGAGGCCCTATTCTTCTCTGGACAATTTTGACGCCTATGGCCATTCCTGTCACATTGGAAACACCTCCCCCGAAACTGGTTTCCTTCCTAACGGTATTGACTAGTCTCTCTTTTTCCCTGGTCCTGCTGGCCTTGAGGGGAAATCTGCGAAAAAACTATGTCAGGGCGAGGACAATCCATCCACTTGTGACCCGGTTGTACACATTTATAGAAGAGTTTCAAAATTCTTTGCCGGTCTGGTTGTAGTTTATCCTCAGTCTGAATCAGACAAGATTTATGTTTGGGGTCCTTCATTCCACAATCGAAACACCTCTTGGTGATTTCATTCTGAACCTGGCTTCGTTGTCCCTGACACTTTTGTCTCTGTACATAAATCTCGTTACTACTGGAACTGACTCTATCTTGATTGTTTTGTTGTCGCAGATTCGGTGCCTTCGCACAGTTCCCAACGTCAGTCACATGCACTAGGTTAACCTCTCTAGGTCTTTTGCCTCCCTTAAGTTGTAGGCTGCGTTCTTGGTATTGTAGAACTGCAGTGGTAACTGCTTGTGCCACGATACCTGCTAACTCGGCGGTTGATACTCTCCCTGGGGATACCTGAGGTGTGAGTCGATCTTGCTCGATGACTCCCTTAATCGTCTTAGCTAGTTCTTCTTGACGATCCATATGAAAATTTAAGTAAATTTGGATGAATTCATCATTCAAATAACCAAATCACAGGAGTACGAAACTCCAAAGTATAGAGATAGACACAACATTCCTAATAGTAGGGCTCTATATCAAAGAAAGCAACGCTGAAACATAATAGGCTGCACAGATCCTAAAGGACTCTAGAACCTGATGCTCTGATACCACCTGTGACACCCCGCCTAATTAAATACCGGGCGATCACTCCTTTATTAAACTAAATCAAGGTAAACAGTTGGTTCATTCTCAGCATCACTGTCGATAAAATAATTTTTCCAATTTAACACCCTAAATAATTAAGCTAAGTGTCAAAACATTTTCCATACAAAACTTTCCAAATTTTAATTAAAGAAAAAGATTTATTTTAATTAAAACGACATTTCTACAATAAAGAATCACACCACAATAAACCAAATAACATAATACATTCGTCAATTGAATGTCAACAAATGGAACTAAAACCACAAATCCATCCTGAATAAATCCCATAGAATAATACTGGAAATAAATGAAATACAAAATCCTAGCAACAAATGAAATGATGAAAAGGGCGACACGTGCCCAATAAAGGAGAATAATAAGAGTGGAGTCAATGGCAGAAGCCGTCTACTCAAGTGACCTGCAACTCCCACCTAAGCTGCAGCTCGTTCTTCTCAAGGGATCCTAAGCAAGACGCCCCTGTGGCTGGGCCCCTGAAAATATACATATATATATACAAGAGAGAGAGAGAGGAAAAGAAACGGGTCAGAGCCCGAAAGTGTGTTTGATTTTAAAATACGTTAAGCAAGTATTTAAATTGATACAAGCCAATGCAAATCATATTAGTGCGTCTCTCTCTTGAGAAATACTCACCTCTCTTCTAATGTGCACACCTATCGTACTAAACTTCCCAACGGTTTGTTTTAGCATCTAACATACTAGTCTTTCTAACAGCTTTAACTTAACTTAAATTACTCGCAAGATTTATAATACACGATATCCACTTTAAAAGATGTTCCAACAGTAGCCCAAAATTCTCTATTTTTAACTTCATAAAAATAATAAAGTTCCCGTGACATTTTATACTTTCTCAAAACAAGTATTTAATAATTTGAGTCAACAACCATGTTCTACTTATCAAATCACAGTAGACACTTTAAAGTTTATAACCTCATATATATATTAACTACTCGTATAATATATATATATAACAGCACCCCAACTAAACTATGGTGCGGGCATACTCTGCTATCCAATCCCCGTATCGCTCACACAAAGGGAAATACAAGTTCGGAATCACTCTCGAACTGTATTAACATATATAAAACAACGTTGAGGCGAAGCATAGATTCCAAGTCCAAGAGGTCAGTACATACCCACACGTCTCTTAGGACCGTCCGACTATCAATCTGATAGCCCGTACCTAGGATCTTTAACTTCTAGGGTACGAATCAATATCCCCCATAAAGCAACACAAGATAAGATCGCCCCAGCGCGGTAACCTCAGGGATAGCAAGTAGCGCGGGTACGTTTTTCACATGTATATACTATATGTACACACAATCATATAAATATACCCATTCATCATATTAATATAGGTTCCTCCCGTTACCCATAGTCACAACATTTATCCTTAATTTCCCTTTATTATGATTACGTATAGGGTTTCGTCTCTAACCTTAACTCGAAGGGTTTTCTCACTAGTTACGTGACACTCGTGGATTCTATCCATCCAAGTAGCAAAATCAGTAGGTAAACGTCTATTCATTATCGTAAGTATTTGACGTAATCTCTCACTTGAATTACGTAGTTTCCTCATTCTTCAAATAATTGTCCTTAAGATACAATTATCGTCTCATAATAAGGTTCTCAACACTTAATCATATGTCCTACTGGTCTCTCCTATATCCCAAAACATTTTTATTCATAAAGTCCAAAATTATTTCACGATGAATCATGTTCAATTAATTCAACAAGGGGAAATAAGAGTCTTCCAGGAAGGGTCGATTGATCAAGGTCTGGGGCTCGATCGATCGAACCTTCAATCGATCGAAGCTCTAGGCTCGATCGATCGATCAAGCAGGTCTGCGAAATCCTGCAGAAGTGCAGTTACGGGTTTTACCAAAATTCTTCACCCAAATCAATATTTCCCAACACTAATTGTCCCAAAACTCCTACTACAAACATAATAACATATTTCCAGATGTTTTTAACGTTAAGCATGCGTATATCCATCATTAAACATGGTTAAACAACCCAAAATCTCATTTAAACATCAAGAACCCTAATGTTTTCTTAACTTTTGTTCTAATCAGTTTTCTCCAGAATTTCCTTCAACATAACATCAAAATTCGTGGGTTAATCATCTATTTCACATACTATTTCCAGAATATGGTTATAATGTTTTCTACATGCAAATTCCTATCAGAATTTGGGGTTTTCTTCCATTGATTACACTCCTAATCATTCCTACGCTAATATGAATATTGCACCAACGAAAATACGCAAGTTAAACACTTGCCTGGGATTTCAGAGGTCTAGTTTCCTGCTGATATTGGTGTGGTTGCGTTCTCCTCCTTGCGATCTACGCGTTGGTGCAAACGGTGGTGTTTTGGCCTTGAATCACCTTGAGAGCACTCTCCTCTCTTCTCCAATGTCCGTTCTAGGGTTCTGAATGTTCTAACCCTAAAAGGCTGACCTAAATAGCTGCTAAGGATGGCTGAAATTCGTGGGTTTAATTACCCTATTTTGTAAAATGACCAAAATGCCGTCCCGGGTCACTAAATAGGCCTAAAAACACCCCGAGACCCAAACTAAACCCCCGGGTACACTTTTCTGACTATCTCGACCATTCCGGGCGCGTTGGCGCACTCAAAATGACCATACGAACAACTTATAAAATATTCACTTTTATTTAACAAAATAAGTCCCGACGTGACACGGGCACGTCCTTATTTAAATTTCCGAAATAGTCATTTAATTCACTTATGACATTCAATATAACCAATATAGTATATTACTATGCTCATTAGTAATATTCAACAAGTTTTCCATAATTACTAACTCTCGTCACGTTAATAATTATAACATAATTAAATTTCCGGATATTTATTAAATAATCACTCACATTAAATTTAATAAAACACAAAATTAATATAGCATAAAAATACGGAGTATTACATACTTCCCTCCTAATAATGGAATTTCGTCCCGAAATTCGGAAAATAAGGCATACCTGGTAAAAACAACTCTGGATATCTCTCGTGCATATCTGCCTCACGCTCCCAAGTGGATTCCTCCACATTATGATGCTCCCATTGAACTCGCACAAGTGGAACTATTTTCGACCTCAATCTCCTCTCACTATAGTCTAGAATAGCCACTGGTCTCTCCTCGTAAGAGCTATTAGGCTGTAAGTCGATCTCCTCTATCGCGATGTGAGTATGGGCCATATCATCTCGAAGGTATCGTCTTAACGACGAGATGTGAAATACATCGTGAATGCGATGTAAATGTTCCGGCAGTCCCAACCTGTATGCTATCGGTCCAATCCTCTCGATGATTGGAAACGGTCCCACGTACCTCGGGGCCAACAAGTTGGAGAACGACAAGGCCTTCCGTACAAAGCTTCGAATGGAGCCATGCCAATCGTAAACTGATAGGAGTTATTATAAGCAAACTCTACCAGTGGAAGGTGTGGCTCCCAACCTCCTCCGAAATCGAGAACACACATGCGTAGAATATCTTCCAACATTTGATTAGTACGCTCTGTCTGTCCATATGTCTGTGGGTGGTAAGCTGAACTCAGTCTCAACTCGGTGCCCATAGCCTTCTGAAAGCTTTCCCAGAAACGTGACACAAAATTTTTTGTCTCTATCTGACACAATATTCAGGGGCACCCCATGTAATCTGACAATCTCAGCGATGAACAACTGAGCATACTGACCCGTGGTATAATTTGTTTGTACCGGTAGAAAATGAGTCACCTTGGTTAGACGGTCTACAATCACCCAGATAGAATCGTGGCCCATCTGTGATGTAGGCAACCCTGTAATGAAGTCCATGGAAATACTCTCCCACTTCCACGCGGGTACTTCTAATGGCTGAAGCAATCCCGACGGTTTCTGGTGGTCCACCTTAACCAGCTGGCAGGTAGAACACTTGGCCACAAACTCAGCAATGTCCTTCTTCATCCCACTCCACCAGTACTGTCGTCTCATGACCTGGTACATCTTATCACCTCCTGGATGTACTGCAAATCGGGACCCATGAGAATGAGTCATCACTTCATGTCGTAGCTCCGCTCCTTCTGGACCCAGTAATCTCCCATTAAACCGCAAACCTCCATCGGAACTAACAGAATAGGACTCGGCACCCTCGGCTAAAAGTCGCACAATCTGCTCCTGGAAAAACGGGTCTGTGGTCTGTGCCTATATCACCCTCGTAACAATCTCGGGTGTGACTGACATCACGGATATGAAAGAACGTGCTACGGCGTCTTGGTGACCCAGCTCTTTCCATTTTGCTTTCCAGATGTCCGCTACATCTTCTACCGGTCTACGGCTCAACGCATCAGCAACTACGTTGGCCTTCCCCGGATGATACTGTATATCGAACTGGTAATCTTTCATAAACTCTAACCACCTGCGCTGACGCATATTCAGCTCTCGCTGAGTGAAAAGGTACTGCAGTGACTTATGGTCTGTGAACAAACGGAATTTCTCGCCCAATAAATAGAGCCTCCAAATTCTCAATGCAAAGACGACCGCAGCTAACTCCAGGTCGTGGGTGGGCTAATTCTTCTCGTGTGGCTTAAGCTTGCGGGAAGAAAAATCTATAGACTTCTCCTCCTGCTGAAGTACTCCCCCAAGTCCTCGTAAGGACGCATCTGTGTAAACCAGGTACTCTACACCCGGCTTCGGTAAAGCAAGGACTGGTGCCGAAGTAAGCTTGTCCTTCAGCTCGTCGAAAGCCAACTGACAAGCGTCATCCCAGACATATGGTACCCCCTTGCGAGTCAGATTCGTCAATGGACCCGCTATTTTGGAGAATCCCAGAATGAACCTCCTGTAGTATCCGGCTAACCCCAAGAAACTACGCACTTCCGTCGGTGTCGTGGGCTGCCCCCACTCCCTCATCGCTGACACTTTGCTCGGGTCAACTGCTATCCCTTGCTCAGAAACAACATGGCCCAAGAATTGTACCTCTCGCAACCAGAATCCACACTTCTCGTACTTAGCATACAACTGATGCTCTCGTAGAGTCTGAAGAACCTGTCTCAAGTGTTCGGCATGCTCCTCCTCGGAGTGTGAATATATCAAGATATCATCTATGAAGACAATGACGAACTGATCCAAGAACTCTCTAAATACTCGGTTCATCAAGTCCATGAAAACAGCTGGGGCATTTGTGAGTCCGAACGGCATCACCCTGAACTCATAGGACCCATATCTCGATAAGAAGGCAGTCTTTGAAACATCCTACTCTCTAATCCGTAACTGATGGTACCCCGACCTCAGATCTATCTTCGAAAAGAAAGTTGCTCCCCTCAACTGGTCGAATAGATCATCGATTCGAGGCAACGAATACTTATTCCGTATCGTGACCTTGTTCAACTCCCGGTAGTCCACGCACAATGTCAGTGAACCATCTCTCTTCTTTACAAATAAGACCGGAGCGCCCCAAGGTGAGGTACTCCTACGAATGAAGCCCTGATCTAACAGTTGCTCAATCTGATCTCGTGGCTCTCGCATCTCTGCTGGAGCCGTACGGTACGGTGCGTGTGCTATAGGTCTCATATCTGGCAATAAATCTATAACAAAGTCTATCTCACGACTGGGCGGTAGGCCAGGTATCTCCTGAAACACATCGGAATACTCCCTGACAACAGGGATCGAATCTAAGGGAATCACAACCTCCTTAGAGGTATTCTCCTCTATGTAATACAAATGAGCGGTCGAACCTCCCTCTGGGCGAGGCATCGCCACTACAAACATCTCTTGCCCCGAAATGGCAAAAATAATGCTCCACCGAAGTAGATAATCATGGCTCTATAAGCGGCGAGCCAATCCATACTGAATATAACATCAAGCTAATGTATGTCTAAGACTAACATATATACAGGTAATACTAAGCTACTAATCTCTACCCCCACTCACGGGCATATAAAGAAAAAAATAAAAGACCCACTCCCAAGATGGTGAGTCTACACACGTCACTGAGCTCACTGCTGTGGCTAACAACCCTAAGGCTTTCGCAAAATAAATTTAGCTTATAAAATAGTGCGTTGCACTCATAACAAACAAATCTCGACTCATGGTAACATGGATAGAAAAACATACCCTCAACCATGGGTGGTGCCTGCGGGGTTGCTGCTTGTGGGAAATTATAGACACGTTCGCCCTGTAGCTTTTTCTGCTGAACTGAGGCTGTTGGAAAAGGTGGCGGAGTTGGCTTCAGAGGTACATTGTCAGCACATTCCTGCCGTGAGGCCCTATTCTTCTCTGGACAATTTTGACGCCTATGGCCATTCCTGCCACATTGGAAACACCTCCCCCGAAACTGGTTTCCTTCCTTACGGTATTGACTAGTCTCTCTTTTTCCCTAGTCTTGCTGGCCTTGAGGGGAAATCTGCGAAAAAACTATGTCAGGGCGAGGACAATCCATCCACTTGTGACCCGGTTGTACACATTTATAGAAGAGTTTCAAAATTCTTTGCCGGTCTGGTTGTAGTTTATCCTCAGTCCGAATCAGACAAGATTTATGTTTGGGGTCCTTCATTCCACAATCGAAACACCTCTTGGTGATTTCATTCTGAACCTGGCTTCGTTGTCCCTGACACTTTTGTCTCTGTACATAAATCTCGTTACTACTGGAACTAACTCTATCTTGATTGTTTTGTTGTCGCAGATTCGGTGCCTTCGCACAGTTCCCAACGTCAGTCACATGCACTAGGTTAACCTCTCTAGGTCTTTTGCCTCCCTTAAGTTGTAGGCTGCGTTCTTGGTATTGTAGAACTGCAGTGGTAACTGCTTGTGCCACGATACCTGCTAACTCGGCGGTTGATACTCTCCCTGGGGATACCTGAGGTGTGAGTCGATCTTGCTCGATGACTCCCTTAATCGTCTTAGCTAGTTCTTCTTGACGATCCATCTGAAAATTTAAGTAAATTTGGATGAATTCATCATTCAAATAACCAAATCGCAGGAGTACGAAACTCCAAAGTATAGAGATAGACACAACATTCCTAATAGTAGGGCTCTATATCAAAGAAAGCAACGCTGAAACATAATAGGCTACACAGATCCTAAAGGACTCTAGAACCTGATGCTCTGATACCACCTGTGACACCCCGCCTAATTAAATACCGGGCGATCACTCCTTTATTAAACTAAATCAAGGTAAACAGTTGGTTCATTCTCAGCATCACTGTCGATAAAATAATTTTTCCAATTTAACACCCTAAATAATTAAGCTAAGTGTCAAAACATTTTCCATACAAAACTTTCCAAATTTTAAATAAAGAAAAAGATTTATTTTAATTAAAACGACATTTCTACAATAAAGAATCACACCACAATAAACCAAATAACATAATACATTCGTCAATTGAATGTCAACAAATGGAACTAAAACCACAAATCCATCCTGAATAAATCCCATAGAACAATACTGGAAATAAATGAAATACAAAATCCTAGCAACAAATGAAATGATGAAAAGGGCGACACGTGCCCAATAAAGGAGAATAATAAGAGTGGAGTCAATGGCAGAAGCCGTCTACTCAAGTGACCTGCAACTCCCACCTAAGCTGCAGCTCGTTCTTCTCAAGGGATCCTAAGCAAGACGCCCCTGTGGCTGGGCACCTGAAAATATACATATATATATACAAGAGAGAGAGAGAGGAAAAGAAACGGGTCAGAGCCCGAAAGTGTGTTTGATTTTAAAATACGTTAAGCAAGTATTTAAATTGATACAAGCCAATGCAAATCATATTAGTGCGTCTCTCTCTTGAGAAATACTCACCTCTCTTCTAATGTGCACACCTATCGTACTAAACTTCCCAACGGTTTGTTTTAGCATCTAACATACTAGTCTTTCTAACAGCTTTAACTTAACTTAAATTACTCGCAAGATTTATAATACACGATATCCACTTTAAAAGATGTTCCAACAGTAGCCCAAAATTCTCTATTTTTAACTTCATAAAAATAATAAAGTTCCCGTGACATTTTATACTTTCTCAAAACAAGTATTTAATAATTTGAGTCAACAACCATGTTCTACTTATCAAATCACAGTAGACACTTTAAAGTTTATAACCTCATATATATATTAACTACTCGTATAATATATATATATAACAGCACCCCAACTAAACTATGGTGCGGGCATACTCTGCTATCCAATCCCCGTATCGCTCACACAAAGGGAAATACAAGTTCGGAATCACTCTCGAACTGTATTAACATATATAAAACAACGTTGAGGCGAAGCATAGATTCCAAGTCCAAGAGGTCAGTACATACCCACACGTCTCTTAGGACCGTCCGACTATCAATCTGATAGCCCGTACCTAGGATCTTTAACTTCTAGGGTACGAATCAATATCCCCCATAAAGCAACACAGGATAAGATTGTCCCAGCGCGGTAACCTCAGGGATAGCAAGTAGCGCGGGTACGTTTTTCACATGTATATAATATATGTACACACAATCATATAAATACACCCATTCATCATATTAATATAGGTTCCTCCCGTTACCCATAGTCACAACATTTATCCTTAATTTCCCATTATTATGATTACGTATACGGTTTCGTCTCTAACCTTAACTCGAAGGGTTTTCTCACTAGTTACGTGACACTCGTGGATTCTATCCATCCAAGTAGCAAAATCAGTAGGTAAACGTCTATTCATTATCGTAAGTATTTGACGTAATCTCTCACTTGAATTACGTAGTTTCCTTGTTCTTCAAATAATTGTCCTTAAGATACAATTATCGTCTCATAATAAGGTTCTCAACACTTAATCATATGTCCTACTGGTCTCTCCTATATCCCAAAACATTTTTATTCATAAAGTCCAAAATTATTTCACGATGAATCATGTTCAATTAATTCAACAAGGGGAAATAAGAGTCTGCCAGGAAGGGTCGATCGAAGCTCTAGGCTCGATCGATCGATCAAGCAGGTCTGCAAAATCCTGCAGAAGTGCAGTTACGGGTTTTACCAAAATTCTTCACCCAAATCAATATTTCCCAACACTAATCGTCCCAAAACTCCTACTACAAACATAATAACATATTTCCAGATGTTTTTAACGTTAAGCATGCGTATATCCATCATTAAACATGGTTAAACAACCCAAAATCTCATTTAAACATCAAGAACCCTAATGTTTTCTTAACTTTTGTTCTAATCAGTTTTCTCCAGAATTTCCTTCTAACATAACATCAAAATTTGTGGGTTAATCATCTATTTCACATACTATTTCCAGAATATGGTTATAATGTTTTCTACATGCAAATTCCTATCAAAATTTGGGGTTTTCTTCCATTGATTACAATACTAATCATTCCTACGCTAATATGAATATTGTACCAATGAAAATACGCAAGTTAAACACTTTCCTGGAATTTCAGAGGTCTAGTTTCCTGCTGATATTGGTGTGGTTGCGTTCTCCTCCTTGCGATCTACGCGTTGGTGGTGACGGTGGTGCAAACGGTGATGTTTTGGCCTTGAATCACCTTGAGAGCACTCTCCTCTCTTCTCCAATGTCCGTTCTAGGGTTCTGAATGTTCTAACCCTAAAAGGCTGACCTAAATAGCTGCTACGGATGGCTGAAATTCGTGGGTTTAATGACCCTATTTTGTAAAATGACCAAAATGCCCTCCCGGGTCACTAACTAGGCCTAAAAACACCCCGAGACCCAAACTAAACCCCCGGGTACACTTTTCTGACTATCTCGACCATTCCGGACGAGTTGGCGCACTCAAAATGACCATACGAACAACTTATAAAATATTCACTTTTATTTAACAAAATAAGTCCCGACGTGACACGGGCACGTCCTTATTTAAATTTCCGAAATAGTCATTTAATTCACTTATGACATTCAATATAACCAATATAGTATATTACTATGCTCATTAGTAATATTCAACAAGTTTTCCATAATTACTAACTCTCGTCACGTTAATAATTATAACATAATTAAATTTTCGGATATTTATTAAATAATCACTCACATTAAATTTAATAAAACCCCAAATTAATATAGCATAAAAATACGGGGTATTACAATAGATTCATAAAGCTTCAAACCCCAAAACAGTATCAGTCGTTTTGCATGTTAGCTGTATACAAACCAAAGAGTTCTGGGTACTATAAAATGTCGCCAAACACGGTCTCAAGCACCACCTGGACATTCATGGGAGCCTCATTATAAAAAAACATCGCTTGGGACTCGACGATACCACCATCATTGAAACTCTCAAATTTTTTATGGAATATCAAAATAGAGCCCAAAATTATCATTAACAATAGACTTATTAACATCATTAAGTGACTATTTAGTTGGAAGAGATGAAACACAAGACCCCCTATCCAACTGCTCAGATTTGTTAACATTAGGTTTTGGGAAAAACCCATTTAAAACTTGTTGCAACATCCCCGAATCGTACGGCTCTGATGAAAAGAAATCGAAATCCATGCAGTTGTCATCTGTAGCGTTGGATGATGTAACTACTGGATTAGTTTGATAATTTTCATACGTTGGTAGACACGTATCAGGCTTATCCAACTGCTCAGATTTGTTAACATTAGGTTTTGGGAAAAAAACATTTAAAAATTCTTGCAACAACCCCAAATTGGACGGCTCTGATGGAAAGAAATTGAAATTCATGCAGTTGTCATCTGTAGCGTTGGATGATGTAACTATCAGATTAGTTTGATAATATTCATATGCTGGTAGACACATGTCAGGCTTATCAGCAGGAGAAACATAAGTAGGGTGCGATAAAATAGAGGAATTTTGGTCGTTGTAAATAGGAAAGAGTTGTTGTTGTGGAGAATTAGATGGAGTGTTAAAGAAATCACGAAACAAGAGCATGTTGAAAGAATTAGTATTGTGGGTAACGGGTTATGGGAAGTTAGAGAGTTGAGGGTTTGATAAAGGTGTGATATTAGAAGATGGAATAAAGTGAGGGTGTTGGTTGTGAGAGATTTTGTTGTTGTTGTAGTAAAAGGGAGAAATGATATTGTCCATATGGGAATGAGTTGGGGAAGTTGGGTAGATGAAATTAGTTCCTTCTTTGGACCCCCTCATAGCACGTGCGGCGAAATCATGAGCAGGGGCTGCTTCTTCAGCTGTGTCGAATATTCCTAGCCAGCTTCGTTTTTTGGACTGAAGATCTCTTATTTCAGCTCCGTAACTGCCCCATGGGCGGGGGCGTACACCGCAGTATCTCATTGTGGTGGAGGTGTCTTTGGGTTGTTTTTTGGTGGTGGAGAGGGGTTGAGGTGGTGGGAGTGGGAGTGGAAGTGGCGTGGGTTCGGGGGTGTTGGAGAAACCGTGTAGTCTTCTCATGGCTTCTTCAATTTGAGAGAAAGTGAAATACATTGAAAAGGGAAACCCTAAAAGAAATGTGGTGAGGTGATGTGTATATACTGTTTGCCCTGGACTAGGTTCGTTATGCTGTTATATATGTATTTATTGATATTAACTATTCTGACATCTGGGAATTTTATTCGGTCAACTATTTATGTGGTGTCAGCTAATTTGTTGTCGCTATAAATATTTATGTATATTTAAATTGATGGTTGTAAAATTCACTTTAAATTTATTTGCATTTATACTGAAAAAGAAAATATGTGTTTGATTAACTATAAGTACAAATTTTTCACAAAATTACAGTGAGGGATTTTCAAAATAACTCATTAAGCATATTTAAAGAAATATCAAATCTATAAAATTTAAAAAGTTTAATTTTTTTAATCAAACTTGATGAAGATGATTTTTATTGTTAAAAGGTCATCTAAAAAAAATCAATCTATAATTGGGTGAGATAATATTCAAAAGTTTGGACGTTCGAAAGTAAATATGTAAAAAAAAAATTTATTTTCACTCAATTGTAGATTATAATTTTAGATTATTTTTTTCATTTTGATCTTTATATTATGAAGATCATATCCACCAATATGGATAAAAATTCAATTTTTTAATTTTTAATTAATTAATGTATTTTTTTAGGTAGGTTAAACTGTGTGACAATATAAGGAAAATGCAAATTTAACAAATAAGATTTTGGGTGAATTTAGTCTAGCATGTGTGTGTGTGTGTGTGTGAGTGTGAGTGTGAGTGTGTGTATGGGGGTGTAATAAAAGAAAAATAAAAACTATTAGTAATTGGGGAGGAAGACCATAAACATTTGGATTATTACCCTTAACCCTATAAAGAGAGAGATGAATATCCTTTTGAACGTATTCTACCTGGGAAAAAATATAAATTGAATTTTAGTAACTATACTTTTGAACAATTAGAAGAGATGAATGAGAAAGAAAGTAGTTGTGAAAGTAACCATCAAATAATATTATAAACAGTTGAAAATTAAATAAATTGGATTAAATTGAAATTTTAGAAATAAATAATGTACGATTATAAGTAGAAGAAGATATGTATCAACAATTACGGTTAGTGAGTCTTTAGAAAATGGAACAAATTCCTATTGAAACTTTAGAAAAAAATTGAAGAAAGTAATTTTTACGATGACAACAACAACAACAACAATAATAATAATGCCACTTGTTAACTATGAAGTCAAGACAAAGTCATAGTTTTGAAATTATTTCTCAAAATTTTAGGATAGATCAAATGGAAAATTCAGCAAGAGATTATGATTTTAGAAAAATAACTCAGGGGTATAGTTGTATACACAAAGAAAACTCATTAAATAAGGCGACACCAAATAATAAAGATACTGCACTAAGAAATAAAGACTTTCTATGTGAAGTCCCATCGAAACCAATAACGAATACATGTTATATATTAAATATAAATTGTGGTAAAAATGCACGAGAACTACTAAAGTCGTGGTGTGAGTTAGGAAATGAGTCATGCGTTGTGCCTAATCTAAGTAAGGTGGGGTTAAGATTCACCACCTTTTTAAACTGCAAATTTTCCAACACCATGTGTTTACCTCAACAGTGTTCAAGTATGAGTCAAAACTCTTAGCTAGTTATTTTATTTGTGAAGCATATCGGGCCTTTGATAACCAAAAGTTAAAATATAAAGTTAAAATAGTAGAAATTTCACACCTAGTACCATAGTAGCTGTGATAATTAAATTCGTGTTTATTTAGCATTGCTTTGTTATTATTGTCACTTTGCACAATAAAATATAGGGTCATTTTGACTTAACCCTCAAATTTTAATCCCTAATTTGATTTACCATCTCGTTTTCATAATTCTTTGACTATGATTTGGAATTTGAATAGGAACAAAGTCAAATAAATCCTTCGTCTTGACCCACTATTTTTATGCAATATTGTGAGATAACCTCTTATGCAGGGGGTTATTTCAAAGAGATTAGCAAAGTGAGGTTATGTCAAATATAGAAAAATGGTGGTTAAGTAAAAAAAGTAAAATATAATTAGAAAGTAACCTAAAATTTAATAAATTCGACATATCTTGAAAAAATATATTCATAGAGTTGCATCCCAACGTATAATAATAAATTTGACGTATCTTGAAAAAATATGTTCATATCTTGAAAAAATTCGACATATCGTGATAATTATAATTTAATAATTATTTTTCTTGTTCATATATATAATAACACTTGTCTTATCTGACCATTTTATCTTGCCCATTAATGGGCTATGGCTATGAGTGATATCAACAACTAATGGATATGCACCCGAAAAAAATAATAATTAATGGAGCGATATTACAATCGTCATTTTATATATCTATAAATGGATGCATCCCCAACAAGGTATTGATATAAAAAATAGATTGTAGATATTTGGTGTAAATTTGTGCCAAATCCTAATAAATTTTGAAAGAATCTTCCCTTTTTGAACTGTTAATGGCATACCACCAGTAAATATTTATTGATATGGGAATTTTTTTTTAAATTTGTTGTAAATCTTAATTTAATTAATAAAAAAATTGAATGAGAGTTTCGAAAGTGTTTATAAGCATACTAATTTTAGCTAATAAGTTTACAATAATATTTTTCAAATTATGCATAGTACAATGTTTAGGCCATCCATGGTGGGGGATGATATCGCAAATGGAGGAGTTGGTGGATCACAGTTGGTCGGCATTCGCTCATTTGGGTGACGATTTCGTTAAGCATCTTTAGTGGGCATTTATGGAGCCAAAAAATGGAGTCCACGCGTTTCGGCCGTACAATTGACTGATACGCTGCCATTAACCATCCCAACACAATTTGCTAGTTCGTTCCCCTAAATTGTCAAATTTAGGGATTTCTTTATCCCATTGCCATCCATAGAGGTTGGGAGTGTTTGAGCTTTTTCACCTTAAATGTAGTTCGTAGAAACCTACATGCTACATTAGGCCGTGGGTGCGATCCACGATGCACAGTTTACATAGTTAAAATTAGTTACATACTATTTTTACATCTTTGGAGAGAGTTAAAAAAATGTACACGAAAATTGCATTAAGCAACGTTATTGTTGTATATTTTGATACATTTGTGACATCTTATGCATACTCCAATAATTATTGGGTGTAGATATGTGTCTAGATTTTAGTACACATTGATCCCATTTTTAAAGTGTAATTATGCTCATAACCATCTTTACTATTTAAAATTCAATTTGTACTCCTCTTTTTTATGCTTGAATACACATGGCAATATACACTTCATGATTATATATTTGGGTCCATTTGTGACATTTAAATTTTTTCTAATAATTAACTAATGTATTTGTCCAATACATCCGTGAAATATATGTATATAACCTATTATATTAGGGGCTAGCTAACGGCACTCCAAAAAATCTGATGGCACTCCAAAAAAACTTGTTAAATGACAAAATTACCCTTTACCTTTTATCCTTTTTTCTTTTAATGCAAACTAACCACTTAAAAGAAATGTCATAAAATGTTGACACAAATTATTTTTAATTATTTTTTAAATTTAATAATTAAATACAATTTAAGCAAAGGATTTTTTTAACTTTGAATAACAATTATTAACAACTTAATCATTAATTGATTTATACTTTAGTACTTACATATTTTTTTTACCAAATATGAACATAATCAAATTAAATTGCGACACGACACAACATTGTACGAAATCTTATTTTTTTATTTAAAAACAACACAACTCAAATGAAAGTGACACGAAAAAAAATCTTATTCTTTTTTATCTAACTCGAACACGATCTAATTAAAATGCAACACGACAAGATATGAAATCTCATTTGTTTAGCTAACACAGCCCAAATAAACTCGCCCATTCACAAAATCTTATTTTTTGTAATCTAACATGAACACAATCTAATTAAAATGAAACACGACACAACACAACATTAAATTTTATTTTTACCCAACACAAACACAACTCGTATAAAAGCCCTACAACACGACTTAAATTGTGTTCGTATTCGGTCAAATATATAAGTGATAAATAAGTGAGTATTAACGTGTAAATCAATTAGCCCGTGTTCCTATTAGATAAACATCACGTGGGTCAGTTCATTCATGCTCAGAGATGCCTTATCAACATCACTTTGGTTGTTGTTTACCCCCCTTCATCCTCTCTTGAAACAGTACGAAAAACAGTATTAACCTCAAAAAATAATATTAATAAATTACTGAAATTTACATAAAATTTGCAGTTTAACTTATTAGATTCTCAGTGACCTCCAGATCAGAAGTCGTTCCCTTCATCATCTGAACCAATACATAGGAGTCGATCTTAAGTGACTTTCCCCTTCGGCAATTCCCAGACTCCTGCACAGATTAAATTAGTCATTAAATTTTGATTTGAACATTAAACAAAATGTGATGAATTTACTTACAAATTTATGTCCCGCCTCAGTGTAAAATGTCTGCCCATAGTAGCGTTTGTTCACTTCCTTTACCCGATTAGTCCTCACTGAATCTCTGGTGGATAACTGGCTATCAAATGCATCAAAATCTATAAACTTCTACTAGTTGGCCAATGCACCAACTCATTATCCAGGACTTGGTCTCTCCATTTGATTACGAACACTCGGTCCTTCCCGAGAGAGCGATTGTGTAGATTATTTTGCCACGTCTTCCATTACTATCTTATAATGACAAAGACATTGTCCCGTTGTTCGGGGGCCAAGTCCATTTTTTTTCTAACAAGCATATAATATAAGAAAGTTAGTGAATTAAGATTCAACAGACATATAATAAAATTTGATATGAAAGTTATATACTAAATATAAGTATTGAGATTTCAATACCTTTAGTGCCCCCCATTGGCCATGTGTTGCTCCTAGGGCACGTTACTCTAATTCTAGTACTCAGGTCCAATTATTACTTTCAATAATTCCAATGACCTCACCACAAAGTCTTCTTATTCTGAATGAAGTATTCGCTATTAGGCGGACATCTTACGATGGCCACTTGCATTGAATGTTGACATATTCTGTAAAAAGAAGGATTTTATAACATATAATACATAACATAAATCAAATGGAAATACTCAACCACCGTATAAAAATTTTAATAACACAAAACCATACATGGGTTAATTCTTAGAAGTTAGTTTAGTCTCGTGTGATGTAATCGTGCCTCATTATGGGATTTTTTTTAATTAAATTATGTTTTTGTTCCATAACATCCTATTTTAGAGCTTAAGCCTTAAATTTTTTAAATTTCTACCCAATTCTCATATCACGAGTCACATGCTGTACACGTTATTTCTACAATTTAGTGTAGTCCTGTATGATATTATTGTGCATCTTTTCAGTCATTTTTGTTGTTGAATTACGTTTCACCCCTAGCACCCTCCTTTCAAGATTAAGCATTAGATTTTTGAAATACATATTGATGATGCTGAGATTTAGCACCACCGGATAAGTGATGATGAGCTCAAACAATGGCAGCCATGGCAGCCATAGAGATGTAAGTGTATAAGTGTGTAGAAGGAGATGAGTATAAGAGGAATAAGACAATGATGTATAGTGGTTCTGCCACTTTGGCCTACATCCACTGTGAGTGTGTGATCCACTAAGTATGGGCACTAATGGCCTTGGATACAATGCACATAAGCTCACTTTCTCTCTCTACTGTGTGTACAAATAGAGTTTTAGCTAGGGTTCCAATTATCAATCGATCCCCCGTTGAGTTGTAGGTGACAAGTATATATAGGTCTTGGGGGGGTGTAGTGTACCCCCCAAGTATGCATGGTGCATGTGAATGATGATCTAGCCAATCTCTATTGACACCTGTAGATGCCAAATGATGACATAATATTCCCTCATGTGAGGGTGTGATTTTGTATAACGATCTCCCATGTGCCATGTGAGCCTCACGCGCACTGTTCCACACGTCTCCCAATCCACGCGCTGTGATGATGTCACCCTCGGCCTTTGATATGAGGCCGAGGGCAAAGTTCCTTCCGGTAATGAGTCTGGCCTAATTTGGGCCTCATACTATCGTACCCTCGGAGGGTCGTCCGGAGCCTGATGAAGGGTCGGCCTCCTGAGGGGTTGTCGGAGCCTGATGAAGGGTCGGCCTCCTGAGGGGTCATCCGTAGCCTGATATAGGGTCGGCCCCTGAGGGGTCGTCTGGGCCTGATGAGGTGCAGGGAGCCCTCGGTATGGCCGAGGGTATATACGGGTATATCAATCACCCCAGCCCTTAGCCATAGATGATGCTGAGATGGCTGAGGGATAATGTTGCTTTTGAGACTAAGTGTATGGTCAGTTTGATGAGTGACACCTGTCAAACTGATGTGACAGCTGTCAAATTTTTATCCAATGTCGTTCCAGTTTTCAAGGCATGGCGGCTGCATGCTGCTTGGGGCTTTGTGCCCTAATGATGTCCTCCTCGTGGGCTGTGTTTTGGCTTGGGTAATGGGCCCAGTCATTACTAAGGTATATAAGAAAATTTTGAAACCATTCATTCTCTTCTTCTTCGCGCCCAATCTCTCTCTCTCTCTCTCTCTCTCTCTCTTCCAGCCTTCTTGCCATTTCTGCAGTTTTTGCACCTTCAAGCTTAGCAACCTCGCCATTCCTCTTCAGGTAACACCTTGACCTTAGTGTCCTACTTATCTTCATTTCTGTTTGCTTTCTTGTTTCAAGCTCATAGGGCTAGATTTCCTTAGGCTGTTCCATAGCTTTTCCGGTGTAACCTCCGGTAAGCAGTTTTTGAATTGTTCTTGATAGAAAACCCTTCAATTCTTAGGTTTTGATCAAAAAGTCCACCCTGGTCAATGGTGAGATTTGTTTGTAGTTAAGTTAGGTTACCCAAATTCTTCCAAGTGTAGGGTCTCCCCCTTAATGCTTAGGAGGCTTTATAATCTAGCCGAGGAGTTCCCATCCTTGCGAGATAAGCTTTTCATAGAGATCAGACAAATAGAGGAAGAGGAGGAGAGAAGACGAGGGGCCGACCCTAATTGGGTACGACCCATCTTTCCCATCCCTCTTGCCACAGTAAAACCATTTGAGCCATCCGAGTCTTGTGGGTCGTCCCATCGTCCTGCCAAGAGTTATTCAGAGGAGATGGACTAGAGAGCGTCGTCGCCCACTGGCATTGGCCCTTCTGGGAGAGGAGAGACGCTTGACCTAAGCCCAGGCCGACAGGATGAGGGTATGGTTACTTCCGAGGCTATCCCTATGACAACCTTATCTCCACATGCCTTCCAGATGGCTTTTCCCCCGAGGGATCTGGCAAGTGATGAGACCGAGGGATAGGGGACAGAGGACGAGGGTGAGGACTCAGATGATGACCAGGTTGACACCTCCCATGCCTCGTCCTATGTCTCCTCAGTTAGGGCTCGTGACCTCTTGCTGTGGAGGCATGCCTATGGAGTGTCCCCAAACATAACTATGAGCGTTCCCTCTGAGTCTGAGAGGGTCTTCGAGGGTGAAGAGGGAGAGGTTGTAGTATACGAACAGATGTTCAAGGTAGGTGTTAGATTCCCTCTGCATCATGCTGTCGTAGATATCCTGTTAGCCCTCAGCGTTGCCCCCTCTCAGCTTCCTCCCAACTCCTGGAAGACGATCCTTGGCTATATCTCCTTGTAGAAGAATGCTTTCACTGATGAGCCATCGGCCAACGTATTTTTGGTCTGTTACAATATCACCTCCTCGTCCAAACAGCCTGGGTACTACCACCTGGGGGCGAGGAGGTCTGACAAAAAACTTCTCCACGTGGCAAAGACCTCCAACCACGATTGGAAGAAGAGATTTTTCTCCATTTCTGGGGAGTGGGAATTTTTCGCCGAGTCTCAACATTTGGACGACAGTCCGAGGGTTCCCAGAAGATGGTCAAACCCCTCGATGAAGGCCAGGTCTGATCCCGGGCTTAGTCTGGATGAGAAAGATATAGTTGAGTATCTGAGGGAATGAGGGAGAGGGGGTGAGATTGCAAAATTTGAAGATCTGATGACCCCCAAGTTCCTCAAAGAAGCTGGTCTGAGGGTCGGCCCCCTGACAGAGCTATGTGAGTTACATTAATTTTTGCTCATTCTTTACTTTTTTCAAGTGTTTCATCTTTGTCTGTGCATCTTTCTAACGTATCGTCCTCCTTTCAGGTCGTCCTCCAGGTATATCAGATCAACTTTGGGAAATGACTGCTCCGAGCTTATTGTCTGGTTTAGGCAAGAAGAAGGGCAAGGAGCCTCAGCAGGCTCCGAGGAAGACAAAGGCCGTGGGGTCGACACTTGTTGGACCGACAGTCGATGGTCATAAAAGAAAAAAGCCTGAAGTCCCTGCTGATCCTTGGCTGGATTCTAGGACGAGGGCGAGGGTGGAGTCATCTGAGGGGTTTGGTTCCTCTTCTAGCATGGGAGCCTTCTGGTCCCAAAACATGGCATCACTGAAGGCCGAGCCATCTTCCTTGATCACGAACCTAAGGGCAGGCAAGGCGTCCATGTTTTCTGCCCCTTCGGCTGCTGATTACGAATTTCTATCAAAGATGCCTCCAACCAAGGTGTATGACTATGGTCTGCACGCACTGGCTCAGGTACTTATCTTTACCTCATCTAATTTAATTTAATTTTTCACTAACTGTTTCCTCAGCCTCTTAACAAGTGTCTTTTTCTGTATAGTCCGTCTGTGCCTTCACCGCGGCCACTAAGTGGATAGCTGAGAATCAACAGAAGTTTCATGAAGCCGAGAGGGACATTCAGCATGAGGCCGACCTGCAAACAGAGCTCGAGACTGCGAGGGCTGAACTGGAGAGTGCTAGGACCGAGCATGCCAGGGTCTTAGATGAGCTGACGAGGCAGCACGATACCGACCAGCAGGCCAAGGACTTGCTGATAAAGGAGAGGGATGAGACTTTACTCAACTTGGAGGCTCAGCACAAGGTCGATCTGGAAGAAGCTGTCAACAAAGCCGAGGCCGATGCTGTGGAGGCCTACAAACTCTCAGACGAGTTTCAAGGCTTTGGCCTTGAATACTTGGAGAGGGGAATTAAGACGGCCTGTCGATGGGTCGTCTTAAAGTTCGCTGATGCAGTATCGTATGTTCGACCTTCTCTTGAAGCAGTTCAGCTGGATGATTCCCTCATTGCTGAAGCCTTGGCTCAAGTAGAGTCTCAGCATGTCGAAGGCATGGGCACATCTGAGGGTTGGCCTATCATAGAAGAATCTCCCATTTATGTCGAGGCCTTGCCCTCTGATTTTGCTCAATAGGGTGGTTATTTGTAGCCAATACCCTCTTCGTGTAATTCATTTTTGTATTTTATTTTTGTAAAACGAACAACATTTTGTAATATAATGTCTCTTGTTTCCTTCCATACTCGCCTCTTATGGGATTTGTATTGTGTATATTTTTTTGTACTAACAATATCACTAACCCCTCCCTCGTCTGTCTTGAGGACCATGGTGGGGTCATCCTCTCCATGCAACCTCATTATAGCAAAGGGTTATAATCACCAAATTAATGGCTTTAAATAAAGTTTTTCCCTCGTCTGTCTTGAGGACCATGGTGGGGTCGTCCCCTCCATGCGACCTCATTATAGCCGAGGGTTATAATAACCAAACTAATGGTTTTAAATCAAGTGCTCCCTCGTCTTTCTTGAGGGCAATGGTGGGGTCGTCCCCTCCATTGACCCTTATTATAGCCGAGGGTTACAAAAACAAAACTAATGGTTTTTAATCAAGTATTCCCTCGTCTTTCTTGAGGGCAATGGTGGGGTCGTCCCCTACATTGACCCTCATTATAGCCGAGGTTTACAATAACCAAACATGATTTTTAATCAAGTATCCCCTCGTCCTTCTTGAGGGCAATGGTGGGGTCGTCTCCTCCATTGACCCTCATTATAGCTGAGGGTTACAATAACCAAACTAATGGTTTTTTTTTTCAAGTATTCCCTCTTCCTTCTTGAGGGCAATGGTGGGGTCGTCCCCTCCATTGACCCTCATTATAGCCAAGGGTTACAATAACCAAACTAATGGTTTTTAATCAAGTATTCCCTCGTCCTTCTTGAGGGCAATGGTGGGGTCGTCCCCTCCATTGACCCTCATTATAGCCGAGGGTTACAATAACCAAACTAATGGTTTTTAATCAAGTATCCCCTCGTCCTTCTAGAGGGCAATGGTGGGGTCGTCCCCTCCATTGACCCTCATTATAGCCGAGGGTTATAATAACCAAACTAATGGTTTTTAATCAAGTATTCCCTCGTCCTTCTTGAGGGCAATGGTGGGGTTGTCCCCTCCATTGACCCTCATTATAGCCGATGGTTACAATAACCAAACTAATAGTTTTTAATCAAGTGTTCCCTCATATTTTTTTAGGGCAATGGTGGGGTCGTCCCCTCCATTGACCCTCATTTTAGCCGAGGGTTACAATAACCAAACTAATGGTTTTTAATCAAGTATCCCCTCGTCCTTCTTGAGGGCAATGGTGGGGTCGTCCCCTCCATTGACCCTCATTATAGCCGAGGGTTACAATAACCAAACTAATGGTTTTTAATCAAGTATTACCTCATCCTTATTGAGGGCAATGGTGGGGTCGTCCCCTCCATTTACCCTCATTATAGCCGAGGGTTACAATAACCAAACTAATGGTTTTTAATCAAGTGTTCCCTCGTCTTTTTTGAAGATGTTTTCATACGTACTAGAACTGATAAACACAGGATGAGGGGAAACACTGATATTTCTCATTAATTTTCAAAGTGCTCTGTTGGAGCAACTCCTATTACAATTATGGTTTTCTAAGACCATACAACACTACTGATAGTATTTTTTCAAATGATTTGCATTCCAGGGGTTGGAAAAGGGTTCCCCCTTTAGGTTTTCTAGTCTATAGGTCCCAGGGACGACTTCATCGACGACCCTATACGGGCCATGCCAATTAGGATGGAGATTGTTGGGCTTTTGCCATGTCTTTTTGAGGACCAAGTCCCCCACTGCGATTGGCCTCTGTTTCACCCTCTGATTGTAAAACCTTGCGGTACTCTGCTGGTAGGCGGCCTGCCTTATCTCGGCGTCTTCCCTCCTTTCCTCAATCAGGTCTAAGTCGAGTTTCCTTTCTTCTGTATTTCTCTGGGGGTCGTACATTTGGATCCTATGAGTAGGAAACCCAATCTCGGTGGGGATGACGACTTTTGAGCCATAAGCTAGCATGAATGGGGTCTCTTCGGTAGAGGTCCTCACTGTCGTCCTGTATGCCCACAACACAGAATATAACTCATCGACCCATCTTCCTTTTGCCTCCTCAAGCCTCTTCTTGATTCCATCTAGGATTGTCCTGTTTGTAACTTCTATTTGCCCATTGGCCTGAGGTCGACCTGGGGTGGAGAAAAATTATTTGATACTCACCCTTTCACAGTATCTCGGTAGAGAGGTATTCTTGAACTGAGTCCCGTTATCCGAGATGAGGGTGTTGGGGAGACCATATCTTCATATAACATTTTTCCAGATGAACTGGAAGGTCTCATGCTCTGTAATTTTGATCATCGGTTTGGCCTCCACCCATTTTGAGAAATAGTCAATAGCTACGATGAGGAACCGATAGTTATTGACTGCTCTTGGTAAGGGTCCTACGAGGTCGATCCCCCACACTGCAAATGGCCATGGGGATGTAATGGAGGTAATAGGCTGATGGGGTTAGTGAGGGATGGTGGCAAATCTCTGGCATTTATCGCACTTTTTTACATATGCCGCGGCATCTTTCCCCAAGGTCAGCCACCAGTACCCTTGGGTGATCACCCTCTTCGCTAAGGATCTGCCCCCAATGTGGCTTGAGCACGATCCTTCGTGCACATCTTACAGAAGGGATGGGACCTCAGATGGGTGCACACACCTAAGTAATGGGAGTAAAAATCCCTTTTTGTACAAGGTGTCTCCAATGACAGTGAACTTTGCAGCCCTGTATCTCAACTTCTTCCTTTCTTGCCTTGCTTCTGGCATCTCCCCCTCTTTAATGTACCTGATCAGGGGGTCCATCCACGAAGCTTCTTGAGAAACATTTAGGCAATTGCTAAGTGTTCCCTCAGCGTCTTCAATAGTTGGTCAAGGAAAAATTTTTACTGGGACCGTCCTCCTGATGTCCGTCCTAGTTGCCGAGGCCAACCTCGTAAGGGCATCAACACGGCCATTATCGAGCCTAGGTATCCTCTTTAATTTCACTTCTCTGAAGCCCTTCAGTAATGACCTCACCTTCTCAAGGTACCTAACCATCCTCTCGTCCTTGGCCTTGTAAGCTCCTAGTATCTGATTCACTACTAGCCTCGAATCACTATGAACCAAAATCTGGCCGATACTAAGAGATCTGGCCAAGGAGAGGCCTGCTATCAAGGCCTCATATTCGGCCTCGTTGTTAGAGGCCTTAAATTTGAACCTCAGGGCGTACTCAATGTCTGTTCCGTCAGGTGCTGATACTATTAATCCATCTCCGCTCTCGCTTTCGCAAGAGGACCCGTCGACGAAGAGACTCCATGCGGTGTGTTCTTCTGAGAAATCTCCCTCGGTGAGTGACCCCTGTCTAAAGAGATATCTTCCCTCTTCATTTTCAACCACTTTCCTTCTAGCGGTGCTCACCTCTGCCTTATCTGTAGGTGTGTCGGTGAGCTCACCCCGTCGGGTATCTATCTTCCCGAGGCTCTCATCCTCGGCTTCATCATCTTCCCAAGTAAACTCAGCCACGAAGTCTGCCAATGCTTTCCCCTTAATGGTCGTCCTAGGCTGATACACTATGTCAAACTCCCCCAATTCTGTAGCCCAGGCCATTAACCTCCCTGATTTTTCAAGCTTGTGCAAAACCTGCCTAAGGGGTGAGTCAGTGAAAATGACCATCGTATGGGACTAGAAGTATGGCTTCATCTTTCTTGATGCATGGATCAAGGCGTAGTCCAACTTCTCCATCCTTGGATATCTTTACTCTGCCCCTGGAGTGCCTTTATGTTAAAATACACAGGCTTCTGTATTACGTCTTCGTCTCTCACAATGGCTGCACTGATGGCTGACTCTAAGACAACGAGGTACACATAAAATCTTTCACCCTGCACGGGTCGTGACAACAGCAAGGGAGACCCCAGGTATGATTTTAACTCCTTAAAGGCCTCATCACATTCTTCACTCCATTCGAAGGCTTTTTTGAGAATTTTGAAGAATGGTAGACACCTGTCTGGGCCCTAGATACGAACCTGGTCAAGGCAGCAACTCTCCCTGTGAGCCTCTGAACATCTTTAATGGACTTGGGGGTATTCATCTCAACAAGGGCCTTTATCTTTTCGGGATTGGCCTCGATGCCTCTTTGGTTGACAATGAACCCCAAGAACTTCCCTTCTCCAACCCCGAAGACACACTTGGCCGGATTAAGCTTCATATGGTATTTGTCCATCGTATTAAAGGTCCTCTCCAGGTCTGCCACAAGATCCTCTGCCTTCAAACTCTTAGTCAGCATGTCATCTACATAGACCTCCATAGACATACCAATTTGGTATTCGAACATTTTATTTACGAGGCGCTGGTACGTTTCCCCCCCATTTTTTAGGCCAAAGGGCATGACCTTATAACAGTATGTCCCCTTATAACAGTTTCCCCCGCATTTCTTCTTGCCCCTTTTTGTTGCACTTTTTCGGACTTAATGAATAGTCCATTTTCACAATTCCAGGCTATTTGGGTTTTTCGTGTTATCAAACGAAAGGAAAATATTTTATTAGGCTCAACTTGGTTTGCAAAGGGATAATTTTGTTTTTCACAACTTTTTATGGCTAATATTTTTGGGTAACAAATGAGGGCCTACTTCATTGTCCAAATTGCTAATCACATTACCATATGCATCTCGAGATTAGTTAAGTTTAGAGATATATTTAGCACGAATTTCGAGACAATAATTTCACACATTTCCCATAACCGATCAAAACAAAGGATTGAGATCATCAACGACTTATTAAAACACTGAAAAGAACTTTGAGTTAATCATAAACTCGGATTGATTTAAAAAATCAAAAAGATCGATAGGCTCGAAATCTCACCGGGTTTGATCAATCTCCACACTTATTCGTTAAGTCGTCAATTTTCTTTCAATTTCCATCTTTGGTCAATTTTGGCTTAGTGCATTAGGAATTTTACAATTTGAGACTTTAAATATAACAAAGGTGATATTTTTGAAAAATTTAAATTCTAATTTTTATTTATTTTGAACAAAAATATTTTTGGCTTTTTTCAAAATTTTTCAATTTTTTTTTTCTAAAACAAAAAACACACTTGGAAAGAACATGTGATCGAATCAATGAATCTAAACAATAAATGGGAAGAATATCCCACACCCCCTAACTTAAATGTTGCATTGTCCTCAATGCGAATTAAGAACACAACATAAAGAGAGGAAAAGAAAGATATTCCCAAATGGAGCGATCCCTGATGAGTGTGAGTCCATTGAATCTACAAACATGTTAGAACCAAGCATAGCAAAAATAATAACAAAATCTTTAACTAATGACACTACACTATTACAAAAGGAAAGAAAAAGAAAAAGAAAAAAAACTAATTATGTACAACCTACAATTTGAACGGCTAATAAATCATACACTAGAAGTCGAAAAATTTGAGGGTCCACCCAAAATAAAATTTGACTTTGAGGGATTAATGGTGTACCCTCATTAGAGTGCATGCCTCCCGAAAAATAAGAATTCCGTTTGAAAAACGGAAGGCATGTGTGAGATGGAGAAAATGAACCATCACCAATTAAAAAATTTAACGGGATGATGGAGGGTTTGGGTGCTAAGTGGGACAAGTACAATTGAGATCCAAGAAAAATATAATCACCTCCCAAAGATTTTTCAAGTAGTATGGGGAGAGGGGCACACAAAAAGGAACATTCCATATTAGAAAACAATTCTAGCAAATTGTCTTTGTCGGTAAAAGGTGTAAACGTTTCCGAATTTTCAACCGACTCATAGGAATCTAGCGGTACTTCTAATGGTTCAATAACCGTGAACGAAAATGGTGATGAAATAAACTCAATTTCAAATGATTCATCATAAATTGGAGATTGAATTTCAAGGGAGCAAGACTCACTTTCAATGAGATGTTCTTCAAAAATTTGAGGTGACACACAAGTCTCAACCTCCTCTTTGTTTTCCAAAATAGAACGCACATCATCGCAAAGTGTGACCATTTCCTTCACAAGACCATAATCGATATTCTTTGTGCTTTGGGTGGAAAGAAAATCCAGTACTCTTTTGGTTAGAAAAAGCGTGTATTCTTCCAAAGTAGGATCCCTTGGCTCTAGAACCTCGGATTCCTCTTTTGGTTGAAAACCTTTTATAGTTTCACAAATATTGGAGAAAAAATCTTCATTGGATTCCCCAAAATGATTTTTTTTGCGATATTCGTTTTCAAGCTTTTCATACGCAAGATTTAAAAAGGCCTCACCCATGGTAATAGGCCGAGGCACAGATTCTTGAGAATATTTAATATAAATTTCTCTCCTATATTCATTTGCAAGCCTTTCACACTCCAAAGTTAGAACGGCCTCACCAACGGTAATAGGTCGAGCCGCGGAGTCTTGAGAATAAAAAGTTTGAAAACGATTACCATATGAACCATTAGAATTACCGAACTCACCATGAAAAGACATGATTACCGAATAGTATGTAAATGGAAATTCGAGTACAAAGGTATGCAGTTGAGGATTCTACATTTCTTGGTGCTCAATTGTGCAAGGCTACAAAAAAGGTAAAAAAATCCAAAAGAAAAAAAATCTTTCGAAATAGTAAATCAATTATAATCTATAACAAAGCATTCCCCGGCAACGGCGCCATTTTTTGATCGAGTGGAAAAATCGAGCGTCCGTGTAATACGCTAGTCGTTGTTATCGGCTTCCAACCTCAATACAAAAAAAACCTAAACTTTTAACTACACTTTTATGGAGTATAGTAGTAAGTCTGGGTATCGAATCCACAGGGAATGTTTTATATAATTTAATTGATTTATTACTTCTAAAATAAAAATGAAAAAGATGATGATTGGGAAAATTATTATTAAAAAATTACTTAAGAAAAATAAACTGAAAAGTGCAAAAGAAATTAGATCTGACAAATGGGAGAAAATAGGGTAGGGTACAATCCCTCAATCCTTAACAAATTATCCTTTAGAATACTAGAATTATAAATCAAAATTCTTGATTAAATCCAGTCCTTATCATCACTAAGCATTACATATATGAGGTTCAAGACCGCATCATATGAAATCAAAGATCAATATAAGGCGGTGAACGACAAATTATACATACAAAGCATTCTTAAACATCCCAAGTACCTAGGGCAAGAGAGATTAAAAGGTATGACAATGCATATATGATTTTCATTCACGATTCAACCAATATTTTCATTTATTTTCTAATTTTCCATACAAATAATTTGTATTAGGATTGAGTTCATGTACCCCAACCCTTGAAAATTTAGCTACTCATGATTGGATTAAAAAAAAAAATTCATACACAACATTAAAGATCTACAAGGCATTATAAATAAATGGCAAATAATAAAACAAGAGAATGGAAATGATATTACTTGAATTCAGCAACAAGAACGGAATTGGGATTCAGAAATTCTTACAAAATAGGATTCATGAAAACTCTTGAAGGAATAGAAAATTTGCTCTCAAAATCTAACCCTAAAATTCAATCTAGCACTTCTAACCTACTCCTAACCTAGCCTCTCTCTAGCAACTCCCCTTCAAATGATGTAGGGCATGGGCTTTTATAGCACAAAATCTCGAAATTGACAGCCAATAGTGCTTGTGGAACAAGTTTTCCAAGAGTTGCACTGCATTAAATGCATAATTAATGACAGAAATCCGCACATCCAGACTCTTCATTATCCCGCAACTTCAAAACATCGTAACTTCTTCACCGTAGCTCGGATTGAGGTGCCGTTTTTCCAATATTCTTGTAATTTAGAGCTCTTCAACTTTCTAGTTGGCCCCACCTTCGGACTAAGGCTGAAAAATTACGAAAATTCCCTTCAACCCTCCATTTCTTGGTTTCTTTCATTGTTTTGAGTTCTCCTTCGCACTAACTTGCGTGAAATACCTGTAAAACACATGAGAAATACACAAAACACGAAATACTTGCCAAAATGGGTTAGTAGCATAAATAAGAGACAAATCCAAGATATTTACACTACACGGGATCATAAAAATACTGAAATTAAGGGGATAAATGTGAAGAATATGTGCCTAAACAGTTTCCCCCGCATTTTTTAGGCCAAAGGGCATGACCTTATAACAGTATGTCCCTTTGTTAGTAATGAAGGCTGTCTTCTCCGAGTCTTCAGGGTTCATGAAGATTTGGTTATACACTTAATAGGCATCCATGAAGCTCATGAGCTCATGATCTGCGGTAGCGTCTACCATCTGGTCAATGCGGGGGAGAGGGAAGCTGTCTTTGGGAAAGTGCTTGTTGCGGTCGGTGAAGTCCACACACATTCTCCACTTCCCGTTGGCCTTTGGGACAATGACTGCATTAGACAGCCATTCAGGATAGATGACCTCTCTGATAAACTCAGCGTCTTCTAATTTCTTAACCTTATCCCTAATGACCTCATACTTTTCTCTAGAGTAAATTCTCCTCTTCTGCTTTACCGACTTCACTCCTTCTACCACATTGAGCTTGTGGCACATGATTTCAGGGTCAATCCCTAGCATATCTACATGACTCCACGCGAAGACGCTTCGTCTTCTCCTCAACAGTTTAATGAGGTCTTCCTTGATGTTGGGCTTCAGAGACTTGCCAACTTAGACGATTTTTTCCAGGTCATCCTCATCGAGGATGATGGATTCTATCTCTTTCACGGCCTCTCCTTTATTTAGCTTTGTCTCATCCCTGGGGTCTAGGGTATCAATATTATAAGTGGTTGTAGCCCTCTTATGTGCCTCTCTTTCTTCAGCGGAGTTGTAGTAACATTCTCGCGCTGTTGTCTGGTCTCCCTGAACTTCCCCCACCCTGTAAGGGGTAGGAAATTTAATCATCTGATGGACCATAGATGGAACAACTTCAAACCCCTTGAGGGCCACACGCCCCAGTATGATGTTGTAGGCCGAAAACACATGCTCATCCATCACAAAGAAACTGACCTTCTTGGTAAGCCATCTCGGCCACTCGTCCCCCATCCTGACATCGGCCTCATACACTCCAAGGGGATGAACCTTTTCCCCACTGAACCCAATCAATGGATGGTGGTATGGGACGAGTCTAGCATGGATGAGACCTAAGGCTTTGAAGCACGGATAAAACATTACATCTGCAGAATTGCCCATGTCGACCAATATCCTCGGCACCTCACACCCGTGCACCCTAGTTGTGATGATGAGTGGGTCATCGTGTGGGGCTAGGAGGCCTTTAAAGTCCATTCTCGAGAACCCCACTATAAGAGTGTACATATCAACCTTCTTCCTCTTTTCTGACTTGACCTCCAGAGAGGTTGAGTTTACCGTCTTCGTCACTGCCTTGGCCTCAGCCACATGGGCCTTCCTGTCAGCGACCTTAGACCCTCCTCTTGCTAGACCCACGGAGATCATTCCCACTCCGAGCGAGATCATATTAAGCCTCTTGACAGGACCTTGGTCGTCTCTCGGTGGGACGTCAGGGTCGTCCTCATCATCAGAAGGGACGTCCCCTCTTTTTTGAGGACCTTCTCTACATGCATCGCCTCGCTTCTTTTTGGGGTCGTCCCCTCGGCCCCTCTTGAAGGCACCTTTGTCGACGTACTTTCTGAGCCTCCCTTCTTTCAACATCTTCTCAATCTTATCTTTTAGAGAAAAGAATTTGTCTGTTATGTGGCCGTGGTCTTGGTGAAATTCACACCACAGGCTCTTGTTCCTCTTGTTGGGGGCTGCCCTCAACTTCTCAGGCCACTTCAGGGATTGGTCACTATTTATCTCATTGAGAATTTGTTCACAGTTGACCGTTAGAGGGGTGTAACCAGCGAACATATCATCCGTAGACCTCTTCTTCCCCTCTTTATTCTTCTTAGGGTATTTACCCCCACTAGCGCCTACTTTTTCGTCTTCGTATTTTACGTCCATCGCCTCTTCGGCGTTCATCACCTTTCCTGCTGTTGACAGCAATTTAGCCATCGTCCTCGGAGGGTCTTCAGCAAGCTTCCATAACAGCTTGCCCTTTTGGAGTCCTCCAATCAGGGTTGTCATAGCTATGCTCTCCTCATAGTCTTCCACCTCCAGCTTCTCTTTGTTGAATCTGGCTATGTAGTCCCTCAGACTCTCATTCTTCCCCTGCTTAACATAGAGCAGGTGGGTGGTCTTCTTCTGTGGCCTCACCCCAAAGCAAAAGTTATGGATGAACCGGTCTGCCAACTGCTTAAAGTTTTCAATGGAATTTTTTGGAAGAGACGTGTACCAGATATGTGCAACCCCAGTCAGGGTACCAGAAAAGCCACGACACCTCATCTCATTTGAGATAGAGTATATGTCTGCTGCTGATTGATACATCTCAACATGGTGGACAGGGTTGGTGCTCTCGTCGTATCTTGGGGTGACCACAGGTGGCTTGAACCTTGATGGCATAGGGAAGTTGACTATCTTCTCCACAAAGGGTGAGCCTATGGTGTATCCCTTATGAAGAGGGTCCCGGCTCTTTATTATATCACCGATCTTATCCTCTAGTCGCTGGATCGACTCATTCCAGGGCCTCGCAGGGTCGGCTTGGTCGATGTTATCCCCTGCCGCCTCTTTAAGGTGGACGGAGGGTTCTTCTGCGGCAGGCCTGTGTCGGCTGTTTACTTCCCTTTGACCGTCATCCCGTCCTTGGGGTCGGCCATCTGCCGTCTCCCTTCTGGACCTCGCAGCACTCCTTGACCTGGACAATTTTTCCCGCAGGTCATTTACTGGGCCCAGCCTCTTAAAGGCTGACCCCCTGCTCAAGCGATCAAAAGCAGAGCCTCTCGGGCGATCATCAGGATTTGGTCTTCCGCACTTTCCTCTACTTTCCTGAAGAGGTCGTACAGTATTGTTGGAGACCTCATATGGTTCCCAGCATTCTATAGGGGCCTCCTCTCCCTCCAGGTTGTCATATTTGTCCTCAGGGCAAGGGTTTCCTTGCCTCCCCAGGCGTAGACGTCGGTGGTCAGCAACATCCCTACGCCACTGAGGGGGTGGCAGGTCTTTGCGTGGTGCCTGGGGTGGTCCCCTGGCTTCATGCTACCCTGGAGTTGCTGCCGGAGTAATCATCTCAGGTGAAACCCTTGGTGGTCTTAGTATGTTCTGGCTTAGAGTTGTGAACTGCTCCTGCATCATCCGCTGGCTTGCTGCCAGAGACTTTAAGTCTTCCTCCACATTAGCCATCTCAGACTGAGGTGGTGGCTGACTGGAACTAGGTCCTCCCCCATCATCCGGCGGGGGAAGTGGTGGTGGTGGTGGCATCTTAGGTGCCATGTGTTTGAGCTATGAAAGGCTAAACTGAAGAAAAGACTGGTGAGCTTGAGAACCTTAGTGGGTCTCTTTCAATGGTGAAACATCTCCTCTCAGGGGGAGAGCTGGCTCACCACCAGAGTGCCCAGCGAGGTCAAGCTGTACAAGGCAAGAGATGTCTTCTCGTTCCCACAGACGGTGCCAAACTGATGATGCTGAGATTTAGAACCACTGAATAAGTGATGATGAGCTCAAACAATGGCATCCATGGCAGCCATAGAGATGTAAGTGTATATGTGTGTAGAAGGAGATGAGTATAAGATGAATAAGATAATGATGTATAGTGGTTCAGCCACTTTAGCCTATATCCACTGTGAGTGTGTGATCCACTAAGTATGGGCACTAATGGCCTTGGATACAATGCACATAAGCTCACTTTCTCTCTCTACTGTGTGTACAAATAGAGTTTTAGCTAGGGTTCCAATTATCAATCGATCCCCCGTTGAGTTGTAGGTGACAAGTATATATAGGTCTTGGAGGGGTTTAGTGTACCCCCCAAGTATGCATGGTGCATGTGAATGATGATCTAGCCAATCCCCTGTTAACACCTGTAGATGCCAAATGATGACATAATATTCCCTCACGTGAGGGTGTGATTTTGTTATAACGGTCTCCCATGTGCCATGTGTGTGTAAGTGTATAGAAGGATATGAGTATAAGAGGAATAAGATAACGATGTATAGTGGTTCAGCCAATTAGGCCAACATCCACGTTGAGTGTGTGATCCACTAAGTATGGGCCCTAATAGCCTTGGATACAATGAATATAAGCTCCCTTTATCTCTCTACTGTGTGTATAAGCAGAGTTTTTTCTAGGGTTGCAATTATCGATCCATTCATCCCCTTGTAGGGTTATAGGTGACAAGTATATATAGGTCTTGGGGGGTGTAGTGTACCCCCCAAGTATGCATGGTGCATGTGAATGATCATTTAGCCAGTCTCCTGTTGACACCTGTAGATGCCAAATGATGACATAATATTCCCTCACGTGAGGGTGTGATTTTATTATAACGGTCTTCCACGTGCCATGTGAGCCTCACGCGCATTGTTCCACGCATCTCCCAAACCACGCGCTGTGATGATGTCACCCTCGGCCTTTGATATGAGGCCGAGGGCAAAGTTCCTTCCGGTAATGAGTCTGGCCTAATTTGGGCCTCGTACTGTCGTACCCTCGGAGGGTCGTCCGAAGCCTAATGAACGGTCGACCTCCTGAGAGGTCGTCCGGATCCTGATGAAGGCTCGGCCTCCTAAGGGGTCGTCCGGAGCCTGATGAAGGGTCGGCCCCTGAGGGGTCGTCTGGGCCTGATGAGGTGCAGGGAGCCCTCGGCATGGCCCAGGGTATATACGGGTATATCACCTATCCAATTATCACCCTGTCAGTCACACGACTGCACGACTTGTTCTACATGTTAGTTTAGTCCAGTGTGAAGTGATCGTGCCTCTTTTTGGGTAGTTTCATTATCAAATATCGTTTTCACCCCCTAAAGCCCTATTTTAAATCTTAATTCTTATATTTTCAAAACATCTATTCAACTTTCACCTTGTAAGTCAAACGATTGCACCTATTATTTTTGCATGTTAGTTTAGTCCACTGTGATGTGATTGTGCCTCTTTTTAGGCAACTTTAGTATTAAATTGCATCCCCCTAATGCCCTATATTCAAGCTTAAGCCTTGGATTTTTGGAATATCTATCAAATTCTCACCCCGTGAGTCCCATGACTGCACCAGTTATTTTTATGAGTTAGTTTAGTCCCGTATGACGTGATCATGCATCTTTTCGAATAATTTTATTTTTAAATTACATTTTCACCCTAGAATTTTTAATATTTTAATATAAGAACTCATATTAGATTTAACAAACTATAAATTAGAGTTTGGAATCCACATTACATTTAGCAAACTAAATATTACAAATTATAAATTAGAGTCCTCACCCTTCACCCAGTAAAAATTACCAAACTAGATCTAGATTACAATTAACAATCCAAATAAATCTACTAAACTAAAGAATCTATAAATTTCTTTAAGTTCGTATTGTCATTCAAAATGGATTGATAGTCGGTGGGAGATGTCAGGTCATCCACGCTACTGGTGAGAAACTTTTGCAAGTGTAAGACAATTGATCACAGTTCGTTATTGATAAAACTTCGAGCAAAACACTCTCTTGAGCTTTTCAAATACACAAACAAATGACTCATCATGCATATTCTCAGTAATCTTCATCTATGACAAGTCTACCAATATCATATTGGTAGAAAAATCTGCTTTAAAAGAATTTTTGTCCTCATGTCTTACCTAATTATAGTAAAACACAACCTCTTTGAAATATATATTGTCTAGTTCAAAAATATTTTTAATTACACTATAGTAAGTTATTTCTACTTTAACGAGGTTTTATCTTTGGAACTTGCCCTAAAATACATATGAGTCTTATATGAAATTCCACTATTTTGTAACAAAATATTTTTCACATGAAACCTCGACGAGAATACATAACCATTGAGCTGCTAATTCTTAAACTCGTGTGTTATGAAATTGGGTCCATTGATGAGAAGAATAAGCCTTAACTGGCATCACCCATCTTTGACAAAGGAAATTATGGACTACATAAGTTAATTAGATATTTTTTAAATCTTTCAATCAATGTTAGAAATAATATTTACCTCCTGTGACATCCAAAATGTAAATTCAATGTCTAAATGTGAAACCACCCTTGGCATTTTGTTATGTCCGGGCGTATTTGAATAAATTATCATGAAGGTGACCAAGTATATTAGATAACATGTAAAATTACAATAATAACTTAGTCTCTCTATTCGTCGACATATTCATGGGTTTTAAATATATAACGAGCCACTTGATCATATTATAAACTTACCCATTTAACTCGTTTGCCCATGACTTGACCCTCTCATCGACCAACTCATCCCCACCATCTACAACATTAGGGTCAGGAATATCTTCCCTGGCGGACAATTACACCTCTACACTAATGTATTCCTCCACGATGGATCCTTTAATATACCGCGTATTGCTAACATACTCTTTGAAAGGTTTTGCCGGCTTATATATTAAAGCAAATAAAACTCAGTAACCCATATATTAAAGTCATTAAAGTATATTAAACTAAAGTACACTTGTATTATCATCTATACATTTAAAATGGGTACATACATTGATATCTTTCTGGACAGAAAGAAGAGCCCCATCGCATAAGTTCACCAACATTTGAATACTAATGTCAAAAATATTGGGGAGAAGTACTTATCCAATACACATGTTGATTTAGCTTGAGTTTCTTTTGTAGACATGATGTGATTTTATTTTACAACTTTTACACATAATAGTGTGAAGTAGAGACTAATTTCCATAATGTCCCTTCGTAAATCCTCATTCAAATAATGCTTAAATAACAAAGGGACCAGTACATGATCATATGTCAATTATGAGATCTTCACTTTTGTAGATCATGTGTGGAATAGCTCACAATCCTCTACAAATTTGATGAAAAATTATAGGGAAATTTCAAATTATGGAGTGTGTCTAAAAGAAACTTTCTTTCTTCACTCGTCAAATTATATGTCCCATAGGGCACTATAATCCTTCCTCTTTTATCTTTTTCCAACTGTAATTGTGTCTTAATTTTCAACACTTTTCGCACTATGAATTTTTTTGCATCCTTCAAATGACTTCCACTTAGTCATGCACTTACAAGATATTTGATGATGTTCTTCTCCACATGTATGATATCTAATACATGGAGCACGTGGTTACCCTTCTAATACGGCAAGTAAAATAATATTGACCTCCTAGACCGCGACTTAATTTTCTCGGCTTCCTTCTTAGCATGGTTTTTTTTATGCTTGACATTCTTGAATTTAGGATTCTTCTCCAGCAAGTTAGCTCCACATTTGGAAGTCCTCCTTTTAATTTTTTAACCTTAAATCTTTCTCGAAGGTATCCTATGTTCGACCCCAACAAAAAAATAGAACTTTCATCGAATCTAAACTTGTAATTAGTAGGCAAGAATATCCTATGAGAATGATATATAGTCTTGTCATTATCCTTGAGATGTTAAGATTCAGTTTCCTCTCCACAAATATAACACCCAAATTAACCATATACATTACATGCCGATAAAGTCCCATAAGCTCGAAAATCATGGATTGCCCAAATAAACATAGCTTTCAACGTGAATTCTTGAGCCCCCTATAGCCTTCTCTTTAGCCTCCAATAACCCTAGCTAGGGTTGCATGGCAACATCCACGTCCAACCCTCACATTCACTACAAGAAAAAATATCATTTATGTCAGTTTAAAAATGAACGTTATGTCTGACAAATGTAATTTGACATAAATAATATTCATTTATGTCAATTTTACTTTGAAAGTAAATTTTAATTTCAATTTAAATAAAATTAACATAAAAAGTAAATCATTTATCTCATATTTATATATAGATGACACAAATATATATTACTTATTTTCGCCCTTGGAGTAAAAACTTAGATAAATGAAAAAAAAAGCGAGGCTATTTTTTTCATTCCCCGCTCCAAAAATTTGGAGCCTCAAAATTCCCCGCTATCTCTCTCTCTCTCGTACATCTACCGCGTCCCTCTCTCGCTCTCTGGGTCGCACGCCGACTCTTCCTCTCTAGGTCACACGCCGACTCTCCCTCTCTCTGGGTCGCATGCTCGACTGTCCCTCTCTCTCTCTTTGTGGCTCGCACTTGAAACTCTCTCTCTGTGGCTCGCTCGCATGAATCTTCCTCATATCTCACAACACCTCTAAATCTCTCACGTCTCATCACCTCAGGCGCCGGCGAGATTCAATCAATCAGGTACAAAACGGCCTAATTTGGATTTGCTAGGGTTTGTGTATATGTGTTGTGTATATGCGATTTGTTCTTGATATGTGTGTGTGCGATTTCTTGATTTGTGTGTGTGATTTGTGTATATGCGATTTGTTCTTGATTTTTGTATATGTGTTTGTAATATTTTTGTTTGAAAACCTAATTGATTTCTCTTCCTTTTTATTGTGTCTTTTATCAGACTCGCAGCTGGGACGCCTTCCCTCTTCTCCTGTTTTCTACCCCGGCCCAGTTTGCACAGAGAATTTGGGTACGTTGCTTTACCAACTCTTTTTACATTAGTAAATAGTTATGTTTGTGACAATCATTGTTCAAGCCTTTATTTGTTTAGATTTGTTACAACTATTAGCAATAATACTCTTCAAAGAATTGTGTCAATTATAAATTCAGTTTATATATTGTCATTTTTTTTAAAAAATACACATTAAAGAAATAGTTGAGTGTCATTAGTTTCAAGCGTAATTTTATTTGCTTTTCAGTTTATATGTTCAATGTTTAATAATTTTGGTTAATGACTTGTTGCAAAAAATAGTAGGGTCATTCGAAAAAAAGTTCCTCGACAATTTTATAATTAATATATAGTCTAAACTTTTTAATTTTGTTCCAAAAGATCCCTCGGCGCATAAAACAGTTACAAACTTTTTTTATCTTATCCTAAACTCTAAGAAATAATTACCAAAAAAGTAAACAAGGGAGTTTTTGCAAAATTGAAAAATAAGGTGGACTAAATGTAAAATATACTAGCTCCTAGCGACTAAATATTAATTGTCCTGGTTGACTTGAAATATTTAAGTTAAATGCAAAATATCTAGTTTTTGATGTAATGTAAAATGTTATGCTTAATGTATAGTATTTAGAGGTTTAGAAATGTAGGGTCAATTCATTTAGTGCTTAGTACTTGAATTTTTGTTAAGATTTTTAGTTCCTAATATGTAATTGTTCAGTATCGCTTTTGTGTCATTTAATATTCGAGTTTCTTTTGAGTCAGACCTGTGATATTCGGATTTCTTTCGAGTCGGACTCGTTAATTTTAACATGTTAAATGATGTTTGGCCTGAGTTGTGAAAAAAAAATTCAGTCTTACAGTTCCGGCCGTCCTGAATTAAAATCCTAGGTCCGTCATTGTGTGTGTATCAGCCTTGATGTTCAGTGTTCTAGGTTGCAATTAATTTCAGTGTGTGATGTTTTAGATTGCAATTAATTTCAATGTGTATATGTGTGTTTGTGTATCAGGGTGGGATTATAAGTTGATTTTTTTTATATTACCTTGAAATGTTTGAATAATATTTGATGATTAGTTAGTACTTGGTAAAATTTCCCTCATTTGATTCTCATTTGAAACGGGGTTATTGCATGTTTGTGGTAATATATTATCAAATCATGTAGTGTTCTTTATGAAATTACTGTTTTTTAAAATATGATTAAACAAGTGTTTGTTAATAAAATCATTATATGGATTCTTGAGTATTTTTATACACTCAATGACTATTGTGTTTTTTGATCCAGTGTTTTTGTGATTAGACATTTGGACCAGTGATTTCATCTTTTTTAACATTTTTAGCAAAGATGAGATAAATGATATACAATTTATGTTAGATTATATAAAAGTGTGATGTATATATCCCATACTCTTTATTGTTTAACAAAGTGTGATATCAATCCAACTACATCCCGTATTGCATTGTAATTGATCATTCATTAAGAATTGCTGTAAATTAATTGATTCATTAATGTGTTTCCATGATTAAAAGAGACATTTGATTTTGGGCAGATGAAACTTATTCGAAAAGTTTACAACGATTTTAGTACCATATGATGGTCAGAGCATTTTCTTTAGCTCCAATTTTATGTTAGTGTTTGCTTGTCTCAATGATTTCAGTATCATAGGGTGGGTTACGATATGTTAGTTTGCTTTTGAAGTTTCATTGTCTTGTTTTAGTATGTATATCATATACTCGTTAATGCCTCACTTGTGTGCTTTTATTAATTTTTAGCATTGCATGTCCCATGCTTATACTATGTGCTTTCGTTAATTGCTTCATTATATTATAGGTATATAATCTCTATTGGTTGTTACTGTTATGTATAATATGTATAATATGTATAAGAATTGTTGTTATACATATTATATATAACATCATATTATATATAACATTATAGTATAATATGTATAATAATTTTTTGAATTGAAGTTCTTCAATGTTTAAAATTGGTTTTGGTTGTATAGTGTTTGGGTGGTGTGTTAGTGTTCTTGAGTTGGTTAGTTATGGTTGATTGAGTCTTATTACTATTAGGTGTTGGTGTCTTTGGTAGTTGTTGTGATAGTTTTAGAGTGATATTATACTTACTACGATATTTTCTAATGGTGTGAATGTATTATGTTGTATAATATTGCATTATTTTTAACAATTACATATATTTTATTGCTTATATCTCACTCGTGGTGGTTTACATACTTAGGCGAGAATGGACAGGTTTTGGATGAGCAAGGACGGATTATCAAAAGAATACATAAAAGGTGTGGATAATTTTCTTAGGGTTGCTCAAAACGCCTCCTTGGATGAGAACTTCATACGATGCCCTTGTAATCAATGTGAGAATAGATTAAAAATGGGTGTTAAAGAAATTAGACAATATTTGTATAGTTCGGGTATCGATCCGAATTATACTGTATGGAAATGGCACGGAGAGGAGGAACATCGTGAAACACTGCTGGATGTTAATACAGGTTATCCTATCTGTGACGATCTTAATATGGATACCATGGAGGATGTTGAAGAGTTGATTGACATGGTGGAGGCTATAAAAGAAGACTTCACAGGAAATGCAGAAATTTTTCAGAAGTTGCTTTTAGATGCGGAGAAGCCATTGTATGAAAGATCTAAAAAGGATACAAAGTTATCCGGTATCGTCAAGCTATTCAATCTTAAAGCGAAGAGTGGGATGTCCGATAAATGCTTTTCAAATATGCTGTCAATCATTGCCGACATGCTTACGGATGATAATGTATTGCCTTCATCCAATAATGAGGCAAAATGTTGCTTATCGGTATTCGGAATGGACTTTCAGAAGATAAACACATGCCCTAATGACTGGATACTCTACAGAAAAGAGTATAAAGAAGCTGTTGAAGGCCCCACTTGTGGAACATCCAGGTTCAAACAGAAGAATAATTTGAAATAACAAAAAAGGAAAGAGGGGAAACAAGGTGTTCATGTGAAAGTGTTAGGGTACTTTTCACCCATTTCGAGATTCAAAAGGTGGTTTCAATCTAAAGAGACCGCTAAGTCTTTAACATGGCATGCAGATGATAAAATTATTGATGGTTTGTTACGTCACCCAGCAGACTCACAAACTTGGAAATTAGTTGATGAAAAGTGGCCCAATTTTGCAGCAGAACCAAGAAATCTTCGATTAGCACTATCATCGGATGAAATTAATACTTATAGTTCCCTTAGCAGTAGGTAAAGTTGTTGGCTGGTCATGTTGAACACATATAACTTTGAACCGAAATTGTGTATGAAAAGAAAGTTTACAATATTGACTATGTTGATATCGGGTCCAAAACAACCGGGAAATAATATAGATGTTTATTTGGCTCCGTTAATAGAAGATCTGAATACCTTGTGGCATTAAGGAGTTAAAGCCTACAACACCTTTCGACAAGAATCTTTTATTTTGAGGGCAATACTATTGTGGACAATTAATGATTTTCTAGCCTATGGATATTTATTTGGAAGTGTTGTTCAAGGCTATAATGCTTGTCCAATATGTTGTAAAAAAACGTATTCCATCAGATTACAACACTGTGGCAAGTGAATTTATATGGTACATAGGAGATACCTTCAACAAAACCATCCATTTCGAAGCCAAAAAAAATCTTTTAATGGTAAGCAAGAGTTTCAAGCCTCCCCTGAACCTTTAAGTGGCGAACAAATATTGATAAAAGTTGGGAGACTTAAGGTTTCATGGGGAAGGAAGACAAAAAAGGCGAGGGCGGTTAATTTGAAGAAATAATTAAAGCGTAAGAGACCGAGGAGGGTAGCTAATGGGGTTGAAAAAGGCGGTCCTGGTAACAATAGGGTTGAAAATTTTTGGAAGAAGAAATCGATATTTTTTGAACTTCCTTATTGGAAGGATTTGCCTATTCGACATAACTTAGATGTCATGCACATTGAAAAGAATGTCTGTGATGGTATCATTGGAACCTTGCTTAATATTCCAGGAAAAACAAAAGACGGGGTGAAGTATCGCCTCAACCTTGAAAAAATGGGCTTAAGAAGTGAGTTAGCACGCAGGTTAATGAAAAAAGGACATACCTACCGCCAGCATGTTATACGTTATCAAGAGAGGAAAGAAAAATGTTCAGCCAAACATTGCATGACCTTAAGGTCCCGAATGGGTACTCTTCTAATTTTAGAAGCCATGTTTCTATGGAAGATTTGAAATTGTATGGTTTGAAGTCTCATGATTGCCATATTCTAATGCAACAACTTCTTCCAATTGCAATTCGATCGGTGTTGCCAAAACATGTGAGATATGGGATCATGAGAGTATGTTTTTTCTTCAATGCCCTTTGTGCGAAAGTAGTGGACTTGCAAAAACTAAAAGAAATTCAGAATGGAATTTTGATCACATTGTGTTTGTTGGAAAAATACTTTCCACCATCCTTCTTTGACATTATGGTGCATTTAATGGTGCATCTTGTGAGGGATGTCGAACTTTGCAGTCCTATTTTCTTTCGATGGATGTACCCAATTGAAAGGTTAGGTCAATTTACTTTACTATCATGTATTAATATAAGTAAATTAGTTTATCGATTTAGTTTTCTTTTTAATGTGTTAGGTATATAAAAGTATTAAAGGGTTATGTGAGAAATCGTAATCACCCAGAAGGTTGTATTGCTCAATGTTACATAGCAGAAGAAGCTATTGAGTTTTGTTCCGAGTTATTATCGGAATTAGATTCAATTGGAATTCCGGCGAGGAAGGATAATGATAAACCGATAGGAGGTTCGGATGTCGTTGAAGTTTATATCATATCCTTGGAGCAGGCACATCTTCATGTGTTACATAACACGAATGATGTTTAACCTTATATAGAGTATGACTTTCCTAACTTCCCAATCAATAGGAAAGTTAGTTCCTCACATACTTATCTCTATATATATATTAATAACTAATGTTGCGTTACTCAAAAATAACATGTTAGGGAGCATGAACAGTACTTGAAAGAGACCCATCCTCAAAAACGGAAAAATAAGAAGTGGCTTGAAGAGGAGCACAACTTCACGTTTATCCATTGGTTAAGTAAAAGGGTATGATTTAAGAACATGTTGACTTAACCACCACTTTAATTTTCATTAGATTTTACCCATTTTTTAGTTTTCTTTAAACAATGCCACTGTTTTTTTATTTATTAGTTGCAAATCTTAGTGAAAAACAATTTCGAAGTCTAATATTAACTACTGGAAAATAGTGGTAGTGTGTAAAGTAAAACTAAATAGTTGGTGAGGTCTAATATTAAAAACTAAATTGGGAATAAAGACGAAATATCCCCTTACTTTAATATGTTAATTTGAATTTTTTTTTGTAAGTAACTAAAATTCTTATATTAATAGGTTGATTTCGAAGAAGAACTCCCAAACAACAATATCTCAGATGACTTAAAATGTATTGCTCAAGGACCTCATCGAAACGTCATTAAAGTTCACGAATATGTCATTAACGGTGTTCGTTACCTAACGAAGGATCGCGATGATGCATGAGTAACCCAAAACAGTGGAGTGAGCCTAGTTGCTAAGACGTTGCAGTTAGTGCAAAGGACAACAATCTTGTTCGTACCGATATGATTTTCTATGGTGTCATAAGGGAGATATGGATACTTGACTATTTTTCAATTCATATTCCTTTATTCAAGTGTGATTGGATTGACAACAAAAACATAATTAACATAGACGAGCTTGGTTTTACATCTGTCGATGTTGATAGAGTTGGTCATAAATCCGATTCTTTCTTCTTAGCCTCTCAAGCGAAACAAGTTTTCTATGTTCCGAACCAAATGAATCCTAAATATTCAATTGTATTGTCAACTCCACAAATGGATTACTATGATAAAGATGATGAAGATGATGGATGTCTCGGGGATGATATTTGCACTATAGTTTTGCCAATTATTGAATCCTTTGACGTGGTTGAGGAATCTTTCGAAACTTATATGCGCGAAGATTGTGAGGGGACATGGATAGATAATACACTAACATAATTGTGTTAAATGATGTCATGATTCTTAATGTTTGAATTGTTCTTTATTATTAGTTATAGTTTCTTAAAATGTTAGCTTGTTTGGTGACGTTGTCCAACTTTTTAGTTTTTTGTGTGGAACCTACAACAGTTGATTATTGGAAATTGAATGTATGGAATATGGGCTATGTGACATTTGTTCTAAACTGTGGATTATTATTTTCTGCTTAATATTTTGACAATTGTGCTCTTGTACATTTTAATGAACATAGGATAAAATGGTGAATTTTAATTTGTGGTACATTTAAATAATTGTATTATTTGAGTATTTATGACTTGTATTGATGACATCTATATTATTGATCTTTTTTATGTTTCAATAGTTCGATTTATTTAACTTGAAATTGAAGACATTGATCTCAAACCCGTGGAGAAACCTTCACAATATAGTAGTAAAGGTAGATGTGTGGCGAAGCTAAAGCGATTGACTAAAATAAAGAGCAATGAAGAACGAATACGAGTTTTATATAATGATCTTGGGCAACCAATAAGAACTAGCAAAAAAGAATTATCAAGTTATTGGGGTTTGATGGTGAAGTGCTTTGTGCCGATAACTTATCCTAGTTGGCCTAAAGTTCCAATCAAATTGAAGAATGATTTGTGGGAGGCAATACAGGTATATATATATATATATATATATATATATATATATATATATATATATATATATATATATATATATATATATATATATATATATATATAGCTGTTATATATAGAAAATATTGTTTGATGCATTTTTGTCGTATCCATGGCTGAATTCAGATCACTCATAAATTCGGTTCGTATTTGTTCCAATTTGTGATCCATTACATCTTATATTTGGTGTATTTCTGCAAACCCCGACTCTATCTCTTTCCATCTAGTTTCTGTCGTTTTTGCAATCTTAACTTACTGCTCTGATTCCAATTCTTGTCATGCCATCTCATATGACATTCAAGTTAAACTACATAATTGAAAGATAGATGAATGAAGAAAATAGAGAATTATAGAGAAACAGAGAGTTTAGAGATAGAAAGAATCAATTTGCATTATTATCCAAGGTGTTGATTACAATTGGGTTTAATCCCCTTTTATGCAACACTAGTTTGCTAACCTACTAAATTACCTAGCCAGCTATCCAATCAAAGCTAAGTAATCAACTCATAACAGACTTCCAAACTATTACAACTAAATATTCAAATGATTATCGACCAAAAATATTAAGCTATGTCAACGGTGTCACCGACCATACTGCTATGGCTATCATACTCATTGCCCATCCTTTTCAAACATTAAACATAGCATTTCTATACAAATTAAAAAACAAAAGTATACATAGATCATCAGTAAATGTAATCTCCAATTAATGTGAAAACATTTCTATAAATATGACAAAACAAAACAATATAAGAACTGCAAAATATGAAAATAGTTTTAAATTAGTCTTTAATTAATGCAGAACCATCCATCAAACTTGGAGATAATCAGACTCACACTAAGAGATAACCAAACACATAAAATGACTTAGAGATAACTACCTTTTGGGGATCATGATGATAATTCACGGATCCAACCCTCATTCATTCCTACAGGAACAAAACAGTTCATGGAATGATTTTTAATACACTGTGGTCACTCTAAAATTTCAAAAAATAAACAAACAAAAACAAAATATAAGCATGCATCTCGAATAAAATGCATCTCAGAAGCATACATATTTTGATGAAAGAGTGGTCATAAAGGAGAAATTTACCAGATATGTACAAACCATAAAATAGATTTCATTTTACGAACAAATATATATATAGATATTATGGTTATCTATCAAAAGTTGATTGTATGATCAGGTGAAGAAACCAATTTGGTTAGGTTAGACAGTTCGAAAAGTACGCTGGATTAACGAAGAAAAAGAGAAACATTTTAAATTCATTTTTGGCATTATAGGTATATTTGCATTGTCTATTGGTAACATACACCCCCTAACAGCTCCACCAAAAACTGTCTTCACCCCCCACCCCCCGTAACAAACAAGACGACGAGTGATTTCTGACCAAGCTATCCTCGAACTTCGCAACTTGTTTATCCCATAAAATCATAACTCCCCTCCCCTGATGAACCACATAAGTCAAATGTACACCACTAACGTGCCCCCCCTCCCACACACACCCCCCCCCCCCCCCCCCAAAAAAAAAAAATTTGGGCCATCACCTTACTCATCCTACTAATCTTGGTCTCTTGCAAACACAAGACATATGATCTCCATAAAGAAATCTCCCTCCTAACAATAGTATGATTGTCAAGGTCATTTAACTCCACGACATTCCACAAAATAATTGTTATACCCCGTACTTTTATGGCTAATTCCCTGATTGCGAGGATGATCCTCCCAAAAACCCCTAATCCAATTAATACTTGGTCGAAATATTTTTCTAGTGTACTCATGAATAATACAACCCAAGAACTTGATCTTAAGAAACTCATTACATTCAAGGTAGAGGCTGCTGTAATCTTTTCCAATGAAGATATTTTTTCCCTAACTTAACCATTCAAACACTCGATTGTTGGCAAATTTTAACATGGTACGCCATCAATTGAGATCATTCGCAAAATCTTTGAAGCCTTTTCTTGTAAAACCTGCCTATAAAATTTAATTGATAGATTCAAAACTCATATTGATCCGATTCGAGTGTGAAGAACACAATGTTCGACTTTAGTTATAGGATCAATGGTATATAGGAAAATCACTTATGAGTACATTTAAATGGTCAGCTGACTTTAAATAAGGGGAGAAAAGTCCTATTGTACCTGTGTTGATAAACCTACCTAAATTACCCATACAGTTGTATGGGAAATCTTCCCTCTACTCTATTGCACAATTAATAGGAATACCATTGAAATTGGATGCATCTACTATATCAATATCTAGGCCAATCATTGCAAAGTATGTGTGGAAATAAATATCCTCAAAGAAAGAATTCACGGGATTTGGATAGGATGTGGTACAAAAGGATTCTAGAAAAAAATACCTTATGAAAATATTCCTTCCTTTTGTAAATATTATAAGAAAAAGGGCCATCACGAAGAAAAATGTATGATTAAGTATCCTAATACCCAAAATCCCCTAAAAAAGTTCACAAAAATTCAGGGCACAAGGATGACAGTAACAACAAACCCTATTTATAATTCCAAGAATCAGGAAGATCCTAAAGTGAACCTACAAGTTCCAAGTAATTCAGTTACTTCAATTACTAATAGTGGCAGTAAAGAAAAGCATATTGAAGTTATCCAAAAGTCTCCATTAAATTATGAAGAAGATGAAAAAGAAACATAAGACTAGGAAATCCCAAAAGACCAGGCATATGATAAATATCAACATACGGAATACTCATCAGAAGAAACTTTAAAAGTAGATCAATATAACTTTATCCAAAAGATTCAGATCTCGCCAAGTATGATACAAATTTAGCAGGTCAAAAAGGCTACCATTCAGATAAAGAGGATATAAATTATGCAGTGCTTATGATTGAAGAATTATAAAACTTTGCTTCTTGGATTGATCTAAAAAAGAACAAGTACAAAGACAAAAAGGCTGAAAATCAAAAACTCTCCAAAGATGATATTACAGATGCAGAACCAACTAATTCTCCCAAAGTAGGTAAGATTTCTAAACAAATTCCATATGATCCTTTATTTAGAATATTCACCAGATCTTTAGGAAAAAATAAAACTCAAAAGAAACTTAATTTTCCTAAATGATAAATTTCATAGGCTGGAATGTTAGAGCCGTGGAAAATAATGCTACCAATAGAAGAATAAAAAGATTAATTAGAAAATATCAACTTCCTTCTATTTACCTAATAGAACCAAAAGTTAATTTTGACACATTAATAAGGTACTAGCTAAGATGACAATTCACTAATAGTTTAAGAAATCTACCCAACAAGATTTTCTTCTTATGGAAATCTGATTTGAAAGTTAAATTGATTCATGACTCAGAGAAAATGATGCTTCTTATGGAAATATTTAGAACATCTTACAAGTGATTCTACTAACCAATCTTGGCTAGTAATTGGAGACTTTATTATTGTCTCAAATGATGAAGAAAAACTGGGAGGCAATCCTTTAGAACTTCATGCTATGGAAGATTTTAAAAACATTATCTCTAATTGTGCATTAATTGAATTAGGTTGTTCTCGATCCACATTACGACCCTTTGTTTGTGAAATGAATATGCGCTGAATAGAAAAAGTGTGGTTAGTTACTTAATTTGTATGCTTTGAGGTCCTTTTTGTCCGTTTGTGCATTCCAAATATGATTCTTTTATGTTTTTAGGGTGTTCGCAGAGACGATTTCAAAAAGTATGCAGGTGCCGTATTTTTGTATGCATATATGTTATGCCGAAACTGTTCCAATTAGGATTGTGGATATGTTATGCTCATAGTTTACTTTATGTTGTTAGGTTGGATAACATTTGTAGAGTTGTCCTTTTGATAAAATATGTTTTTCTACAAGATTCGATAACTCATGTGTTGGACAAAAAAATGATAATGTTACTAGAAAATACCTATAATCATGGTAATCTATTGATCTTTCATTCCTATAGGTGTATGTTTTAAACTTCTTGCATTCCTATAGGTGTATGTTGTGGATGTGTACAAAGCATTATCTGTTCACATTTGTAATTTAGAATTAGATTTCATTAGGCTCAATTGCTACTAAAATAATGGTTAGGATTGTAGTTGTACATTAATTTCATGTTGTAGGCAAATCAAATTTTCAGTCTTTAATGTCACCAGTGATTAATGTTTAGTGTCAATGCATTTACCTTATCAATATTGATATTGGACATATAATTTTTGCTCCACATTACTCCATTTTTTATGATGTTCAAATTGGTATATTGTTTAAGTCAGTGGTTCTGTGATGATTTCTTCAACTTCACATCATATTCATTTATTCTGATATTTGTTTTTCATACAATATGACATTTACAATTTTTTTGTCATAAAATCTTTTTTTTGCAGTACTGTTTGCACTCTCTAATTCCTCGCTTTATTCTATTCTGAAACCGTTCTCTTCCTTTTCTTATGTATATGTTGTATTCTTGGAACCATTGGGTCACGATGAGCAGAAGAAAAATGAACAGATAAATGGTCTATACTATTTTATTTACTTCATTCATGTTTATTTTCACTCTTATTAGGTGTGCCCATGCTGATTCTATAGACCATTTATATGTTCTAACCATTTCTGTTAACCATCTGTATCAACCATTTCTATATTCTATTTTATATTAACCAATTGTTGACCATTACGACAATGGAGCACTTCCAAGACTCATCAAAACTCATATATTGGGTACTTGGAATCGGAGAAAGTACAATACTTTAGACTTGTTTAGAAGACGAATTCGATCGAACTTGGATTCCATATCATCGATGATTTAATTATCCCTAAAAATGATGATCCCATATCATCGATCATCGCAATTACGTACCCGAGCCTTCTTACCAACATGTTAAACGAGGATTATTTGAGATTAAGGGCAATTTTTTATTTTTTTTATAAATCAAGTAGATAGTTGATGTAGAAAGAAGCAAATAGTTGTTATTGGCAAAGAATCTCAAGACAAATTATTATAGAAATATACGCATATCATTTGGAATTAGAACTTTCATATTTTAAAAGTAAAAATCTCAAATTTAATACATATTGGATATTTAAACCTAGAATTTGAATTTCTATTCATAAGAGCTGCTAATTATATCATGATGACGAATTTGCTTGATTTTTATTAGCAAATTGTATAATGAGATAACTGATAGTAGATGGATTTTTGTGCTTTGATAATTTTTTCACTCGAAATTGATTAAGTTGAGCTATGGTCTATATGATTTATCTGTTGTTTAAACCCCATTCGATGTTCTATCAATGCGAAAGTTTTCTTATATTATAATGATGTAGAATGTGATATGTATATGATAGATGAATTTTGATTGATTTTTTATGTTATATTCCAATATACGACAATCATTTGAAGACATCTTTACACTAATTTTAAGACATGTATTCAACATCTTTCTTTTTCAGATCAAATTTTATATTGATCCGAATAGCAAGAGGATGGTGTTATCCTCTATGGGTTGCAGTTGGAGAGCGTTCAAAACAAACCTCAAGAGACTTTGGATTAGACCATTGAGACACTAAAGCGAGCTTCTCAAACATCCTCCTCCAAAATACGAGAAATTCATTAGTCTAGATGTGTGGACTGAATTTGTTTGCAGCAGGCTAACCAAAGGATTTGAGGTATAATTGAAAAAATAGTAGAAGATTTGTGTGGTACTTTTTGTTATTCTTTTATAATTTTTTGCTTTCATTTATAAGATTGTAAGTGAGGCACAAATGGAAAAGTGATTCAAGGTCACTTACAATCATCGTATGAGCAAGAAGGGTTACGTCGGTCTTGCTGAAGATTTGGTATGTTTTAGTTTGAATATTTTCATTAGATTTGTGATGGTTTGAACTTGAATATTGAATTATTCTTTAATAATATGATTTTTTGTTTTACAATTGATACCAGAAAAGGAAGATGGGTTCAGAATATGAAGATGACAGAGCTTTATTATGGTTGAAAGGTCATGAAAAGAAAGATGGTGAATATGGAGATGATTCATTAAAAGAGGTGGCAGATAAAATGGTTAGTTTTTATAAATTACGACACGAGTTCCTTTATTTGGTGTTTTTTAGTGTATGATTTGTAATCTTGATAATATTTAGATGACATTCTGAATGATTGAATCTACTTCACTGTAGTCTAAATTGAAAATACAAGTTAAAGATGGTAGTTTAATCACTGAAGGAAGTAATGATGTTCTTACTATGACGTTGGGTACTCCCGAACACTCGGGCCGTGTTCAGGGGTTGGAATTCGGAGTTGTTCCCATAAGGTACTTCAATCTTCCAAAGGGTGGTTCCAAGGGACATATTAATGAGTTAGAATCTAAATTAAGAGAATCTAAGAAAAGATTAAAAGATATGGAAGCCCAATTGAAGTTAAGAAATGAGCCGGTTGTCGCAGCCCCAACAGTCGCACCCCGAGCTGAGAAAGTTGCTTCATATATACGTGAAAGTGAAAATATAAAGCGTTCAAGTTTGGGTGGAAAAATTGCAACACAGTCACTTTCTTCAAAGGTATAATGACACAAAGATAATTATATAAACACATACCATTAAGGTTTTGTGATTTTTGTTGTAATTGCAATTTATTTTTGTGTTTCTTTGGCATAGTTCAAAGATAGTGGTGTAACACATAGTGAAAAGTTACTACCTCAATCAGTAGCTGCTGTGAAAAGTAAGAAACCCTCTTCGATAGCTAGTGATAAAAGAACGAAACAAGCGTCTTCTTCAAAGACAATGAGATCACATTTCTCGATGGTGATAACTTTGTAGTTTTACTTGGTTGGATTAGTAGGGTATTGAATTTTATGTAATTTTACTAGGTTGGGGCCAATAAATTGCTCAATTTTAATACATTGCTAAATTTTTATGTGATTATTTTTTGTAATTTAGGTTAGAGAATGTAGGTTGGCTATTGGCAATAAAACTAACATCGTTGCCAAGGGGATCGTATTCGATAGGAATGGACCGAACAAGAAAATTCATAATATAGCGTTGGGAGAGAAGAATGTTCGGGTTTCCATTTCTAAAGTTATTTCTTCTAGTTCCATCCTCCCGATACCTGCTCCAAGTGAAATGTATTTTGTGAAAGAGGCTATTGGGTCATATGTTGCTTGGCCCAAAGAGTTAGTGTTGTTGGGATTTGAGGTAAACCATTGGTTCTTATGTTTATCTATAAGTTTATGTTTGTGCTATGAATGACATTGCTTTCTGACATTTCACATGATTCAATGTAGAATGAAATGGAAGTTGGGAAAAAAGCAGGCCATGAGAAAGATAAGGATATTATCGGTGAAAGTAGATGTGATATAGTAAACAAGAATATTGATTGTGATTTGATAACCGCCTTCACCCATAATTTATTTATAATGAAGACGACTCAAATAACGATTCCATTGGAGAAAGAGATATTTGGAGAAGATAAGGGTCAATGTTATGTTTTTATGAACGATTTGTTGGACTTTTGTGCATTGAAGCCTTTAGATGTAAGGTTCATTGTTGCATACATGAGGTATAACTTGATTTAATCGTGTTATTTAAAATGCGTAGTGACTAATTTAGTTACTTACTTTTACAGGTTCTTGTATGATAAGTTTCAGTGCTCTCGAGAAGAGTTTCAATTCTTCAATCCCGAGTCTTTCAATGGTACAAAAAAATTTGGTTTAACTCGACTTATTGGAAAAAGGTTGGGGAATGCAAAAAAAAGTCAGATTTGTTTCATTCCTTACAATCTCGAAGATATGTAAGTAGTTAAATTAATTTTTTCCACATGAATAAACAAACCTTTATTATATTCTGTACTATATAATTATGACAAAATTCATTTTACAGGTTCCATTGGGTATTGATTGTCATTAATTTGTCCACAAGAACTATTTATTGGTTGGATTCATTGAATACGGTACCGAGTGACAAAGATAAGATGTATATCACTACGTGAGTATAATATAATTTTTAATTTTGTTTGACATGCATTATGAGTACATTATTATTGCGATCTCCTAATACACGTCTTTGAATTCTCTTTACATGTAGTGGGATTAACACATTGAACATCGATGGGAAAAGGCATAACGCATCATGGAGTTGTATTAAGGTAAATTTATCATATAGTTGTTGTTATATAACATGTATAGCTAACATATAATTTTCCATTGAAGATATAGAAGTCCTTGCACTAACTTTCAAATATCCCATCATTGGGGAAGTTATCACATGGTAGACCCCCTCTAATAGTGATCCGAAAAATCTTTCTCTCTTTCTCCCTAAAGGCTTCTTAGTCTATAGGTGTTCTTAATGGGAAACACATTCTTATAGGACTAAGTATCATCCTTTTCAATATCTCCATCTTCGTCCAGGCTTGTCTCAGTCTCGTCGTCCTTTAAAGAAGTAGCTACTGTGTCCTCTTCCATTTGTTTCCTATCCAGTTTTGCATCCTCTTTCATAGGGAGTTTCGAATGGTACCTTAATAAGTGCACTCCATTTGAATATGACAAACAAATTGAATATCTGGATCAACTATTTACTCTCTATGCACTTCTTTGTATTCCTTGAAAAGCTTTGCTCTTGATGCCTTCATATTGGTTGTTGTCTAGTTACTGAAGTTTATCGTAAAGTATGGAAATAGCCAACTCAAATTATATGGAGCATCAAACTAATACGAATAATAGACTAAGTATATTTCAGATTGAAATACCCTAAGAAGGGTTATCTCTTGTTTGTGTGACATAAGCTATTAGAGCAGGGTTATCTCTTGTTCAACTTCGAATGCTGCGTACCTCTGGGAAATGTCAATCCTCATTCTTTCTTCTTCTTTATACAGTAGTTGGCGATGAATTTGATACTTTTAGTTAATGTGATCATCAACCCTAAGCCTTTAATCCCTTTTAGTCATTTTTACTGGGGAGATAAGATATCGAGGTGTCCAAATTACGGGTTATTATGTCTAACGACCGATAGAGGTGGATCTCCCACTATTTTCCAAAGAGTTAATTAAGAACATGTTTGAAGTAGAGGGTGAAAGGGGCCTAATATTAGTTCCTGAATCTATGAGAGAAAATAGACGTGCCTTAGAGATCAAACCTCCCCACTCGATGACTAAATTAGTACCGGAAGGGTGATATGATCGGTTTGTTGGAGGGCCTCATCTTATTTCTCTTCACATTCTACTCGATGATCTATTTTCTTTATAATAGGAGTAAGGATCCTTGGCTCTTTTGAGAGAATGAACTCCATGACTATGAAACTCCTTGCCCACGCTCATCCAAATAGGCCTAAAAAATCGATCGAAAAGCGAAGCCCTTCCTTCCAATCCAAGCCGGCGAAGCCGCCCCTATATCTTACCACCGTCACCCCGATCACAGCTATGACGTCATTCCTTGCGGAAACCACTGGAATATTATAGAACTATCTAAAGAGGGTCATAGCTTATTCAACTTGCAGTTAATTAGGCTATATGATCTTTGCTTGCGGCATCTCTAACTATTCGGTTAGCGTCTTTCACTTAATGAATCATGCATTTTTTAAAGCATTACTATTCCTGAGTGCAGGTTTGGTGATTCATGCCATGTTGAATGAGCCTCTTTGTGTTGGCCATGGAAGCATTTTCCGGACTAATGAATAGCATGGTATCCGAAGGAAAATGGAGGTTCCATTGCAAGTGCGACAAGGAAAAGATATCCCACTTGTGCTTTGCTAATGATCTTTTTATTTTTTATAAAGGTGAAATCCACTCTTCTCCTATGTTGCTCATTGCCTTGAGGTGTTTAGGAAGCTCTCCGGACTTTCTCCTAACCCTGATATGCTTCATATATGAAATCATATATGCATATATATGCATATGCATATATATGCTGCATATATGTTATGCACGTGCATATATATGCATATATGATGCATATATGCTATATCTGCATATATGCTTGCATATATGCTGCGTATATGCAACCATATATGCATATGGATATATGTGGGGTGGGGTGGGGTGGGGTAGGGGGAGATACACATCAATCCCATCCACCCAATCCCTTTCGTACCTCCCATTCACAAAATAATTAAACACCCCGCTCCCACTCTCATTAAACCAAAAGGAAATCAAAGAAATCAACGTTAAATTGGAATAAAAATGAACAAAGCATCTGAACTTTTAGCTAAACTGTGATAATCCAACTGATATTTGTATCTCAAATCCAAAAGAATAAGAAAATAACACATAAAATGGTGTAGGATTCCATTCACAACATAAATGTGCGTACTAAATGTAAATAGGATAATTATGGATGCAACCATTGACTTACTGTGTAGCAGACGTCACATTTCAGTGTTACCACTGATTTTTCATCAAGTTTATTACACATTTGAGTGATATATATATATATATATATATATATATATATATAGAAGAAGAAGGGCGGACAGTTTAGACTGGTTGGACAGTTGACCGAAGAGTTGCTAACAAGAACAGCAAATCGAATTCATTCAAAAAAAAGAATTCAAAGAAGGGAACGGAAGCGCTATTCGTGGACTGAGCAACGTACAGATAGAGTTGAGGTTAAGCACATAGAGTTTATTAAAGCTATATAGCGCGCATAATGTTCTCGAGTTGCTAGGTGTTTATTCTCCGGGAAGCAAGTCAACTCTACTGTTATATATATATATATATATATATATATATATCAATGCTTCAATCGATAATCAACTTAATTTTTAGACTCTCAACAACTCACATGTCATTAATGATAAAATATCCAAGAGTTTTTTTTGTAACGAATAGACAAATGTTCAATTTTACGATCATAGAGAATGAGGTAGTTGGCATATGGCCATGTGAATTTGGAATTTTGAAATTTAGTTTTTGAGTACAATGATTTTCAGCTAGATGGATGAGGTGCACTTAATAGTTTTGTTGTTGGAGTATATTATATTTTTTGAATAGAGTGGATAGTCCTGTAAAGTGAGGAAATTCTGCCCAAAATTATTATAGTTTTTATAATTATTTGTGTTCTACAAAAAATATTTTAGACTTGTACTCTTTTATTATTTGTTCAGTAATAATGTTTTGTGTTAACTAGTGCCCAATGTAAGGAAATGGTACTCTTTATTGCGGATATTTTGTGTTGAAGTTCATGAAGTACTTCATGGAGGATCTTTCCAAACCTTTTGAAACAAAGGTATGTTACCAATGTTCTCTTTTTGTCCAATTATATAAAATATTGTTTAGTTATTAACAATTATATACCGTAATAATAAGTTCAATTCTATCTTCAATTTTTTAGATGAGAGGATTGTCCGATAAAGTGACATACACGTTGAATGAACTAAATGAAGTTCAAATGGAGTTCACTGAGTTCATTAAGGATTATATATAGTAGGTATTTTCGAGTAATTGTATTTTGTTATGTTTTAATGACAATATGTTGAGATTATTGTGTTTTGATGAAAACTATGTTGATTATATTTGATTGCAGGGTTACTCATTCTAGGTTGGATAGCGTCGAGAACAAATTGGATCGAATATTACGTTCAACAACGTCCTAGAATGAGTATTATTTTGGATTGTGGTCCTTATGATGTAATTCGCAATGCTAGTTTTTGGATATTGTGATGTATCATCACTATTTTTAGAATATTATCACGTAAATAACTAGACGTTAGCTAGTTTTTGGATAGCTAGTTTTTGGATATGATGTAACTTCACATCAATTTGATTCTAAATATCTTGATTTATATCAAGTTAGTGATATTTATGACCTTGGTTATTATCTACTTACAATGGTTGATTTGACTTCAAATAATAGTTGTTTATTGATGGATTAATGATTTTTTTTTTAATTTTTTATATTCAACGACCTTAATCTTAAGGCTCTACATCAAATAAAGAGAAACGCGGAAGATGTAAAACATCCGTACATATTCCTAAGGACTCTAGCACCTAATTCTCTGATACCATCTGTGACAACCCACCTACTAAAATAATAGGTGGCCAGCCAGTACTCTAATAATCATAGGAATCATAGATGGTCCATTCTCAGCATCACTGTCGATTAAAATAATAGTATGAGATAACCACCAATCATTTTAGAAAACAGACTGTCAAATTTAAAAAAATTGTAAATGAAACAAAAACACTTAGACAATCCCATTTGCAAAAACGGTGGATATCAAAAATCGATGAATGAAGAATGACAATATAAGAAATATCACCGAATAAGCTGTCGGTGAACAGACCAATACAAACAGTACATCGAGTATTACAATTCAATATTTACAATATAATAAGTGAATGCAACACTGGAGCAACACGCCCGAATAAATACTGAGCATAACTAGACTACAACAGGGAGAAGCGTCTAATACAAATAACCTACAACATCCGCAATATGATGTAGCTCCATGACAACTGGAATGGAAATGTAAATTCGGGTGTCCATGCGGTAGAGCACTTGTACGGCAAGGAGTATATGCAGAAACAAAGAAATATAGATACAGGTCAGGGCCCGGTTTGATATGATTACCATGTGACTAAAATTGCATGACAGTTAAGTGTGTAATTCTCTCGCAGATAACATTAATATTTCTCACCTCTCAATCTATCAGAAACCTAGCGCAATATCCTGTGATGTTCTAGTCAACCCTAAGTACTAAGGGCTAAATTCTCCCCAGTCTCAACACTATGCCATATTCGTGCGTGGGGTGTCTCGCAAAGTGAAATCCAAACAAGGAACCCCCCCCCCCCGATACACTACTAATTAGGTAAGGTTGATCGTGGAGATCCATTAGATCCTTAGCACGAAATAATCAATAAATATATATGTGTGTTCATAAGTGTGGGAGGTCACATCTACAGCTACTCAAGGAATATAAAAATAAACCCATCCATCATCTAATGGCACAATTCCTAATTTCTTTCTTTAGGAATATACATAAATGGTACATCATTTTATCAAATGTTTACCAAGTCAATATTATTTACCAATTTTATTTCCTTTCTTCCATCCAGGAAGAATACATAATTTAAAGCAAGTTTTATTATCATAAAAAGTGCTTTATCCTTTTTCATAAAATCCCACTTCCCTTCTTCCATCCAGGAAGTGTAATCAAAAGTCATTTTTATTAGCATAAAAATACTTTTTTATACCATATGCTTCCATTTCCCTTCTTCCATCCGGGAAATGTTATCTGAAGCCAAACCATATCCCATTTCCCTTCTTACATCCGAGAAATGTAATTAAAGCCAATCCATTATCATGAATTGCTTTAATAAATCTTAGACCGTCCCTCCGGGTTTCCCCACTGGACGCGCCCCTAAATGGCTATCATCTTCCAGGGCCAATCTATACGAGACAACCTGGGAACCTACCAACGTCGGGAAGCGGCCATATTGCCTGCGAGAAAGTCAAGATCACACCCAGAATCCCCTAACCAGCGCAGAAATATAAATGCCCATATGGCCTAGGGACTATATCCACCCTGCTCAATAGCCAGGGGGATTCACCACAACGCGCGCAACTTCCCTTATGATAGTGATTTAGGGAGGTGTGTAATCCATAAATTATCATTTATGAAAAAACTTTACTTTTTCCTTTTGAAAACTTCCAATTTTACTTTTCCAAAAATTATTCATTTAGCCATTAAGCACCAAGTTTTAGAATGTGCATTTCATTCTTTTTAAGTCATATTTTATTAATGACCTGAGACCCAAAGTGCAAACTAACCTCAAACTAGCCTCCAAGAGTTGATATAATTTTCATAAACCCTCAAAGTTAGTCTCCATGAAGGAGTGTCTCCCAAAAGCTCAACATTAATATTTTAACTTCTAATTTTACTTTAGGTTAACCTCCTATATCATCTAGACATTAACCTATATAAACTAGCCCTCGCGCAAACCCAAATATCCCATCTTAACCTAGGACATTAGTCTACCCAATACAACCCTCTATGACTCCTCATTACTTCCCAAAGGAAGGTTCCTAAACCTCGAACCAAAAAGAAAAGGGCTAAAACAAAACTAGAAAAATCTCACCTTTTCAGAAGGGGTCGATCGATCGACCCCTGACCATCGATCGATCGAAGGCCTTGGTCGATCGATCCACCAGGCTCGATCGATCGATCCTGGCGGACAGCTTCTTCTCCGAGAAGTTGTTTCGGTCATTAACGAGCCATTCAAGCTTATACCAAATATTTTACCCAGCCACCACAACCAATATTACTAAAAAACCATTTCTACACATCAAACAACTACTTATTTCTCCTCAAATCAAATTAAAACATAAGATTAAGGGTTAAACACCAAAATCAACCAAAAACCCATTTATGGTTTAAACCTCCCAAAACTTAACTACACATGCAGATTTATCACATCAAATCAATATCTAGCAAGTAAGAAACTTGACTCGAGGTTCGTAGTCTCTGATCACCTCCGGTAGCGACAAAATCCGGCCCAAATCTTCCATTTTACCTCTTCCTCTCCATTTCTCCCAACTCTCTCTTCTTTCTCTCTCTCCTTTGGTTTCTCTCACAAAAATGAAGAAAAAGAAAGGGGTTGGGGCACTTATATGGGTCTCAAAACATAAATCCCACTTTTAATTGCTAATACACCACCAAAATGACTCGTAACCACTTATTTGAGTCATAACCCCTTAAAAATGCCCGAATCTAAAAAATTACAACTGGACACTTATTTCGACTATCTCGACTATTCTAAAAACAACCGTACCCCATATTTTGGCATTTCGAATAATGTGAACTATTTTTACGTTCCAATTTCATTTTATTTCATTGATTATACCCAAATTTAAATATAGGTCATAACCGTCGTTTTACATATAACGACGCAATAATACACAATATAACGCTATTTGCCTTCTTATAACGGTAAAAAGACAAAGCATAGTAAATACTATCCCTAAGTCTCACGGGAAATAATATTTACTCCCACATCCCCTATTTTATAAAATTAGCCCATCAGGCAATATAGTATAAAATAGTCGCTCAAAAACCTGGGTTGTTACATACTCCCCCCCTTAAAGGGGAATTTTGCCCTCAAAATTCAGGCGTAACCCATAACCATATAAAGGGTATACTATACCAAAAACTGTACTACCATACTAGCAAACCCCTCTGCAGTGCAGCGTCCCATAAGGACTTGGACTAAGGTCATTACTATTCGATCTCAGTCCACATCATCATGCTATAACATAGTGCCAAATCGTTCCTCATGAACTATCGATCCTACCCTTCTACTACGGGAGGAGATACCTACACAATCTCAGCACAAATTGCCTTACTTTTCGAAACACGTTACACCCTTACTAGGAAATAACTACACTAACTTATAATCTCTCACCCCAATACTACAAACCCTATTCACATTGGCGTAGTCCTCAAAAGAGTTCGACTCAATGAGCCCAATCATTTAGAAAATACTCCCGGGTCACTCCAAGGCCAAGAAATATAATGTCCACTGGTTCCATTCCAATGAACATGCAACTTTTTAGCTGACTACACTAAGCCACACACGGCATCAAACTCGTAGGAAACGATCCAAACTATTGTCTGGAAATTAGATCCATAAAAACCACTACTCAAATCCTTCCTTTAAATCAAACCCACACATCCACTTACGAGTGGTAGGAAATACGCCATATCCATACAATTCTATAACTCTGCTACGAAGAGCTGGGCGTACTCATCTGCACTTAGTCCACCCATTTCCATTGAGTAAGAAACAATTAGTCCAATGATCAACTAGAATCATGACCGTTGCATGATCGACAACTCGATACTAATGTCCATGGATATACCCATCCTCTTTCCTCACTACTCTTTGCACACAAGTAGGTAAAAGGGTCAATCACGGACATAAATGCTCTTACAATAGCGCCCCCTCGGTTAAGCTCGTTCCACTTAGCATTCCATGCCACGATTAAACTCTCTGAAGGTTTTGTACTCGGCGCCTATAATACTCCCATATGCATTGCCTTAGCGAAAGGGAATATCCTATCGATAGTCCTTCACGATTTTAAACTTGTTGCTCGTGAAAAGACCCAAATCCTGCCCAGGAGTAATGCCTTTAAGTCTTTAAGGCGAATACTACCGCTACGAACTCTTCGTCAAGCGGGGGATGACACTTCTCACGAAGTTTTAAAAGTGTAAGACACATGAAAAATGAGTCCATGCTCCCGCATTAATACTTCCCATTCCTGGAAGAGACTCATTCGTTAAATCCACTCTTGATCTTAACAACATGAGTGCAGGAGAAAAGTCAACTCATGCTTCAACTCCTCAAAAGGTAGGTTACCTACGTAACAATCTATCTAAGAAAGGCCTCATATCCTGTGGCCCAACATCCCGAACCTCTCGAGAACCTTTACTTCTCGTTCTAGGGATCAAATCCTACTTAGAGTTAACCCACAAACCTATTGTGGTCAACTCCCAACCACCCTCTTAAAATGACGTCACATGCCCTAAGGGCCTAGCGTCCTAAGAATCTTAAAGCCGATCTATCTATCCTAATCTAGTCGTATAAGTATAATACTAAATATATCCCTAGTGTCCAAGACCTTTCCTGACTTCCGACATTAGCTCGGTTTCATGCGTGGGATGTCTCGCCGAAGCGAAATCCAAACAAGGAACCCTCCCATTACACTACTACCTCGCATTATCGGTCGTCGAGAAGTAACGGTTTAAGACACATGATCGGGACCACTCAAATCCTAACTTATAACTCTACTAATACATATTTACTTCTAAGTTCTACCATAAAAATCAACTGAGGCATTTACTTTTTGTAAGATGCCACAAATACTTTATCTCAAAATACACATATACCTTGTTATAAATGGCCTTCTCATTAAGGCACAACCATAAGTCTCTATCGGACTTTCATAATCTTAGTCTTCCCCACATCGATCAGAGGAAAACCATCATAGTGCTCATATACTGCACATCAACTTAGCCCTTAATCACTCATATACGTGATTCTTAGCTAAACTTTCCAACCCAACATCTCAACCAACTGAAAAAGAAAAGAAAGAACAGAAAAGAAAATGCACATCTCTCCACTCCCAACATCGTTAAGGTTCATGCGTGGAGCGTCTCGCAAAGAGAAATCCAAACAAGGAACCCCTCCACACAATCCCCTTAACTAGCTTGTTGTGGAGATAAGGCACATCATACACAAGCAAAGAAAACAGTCAAGGAAAAAGAATAAAACAAGACAAACAAATAATAATAAAAAAAATGAAAACTACCTACATGCCGTAAACCACCTCTATAAAGTCTCAACTTGTATCCAGGGGAGATATTATAGAACCACTAGCTCTTTCTTCTAGAACTAGAGAAAGGATAGCCCCGCAATTTATTTGTTTGCTATCACACCAACTCAACCAAAAATATATCTACTCGTATATTACATATAATACAAGTAGTACATACCACACATATCACCACTCGCCCCATAACGAGTGAAAGGAAAATACAGAACTTCCCTATCCTGGAATTCATATAAATATATTTACTATATAAAAATATCGATACTATCACAAGCTCGATATACACACCCAGACCTAAGGTCAACACCATACTACTCCATCTTACCTAAGAAATGCACCACTCGCACTTATGTTGGAAATTCCACCAACATACTAGCCAACCTCCTTGGTTACTACCAATGGTTCCAAGACACATCATTCTAGTCTTATCCGAGCCAAACTACTTCCAACAATTTCCCAACTAGGCGTCCTAATATCACCCTTGTTCTTCAATCGACAAGATCAGAATGCATAGTCTCCTTAACTTCTTCAGTAAAGAGAACATTCTACCAGCCTCCGCGACCTTAGATCCACGAGTCTTTCCCCGGGTGGATGTTCACCAATGGGGTCTCATGAACACTACTTCTCCAAAATAGTTAGCAATACTTACTTACGAGCTTATCATTTCCACTGAAAGGCCCTCTCTATGGGCAAAACATTCTGCCCCACCATAAAGAGGCGACTACCATTTTCGCCACTTCAACCTTACTCCAATGGGTGAAAGGTTTTCCTCAAATCCTCACACCCGGGCACTTCTATCCCCATATCTAGGCAAAAACTCTCGGCCTTACGTTCTCACCGAATGAGGTTACACTTCCTCTATCCAACCGAACTTCAACATGTGGTCCTCGTCAAGGACCTCTCAACTCCGAATTGACATTACTTGGAATCCCAAGCATAGTACCACTCTCTACCGACAACAGTACTTGGGAAAACTATTTCCACTATACTTAGTAGTCACGGCAGCAATATAAAATAATGCTACAAAGGGAGATACCTCCGAAGCGGTCCTTATCCCCGACCACAACATACAGCTTATAGTAATCCCATCCTATGACGCCTTCACCGCAGCCTATCTCGAAGCCCTATATCCGACGACTTATAAGTCTCACCTGAACGCGCAAAAGATCTTCGGGGTTCTCGTACCATAGTAGCAGAACGGAATCTCATAAGAGAATTCAACGACCTTAATCTTAGGGCTCTACATCAAATAGAGAGAAATGCAGAAGACGTAAAACATCCGTACAGATTCCTAAGGACTCTAGAACCTAAAGCTCTGATACCATCTGTGACAACCCGCCTACTAAAATAATAGGTGGCCAGCCCAATACTCTAATAATCACAGGAATCATCGATGGTCCATTCTCAGCATCACTGTCGATTAAAATAATAGTATGAGATAACCACCAATCATTTTAGAAAACGGACTGCCAAATTTAAAAATTTTGTAAATGAAAGAAAAACACTTAGACAATCCCATTTGCAAAAACGGTGGATATCAAAAATCGATGAATGAAAAATGACAAAATAAGAAATATCACCGAATATGCTGTCGGTGAACAGACCAATACAAATAGTACATCGAGTATTACAATTCAATATTTACAATATAATAAGTTAATGCAACACTGGAGCAACACGCCCGAATAAATACTAAGCATAACTAGAATACAATAGGGAGAAGCGTCTAATACAAATAACCTACAACATCCGCAATATGTTGTAGCTCCATGACAACTGGAATGGAAATGTAAATTCGAGTGTCCGTGCGGTAGAGCACTTGTACGGCAAGGAGTATATGCAGAAACAAAGAAATATAGATACGGGTCAGGGACCGGTTTGATATGATTACCATGTGACTAAAAATGCATGACAGTTAAGTGCGTAATTGTCTCGCAGATAACATTAATATTTCTCACCTCTCAATCTAGGAGAAACCTAGCGCAATATCGTGAGATGTTCTAGTTAACCCTAAGTACTAAGGGCTAACTTCTCCCCAGTCTCAACACTATGCCATATTCGTGCGTGGGGTGTCTCGCAAAGAGAAATCCAAATAAGGAACCCCCCCCCCCCCGATACACTACTACTTAGGCAAGGTTGATCGTTGAGATCCATTAGATCCTTAGAACGAAATAATCAATAAATATATATGTGTGTGCATAAGTGTGGGAGGTCACATCTACAGCTACTAAAGGAATATAAAAATAAACCCATCCATCATCTAATGGCACAATTCCTAATTTCTTTCTTTAGGAATATACATAAATGGTACAACATTTTATCAAATGTTTACCAAGTCAATATTATTTACCAATTTTATTTCCTTTCTTCCATCCAGGAAGAATACATAATTTAAAGCAAGTTTTATTATCATAAAAAGTGCTTTATCCTTTTTCATAAAATCCCATTTCCCTTCTTCAATGCAAGAAGTGTTATCAAAAGTCATTTTTATTAGCATAAAAATACTTTTGTATACCATATGCTTCCATTTCCCTTCTTCCATCCGGGAAATGTTATCCGAAGCCAAACCATATCCCATTTCCCTTCTTACATCCGGGAAATGTAATTAAAGCCAATCCATTATCTTGAATTGCTTTAATAAATATAAGATTGTCCCTCCGTGTTTCCCCACTAGACGCGCCCCTAAATGGCTATCATCTTCCAGGGCCTATCTATACAAGACAACCTGGGAACCTACTACCTGCGAGAAAGTCAAGACCACACCCGGAATCCCCTAACCAACGCAGTTTATAGATGCCCATATGACCTAGGGACTATATCCACCCTGCTCAATAGCCAGGGGGATTCACCACAACGCGCACAACTTCCCTTATGATAGAAATTTGGGGAGGTGTGTAATCTATAAATTATCATTTATGAAAAAACTTTACCTTTTCCTTTTGAAAACTTCCAATTTTACTTTTCCAAAAATCATTCATTTAGCCATTAAGCACCAAGTTTTAGAATGTGCATTTCATTCTTTTTAAGTCATATTTTATTAATGACCTAAGACCCAAAGTGCAACTAACCTCAAACTAGCCTCCAAGAGTTCATATAATTTTCATAAACCCTCAAAGTTAATCTCCACGAAGGAGTGCCTCCCCAAAGCTCAACATTAATATTTTAACTTCCAATTTTACTTTAGGTTAACCTCCTATATCATTCAGACATTAACCTATACAAACTAGCCCTCAGGTAAACCCAAATATCCCATCTTAACCTAAGACATTAGTCTACCCAATACAACCCTCTAGGACTCCCCATTACTTCCCAAAGGAAGGTTCCTAAACCTCGAACCTAAAAGAAAATGGATAAAATAAAACTAGAAAAATCTCACCTTTTCAGAAGGGGTCGATCGATCGATCCCCCAGGCTCGATCGATCGATCCTAGCGGACAACTTCTTCTCCGAGAAGCTGTTTCGGCCATTTACGAGCCATTCAAGCTTCTACCCAATATTTTACCCAACCACAACAACAAATATTACTACAAAACCATTTCTACACATCAAACAACTACTTATTTCTCCTCAAATCAAATTAAAACCTAAAATTAAGGGTTAAACACCAAAATCAACCAAAAATCCATTTATGGTTTAAACCTCCCAAAACTTAACTACACATGCAGATTTATCACATTAAATCAATATCTAGCAAGTAAGAAACTTGCCTCGAGGTTCGTAGTCTCTGATCACCTCCGTTAGCGACAAAATCCGGCCCAAATCTTCCATTTTCTCTCTTCCTCTCCATTTCTCCCAACTCTCTCTTCTCTCTCTCTCTCTCTCCTTTGGTTTCTCTCACAAAAATGAAGAAAAAGAAAGGGGGTGGGGGACTTATACGGGTCTCAAAACATAAATCCCCACTTTTAATTGCTAATACACCACCAAAATGACTCGTAACCACTTATTTGAGTCATAACCCCTTAAAAATGCCCGAATCTAAAAAAATACAACTGGGCACTTATTTAGACTATCTCGACTATGTTAAAAACAACCGCACCCCCTATTTTGGCATTTGGAATAATGGGAACTATTTTTACGTTCCAGTTTCATTTTATTTCATTAATTATACCCAAATTTAAATATAGGTAATAACCGTCGTTTTACATATAACGACGCAATAATACACAATATAACGCTATTTACCTTCTCATAACGATAAATAGACAAAACATAGTAAATATTATCCCTAAGTCTCACGGGAAATAATATTTACTCCCACATCCCCTATTTTATAAAATTAGCCCATCAGGCAAAATTGTATAAAATAGTCGCTCAAAAACCTGGGTTGTTACAACGTTTTTCTCAAGAAGATATTCAAAAACTTGTTGAAACATTCAAATATTCCATTGTTGGTAGGTTTTCTCATGGTAGGCATGCACTTGAAGATATAAGGAAAACATTACATACCATGAGTTTGAAAGGAGCATTTCAAATAGGTTTGATTAATCAAAAATATATTTTGATCAGACTTTTCATTGAAGAAGATTTCACTCGTATATGGATGCGCAGTCAATGTTATTTCGGCAAATTCCCTATGAGATGTTTCAAATGGAATCCTGATGTAAGACTAGATATTGAAACTCCTATTGCACCAGTTTGGATAAATCTGTCGGGTCTCCCAATTCATTTCTTCTCAAAGTCTTCCCTTTATTCTATTGCACAAGTAGTAGGTAATCCATTGTAACTTGATGCATCAACTGTGTCTTATAATAGACCTAGTATGGACCGAATCTATGTGGAATTAGATCTCCTTAATCATAAACCAGATCGACTATGGATAGGTTTTGGTGATGATGGATTTTGGCAAAAAATTGACTATGAATGTATTCCTCTTTACTGTACTGAATGTTCAAAGCTTGGTCATCATAGTGCTAAATGCATTTTTAATAGTCAGAAGCCTAATAAGAATAAATCTACCACTAGATGGTTAGAGAAACATCCACAAACATATATCAATCCCAAAGATCCCTCTTACCATTCGTTGCCTATTTCAAGAACCTCTCAACATTATCTCAAGTCCCTAAAACCATTTCCAAAGCCATTAAGCCTGCTAATATTTCAAGCCCTGCTGAATATCCTCAAGAACAACCTTCTTTGATTCAAGACTATTTTGATAAAAATCAACCACAACAATCCTCTTTGGACAATTACCTCCAAAACCCAAAGATAACATTAAACACGGCTTCAACCTCAGCCCAAATTATTCTTCCAAAATCTACTCAGGCAAGCCTCAACTCAAATTCAGAACCTTCTAAAAAATAGTCCTCTCTAAACCTTAATCCTCCAAATCTATCTATTCTTTCTAATCCCCCAGTTGTTACTCTTCCAAAATCTAGTCAGGAAAGCCTCAATTAAAATTCAAAATCCTCTCAAAAGTAGCCCTCCCAAAATCATAATCCTCTAACTCTATATATATCTTCTGATCCCCCAGCTGTTAGCCATCAAAATCTGGTTGAAAATACTCAGGAATTTATATATAGGATTCAAGATGATTAAGTTGTTAATCAAGAAGTCCATGTGATGGATTTTCTTTGCTTGTCTCCTGAAGGAAAGGATAAACCAGTTATTGTCAAAACACTATTTGCATGATCCACTGCAGTAGTCTGATAGTGAATCAGGTTATAAGGGATATTTCCCCCCTCTTTTGGAGGAACTTATGCTATTTTCAAAATCCATCTCCAGGAAGATAAAAGCTTTCAAGTCAAAAGGGGATCCTTCTCAATCACAAATCACTACTGTAGATGAAGCTAAAAATAACACCAAAGTTAATAGGCCTGGTGATCCTATGTTTAGAGGACTGACAAGATCATCTACTAAGGTTTCATTCAATACCTTTCCTCAATTACATAAATGATTAATTTTATTTTGTGGAATATAAGAGGGTTATCAAATAAGCCCTATCAAAGAAGGATTAAAAAGCTTTATAAGATGTATAATCTTCCTTTCATTGCTCTTATTGAACCGAAAGCCTCAAAAATAGATATTGAAGATTTCAGAAGAATTATTTGTTTTGATGGAAGTGTCTCCAATGTTAATAAAATAATATGGTTTTGTTAGAGATATGGAGTGGAATGTGAACTAATTCATTAAGATGATCAAGCTATGCTCTTAATGATTCATCACCCTCATTTTCCTTCTCAATTTTTTGTGTCTTTAATTTATGCCAAGTGTTCAAGATATGAAAGAATGCAATTATGGGATTCTCTTAACAGTCACAAATGCATTGCCCAAGGCTTTCCATGGCTTCTCTCAGGTGATTTCAATGTAGTTTCATGTTCATCAGATAAGAAGGTAGGTAATTCTATAGATATTCAAACAGTAGACCAAGGTTAAATTCAGTTACCCAAGATTAAATTCAGTTACCCAAGGTTAAATAGTTCACCCGAAGTAAAAGCAAAGGATTTTCAACTATAAATAGAGCATTCAGTCATCCATTCAAGGCAAAGTCTAATTTTCTATCTTACGTCTGCAAACTCTCTCTCTCTCTCTCTCTCTCTCTCTCTCTCTCTCTCTCTCTCTGTGTATATATATATATATATATATATATATATATAAATTATTCTCCCAGTTTTTATTATAATCTTATATTAAACATTATTCTTTGAATTTCATCCGGTTCAACCAACTATATTAATCATTAATCTTTGTAAGTTTACTTTTAGTTATTGTAATTTCAGTTTTCAGTTTTCAGTATTAATTTATGTTTTTATTATATGCGCTGGTTCCCCTTTTGGTATCAGAGCCAAGTTTCTAGTTGTTGTGTTTGATCTATATTTCCAGTTCTCCTTTAAAGCCAGGTTCTGACCGATTTGATTCTTACACCCTTTGTGTTTTCACATCCTAACTTGTTAAATCACCTGAACAGTAAATCTGGTATCCAAACAATAAGGCCCAAGAGAGTGGCTTGAGCGAATCGGTATGAGAGGGTATGTATTGAAACATTTTGAGAAAACAAACATGAAAATTGTAAGAAGAAAATAGGTTCCTTTAAAGCTTTAAAATATATAGATTATTTAAATCAAATTCTTTGGCTAGTTCCAGGTCTTCTTTTGTTTTTCCCCCAGACATAATAAATGAAGAAGAACATGTTTATGAAGAAGTAAATTTAAATTTAAATGATTGGAATATTCCCAAAGTCCCAACAGATGAAATTTACAAAACTAGTTTCCTAAAGTCATCCTTTAGTACTAATTACAATGTTAAAATTGTTGAACATGTTTATGCTTTAAATAAAGAACACAGTAGAATTCAACTATTAACTAGTGAAGCTATTACAAAACAAAGAAAAAACGGATTCAATTTCTTACACATAGGATTAATACAAGTAGAAGTCAAACCATTAACCAGTAAAGGAATAAATGCATTTATCCACTTATGTCTTAGAGATGCTAGACATACTAATTACAACACTAGGATTTTAGGAATGATGGAATCAAACATTTTTAATGGTCCAATACATTTTAATTATTTTCCTGATTTTACATTAAGTTTAACTGACCCTCACATATTAAAAACCATGACACTAAATATTAAAACATAAATGTTAGAAGGAAGTAAACCACTTGATTTAATTTACAAAATTTATTACAATTGTTTAAGGACAAATCTAAATGTCTAAGCTTTAATAAAAAGTCCAAAAGACAAAACTCTACTCATACAAAGCAGTACAAATGATGCTAATATTCAAGTCCCTAGGTCAATAAATTGGAAAGATATTAATTTACCAAACGATTGGTTATTAGAAAATGAAAATCATCTCCGAACACTACAAAACAATGTTATTAATCTTGAACGAATCCAAGAATACCTTGACGGATCAGTTAAAATAAGTTTTGATCAACCACGATTCAAAAATCTCCACATTAGAGATGATAGTAAATCCAGAGATGATAGTAAATCCCAAACAAGTTATTCAACAAGAAAAGACAATGATCTAATAACTAGACGTAATCTTAAGTTAAAAAAATTGATTCAACTTCCCAAGTAAGTAAACCTTGTTATACAGTGACCTCAAATTTTAATAATGATAAAGATCAACATTCCCCCGCTCAAACAGATTTTGAAACAGGTTCAGTAAATCACCAATTAGTAACAATCAATAAAGACTATAAAATTGACATGATTAAATTAGGAGAAGATTTTGACTTAAAAGAAAACCGTACTAAACGACGAGTATATCGAGAAAAGTACTCCCTAAGAGAAAAGGATAAAATAATAAGAAAGTGGAAAACTTTAATGAATGAAATAAGAACGAATATAAAGTTTTTTGACTATTTAGATAACAATTATCACAAAATAAATGTCCTAAAAAAAGTAAAATGGATAAAACAAGACAAAACTACAGTCTCGTCTAGTCACCCTCCACTAAAAACCATTTTAGTAAATCACATGGAAACAGAAGTAGTTGCTACACCCTTTAAAGTCACTTCTACTAATGATGAAATCAAAAAACTTATTGAACACAATAATTACACTAACCAATACCTGAATACTTTAGGAAAACAACTAGAATCCATTGAAAATAAGTTAGATAAACCAAACCTACCATATAAAAGAGAAATACCTTTAATTCAACTTTCGGAGGTCCGAAGAGGAATAAATTTACAAACAAAGTCTGAGAAAACTCTAGATAAAATAGAAAAAATGCTTAAAGATATTAAAGCAGAATCATCAAAGACTGTTACAACTATCAACAAAAATACCTATATTAACCAAACAGACTCATCCCAAGAATCTATTACAAATGAAGATATCCAAACAATTGAAAAACAATTTACTAATGTTGAATTAAATAGAATAAAAAACTCCAGAGTAACCCCAACCACCTTAACAAAAAATTGGTATACAAGACCAACACCCCCAGATATACAATATGAAGAAAGAAATTCACACAATCGATTCTTGGTTTCATCGGATAGACTTTATGAATGGAACATAGGTAGATTATCTTCATAATAAATTTTTAAATAAAATGCAACACATATCAATGGTTGCTAATAATTACCTAAACGATTAAAACATTCCCTAAACATAAATAGTTGAGCTTTTCACAACAGGATTCATCGGTACATTAAAATCTTGGTGGGATAAACATCTTACTGAAGAATCAAAGGAACAAATTAAATTTGCTGTCCAACAAGATGCTAATGGCCTCCCAATTTTTGATGAAAGCATTGGAATGGGAATTCCATATGGAGTTAACACTCATGTTTTCACAATAATAAAACTTTTTTAGGAACACCGAGTAATATAACCTCAAAAATTCATGATCAACTAAGTAACCTTAGATGCCCAACTTTAAGCGATTTTAGATGGTACAAAGATGTTTTCACATCACGAGTATTGCTTAGAGACGATAGTAATGAACCGTTTTGGAATGAAAAATTTATTAATGATTTACCAAATTTATTTGTTCATAAAATAAGAGAAATTCTAAGTAACACAAATGGATACATTGATTATAACAATCTTACATATGGAGACATAATAAGTACAATCCAAAAAGATGGATTAAAAATGTGTATAGATATGAAAATAAGCAACCACACGAATAAAGAAAAATTAAAGGCAAAATATGAGATGAGAAATTTCTGTGAACAATATGGTTTGAACCCTGTTGCACCATCAAGAAATAAAAATTACAAGTCATGCCTAAAACAATACAAGAGACATAGAAAAAACTACTTCAAAAATAACAAATTTTACAATATAGAAAATAAGGAATTTTATAAAAAATATAAAAACCCACAAACTAATCCACAATATAAGAAAATGACAAAAGTAAAGTAAAATGTTATAAATGTGGAAAAACAGGTCATTACAAATTAGAATGTAAAGTAAAATCCAAAATTAACCAGTTACAACTATCATCTGAAGTAACACAAGAAATATACAAAAATTTTTAACTAAAAAAATTCTTCTAGTGAAGATGAACAAAACATTGATTACGAATCATCAAGTTACTATGAATCAGGTACAAACTCTAGTTTTCCAGATATAAAATTAGGATGCGAAGACAACTGCTGCAAAACTATTAATGTTCTCACTAAACAAGAAGAACAAGAAGAATTATTAATTGATTTAATTAAAAAAATAGAAAATCGAGAATTAAAATCACAATACCTTTCAAAATTTTAAAAATTATTATCTAAAGAAGAAAGTGATATAAATACACAAAACAAGATAAGTCTTGATAATACTTTAAAACGATTTAAAACTCACAAGGAAGTTACATTACAAGATCTCCAACGAGAAGTCAACATAATTAAACAGGATATCAAAGACATCAAAATATAAAGTGAAGAAATAAAACAAGATATCAATATTTTAAAAGTATACCAAACTTTCCGAAAGCAACAAGTCTTCTCCTCAGAAGAAAGTGAATCAGAAGCTGAACAAGTGTAATACCCCTTATTTTTGAATAATTATTTTTATATTAATATGCCTTGTGGGTTAATTATATAAAATAAAGGAAGTTGGAGTAAATATTATTTTAAGTGATTTAAGAGATAATGTTTACTGAGTTTTGCATATTTACTGTTAAGTAAATGTAAATAGCATCATATTATGTTTTATTGCATCGTTGTGCTTTAAGTGACGGTTATGATTTAAAATGATGTTGGAACACGAAATGATTTATGTTGTCCCGGTTGCCAATTCAGAGGCTGCGGTTAGTCTGAAAATGGTCGAAATAGTCAAAATAATTACCATGTTGTATTTTTGGGTTCCGGGTACTTTTCACCGGTTATGACTTAATTATGTTGTTTCGAGTAATTTTAATGGTGTAGTAACAATTAAAGATGGAATTTAGTGTTAATGGGCATTTAAGTCTTCCAACCACATTTATGTAATACCTCGTATTTCTACGTATTTATGATTTAATTAATTCAAAAAATTAATAGGATAAATATATTTTAGTTAAATTACACGTGTGACGTAATTTAATGTGCTTAAATAATAAAAGTGATTATTAAATATTAATAGAGAGATGGAGGCTGATTAATATTATATTATGAGATTTACTATGTGTGTAAATAGTAAATAATGGTTGATTTTGATATACGGCATGGCGAGTGATATGTGCGCATTTTATTTTATCTCATTGGGAGTCGCGTGTAGACCATTTTTAGGTGAGAAATGAGAAGTATTTTTTAAGTGACTTGAACGATAATTTCGACTGTGATGTTGATCCCGAATAGGCCGAAATAGTCAAAAAAAAGTACCCGAGTGTAATGTTTGGGTTCTGGGGGCTTTTTGGACTGGTCGAGACTCGCATTTAAGTACACGAGTCATTTTACAATTGGGTATTCACCCAATTTCGGAATTTATAAGGGGAGAACCCTCATTCATCCCATATTTCATCCCTAGGAGAGAGAAAAAGTAGAGAGAAAGAAGAGAATAAAGAAAAAGAAAGAGAAGAGAAGAAAGAAGGGGATTTCCGACCAAGTTCCACGTGATTCGACTCGGGGTCATCGGATTTTATACACAAGGCAACTGTTTAACTTTCTTTTATAATTTAGTGTGTTTATTTCTCATATTATAGTCGGTGTGTAAAAACTATAAAGATTTTTGGGTTGGATTTTCGTGAATCAAAACGGGGGTTTCAGAAGTTGAATGAATAAAACCTGGTTAATATCCAATTTGAGAAACTTAAGAATTTGTTGAAATTAGTTGTTGATTATTGGTTCTAGGATGATTAGAACCATTTTTATGTGTGGATATATTATTGGTTGAGGTTGGATGACTATGGGGTAGAAGGTAAAAAGCTTGGAGGTGTATTAATGGAGATTTGTAATTTGGAGAAGATAGTGAATAGTAAGGAAGCGCCTTACGGAGTCGATTCGGCTAGGAAGAGAATCGATTCAGCTCTTAGTCAAAAGATGAGAGTTGTATATCTTTTCGATATGATCGCATGGGCGCTGACCCGTATTTTTCTGATTTATTTTGGATTTATAATGATTTTTCTAAGGAAGCAGTTCCGAGATTGAAATCGTTAGCTCGGGATTCAAACCCAAAATTTTATAGACAATTCAAATTCATGCCATTTCTCTGTATGTTTCGAATTAGATTCTCTTTTATGGATGAAAATAAATGTAAGGAAGTTATCTTTCTAATGATCTCTGGATGAGGTCAATTGGACTTCTGTAGAGTGAGTTATGACTGTTTTAGTGCAAGGAGTGAAATCTGAATGAGGTCAATTGGGATTCGAATGGGAATTTCGGATGAAATTGGGATACGGTCTAGTGGTGATAAGCTTAATATTCTGAATTTAAAAGAAATGTTATATTCATATTATAAGGTGAATACTTATGGAATTAAATCTAATATGTTTATTCGGAATTACAAGCTAATGCTACGAGAGATGGGCATGGATAGCCTGATTTTATGACATATATATATATATATATATATATATATATATATATATATATATATATATATATATATACGGGTATAAAGACAATATATATGTGATATAATTATAAATATATCCGTGTGTGAATGGTATATTTATATGAAGCATACCCCACTAGTGCTATCATGGGAACTTGCGCGATGTGGGTGAGTATGTAATACCCTGTATTTTATGGCTTTTTAAATTATGGGATTTATTAATTTTAATTGAGATAAATTAATTTAATTTTAATCCGGAATGTTGTTTTTAATATTTACTGGCATGACGAGAGTTAGTAATTATAGGAAATTTGTTATTTGTTGAATGTTACTGGATGAGTATAGTAATATATGAGATTTATTTTTATAAAATTGTCACGTGTGAATAAAATGGCAATTATGGAAATTTAAGTCGGGACGCGTCTGTGTCGTGTCGGGACAAAATGTTGATTAATAAAAGTGAATAAATTATAAGTTGCTCGTATGGTCATTTTGAGTGCACCAAAGTGTTCGGAAGGATCGAGATAGTCAGAAAAGTGTACCCGGGGGTTTAGTTTGAGTCTCGGGGCGTTTTTAGGCTTAATTAGCACGCTGGGAGGGCGTTTTGGACATTTCGTAATCATAGGTAATTAAACCCACTAATTTGCAAGGGTTATATCAGATGTTAAGTGTCACATTTTAGGGTTAACAAAACCTAAAACTAATGATGGCCATTGGAGAGGAAGGGTAGAAGCTCTCCAAGGAGTTCTATGCCAAGAACATCAAGTTAATGCATCCTTTTATATTAGTCTTAGGTTGATTAGAATTAGTGTTCTTGAAGAAAAATGTTAATTGAAGATACAAATTGCATGTTATAGTGATAGAGATCATATTTATGGAAATCCATTTCACATGTAGAGGTTGAGCCACGAATTTCGATGGTATTAGTGATAGAAAATCTGGGGATAGAATTAAAGAAATGAAGTTAAAGAAAAAATTAGGGTTCTTGAGAGTTATAAAGATTTTGACCCTTTTTCCTTGTTATAGATGATGAAAATTCGCATGTGTTACGTAGGATATTGTTTAAATGGGTATACAATACTTGTAGTATGAATTGTTGGGAGTTTGGGACTATGATATGATGGTTTGGAGGAGTTTGGGGTAACAATTCCGTAGCTGAGTTTTCTGCAATTTCGCCATAACTGCTTGATCGATCGATCGAGCCCAGAGCATCGATCGATCGAAGGTTCGATCGATCGCCCCGCTTTCATCGATCGATCGACCCTCCAAGGAGAACTGCATTTTCTGATCGTGTTAGCTTAATCCGATTTTATGCGTAGTAAACCTTGATTAGGGTTGCTAGAATATAATGGAGCATAAAGAGGACCGGTAGGGTCAAGAGAAATCCCATAAAGTGGAGCTTTAATGTGAAGGGAAATAAAGGGTAAACGGGGAGACTACCAGGCTTAAGAAATCATGCGTGTGTTGATTAAATAATCGAAACATCTAATAAGTTGGATTAGAAGGGGAGAGAGAACCTACTGAAATTGTACTTAGATAAAGAAAACACTTCGAGTGACAACAAGTGAGTTTAGAATAAATTAATTATGAGAATAAAAAGGCCGTTATACGATATAATTGAGTAAAATGTGTATTAACGGATAATGATAATTTTGGGTTGTGAGGGTACCTAATTTAATAATGTGGATGTGAATACATATTTATATATGACGGTGTGATTGTGCATATATTATTTCTGTGTATAAATCGTACCCGCGCTACTTGCTATACCTGAGGTTACCGCACTGGGACAGTCTTATCTCGATGGGACCTTTATGGGGGATATTGACTCGTACCCTATAAGATAGATATCCTTGGTACAGGCTATCTGATCGATGGTCAGACGGTCCTAAGAGACGTGAGGGTATGTACAGACCTCTTAGAGACTTGGAATCTATGCTTCGCCTCAATATTGTTTGTGTTTGTGTTAATACAGTTCGAGAGTGACTCCGAACTAGTATTTCCCTTAGTTTGTGTGATAAGGGAACTTGATAGCAGAGTATGCCAACACCATAGATTTGATGAGGGGTGTCGTTAGTATATATATAATTTATGTGTGATTGGTATATACATACTTATATATGGAAGTCTAGCATCATAGATTTTATATGGGGTGATGTTTGTATATATATTAAATGAGTAATTAACATATATACATGAAACTATAGGAGAACTTTCTACTGAGTAAAATAGTAAGTTAAGTAAAGTATGAAATTCATTAACTTCACTGTAAGTATTCGGAAACGTTATTACAATACGAAAATTTTCTAAATGACTTAAGAAATCTTGAAGAGTTAGATTTTCTAAAAGTGAATATCATAGCCTTAATTCCACATGTTAAAACTTATGGAGAATAAGTTAGAGAGATATATGGGGTTTATTAGTACGATAGACGTGCACACTAGATGAGAGGTGAGAATTCTCAAGAGAGTGTCGCGTACTAATATAACTATTGCATTAGCCGATAAGCATTTTAAATACTTGCTAAACTATTTTTTAAATTGTTTTACATTCGGGCTCTGACCCGTTTGTTGTTATCCCTTTTCTCTTGTGTGTGTGTATATATATGTGTGTGTGTGTGTGTATTTCAGGTGCTCAGCCACAGGGGCATCTTAATTAGGATTCTTTGGATGGAACGCGCTGTAGCTTTTGTGGGAGTTGCAGACCATTGCTTAGACGACCTCATTGTTGACTCTAATTCTAGTTCAGCTTTATCAAGTGGGGGCATGTGTCGCCCTTTTCCATTATTTAGTTGATATTATCACAGACTGTCATTATTTTTACTTTCAACATCTTTATTTCGGGATTTATTACTGTCATGATGTTTTCCTTTAGTGTTGTAAATGTTGGGATTTATTATTGATGGTTAAATTCTTGAATGTTCATTTCTATTCTCATTCTTAATGTGTGACTCTTAATATGTTAATGATTAAAGGTTTTATTATCAGATTTAATAAAATGGAAATAAGGGTTCAAATGGTTTTGACACTTAGCTTAATTAATTAGGGTGTGGAAATTGGAAAAGATTTTCATTTGCGACAGTGATGCTAAGAATGAACCAACTCTCCACCGTGATGTTAATTTAATAAAGGAGTGATCGCCCGGTATTTAATTACGCGGGGTGTCACAGGTGGTATCAGAGCATCATGTTCTAGTGTCCTTTAGGATCTGCGCGGCTTATTATGCTTTCAGCGTTACATTGTTTGGTATAGAGCCCTATGTGATGAGAATTCGTTCTCCTGCTATGACGTATTTACATTAGTGAATTCTAATTTCGTTCGGATGTGTGCGTGTACCGAGCGATGACGGATGTCAGAAGGAGACCGTTAAGAGGACATCAGGAGGCAGGGCTCAGTTGAGATTATAAAATATATCCAAGGATGATAACTGTAGTCGAGGTCACCTCCATTATGGCACGAGAAGACGAGACTAGAAAGGCGACTAAGGCGCAACAATGATTTCCAAGTGCTGCTATGATCGAATGAGGTGCGAGAGTAAACATTCCCAATGTGTTACCAAACGTGTAGGGAACTGTCATTGGGAAATTCTAGAAACGCGGATATTATGTGTGTTTACGAAAGGAGTTAAAGTACCCAAAGGTTTAGATATAGAACGGGGTGTGACTAACTGAAATTAAAAATTTAGAGAAAATTTTTCTTGACTTTCGGGACGAAGTTATAATAATGGGAGTCAACCACCAATTTTAGAAGTGGAATGCTATGCCTATAGGAGAACCTTAGGCACAGTGTTGACCGTATGTTCCTTCCCCAACTGTTCAGGATTAAAAGAAAATGTGGTTCTGAACTCATCGCGGGAGGGCATGACAGGGGTCCATTTATGAATATGAATCTTAAACGCTAGAAAATTTTGTATCGAAAGACGTAGATATAAGTGGAGGAAACGACTCCAAGTGGGAGACAAACTCGTAATAATAGTTGATAATACTCAAGGAGGAAATTCTTATGGACGACCGATTTAGAGGTTGACAACGTCGTATTTTGTCAAAATAGATGATAACGCTTCTTTGTGAGGGAAAGCTAAAAGAATCGAAGAATTTAGTCGAGAATAAGACTGAATACAACGATGGTGGTGTAACACCACAAAGGGATGTGGATACACATCAGGGGACCCATTTAAATTCTTGAGATAGTTAAATACTTACCAAGAGATGGTAAATTCCGTAAGGACTATTATAGTCAGTAACATGTTCTTTATGGCCTAAAAGACTAAGGGTATAATCGGGATAGCTAACAGGAATCGAGTTTGCTAAAAGTCCGAGAGAAGGACAATCCTAACCTGGTTAGTAGGACAGGTGGTAAGTGGATTATGTGTTGAGGTATTTTTTGCGGAGTGAGATCGCTCACGATAAAATGTTCCAAAGTGAGTAAAAGGACAAGAATACGGTGCCTAGTAAAAGGCAACGATCAAAGTAATTTTGTTTGGTTTGAGTAGACGTATTACATCTAGAAACCATTTGCGCAGTCAAAACGATTGACAAGTTAGAAGTGTAAGTTGTATCCTCAGAGGATGCGGCGTGTTTATGTGACACGAGCGAGTCACCATATTTTCTTCATTGCTAGATTACCATGTGAGACGAGTTTAATGCATATAATTATAAACGTTATTAAAATGTGAATATTTTTCCCTAGTGTAGTGGGTTTTTTCTTTAGTGCTATCCACGGAGGATGAATGTGTATATTAACAGTGTTATGTACTTTATTGAGGCTACTCGTTGTAGTGATGCGATATACGAGTATGCTATTATCTTTGTTAAAACGTTATAGAAATGGGTAGTACGATAGTGGGCATTTATTGCAAGGCTATCGAAGTAGTTGCATTAGTGCAACACATTTTGTTTTGGCGAGGCTTTACTTGTAAGAAGGTCGGACTCGCACTTATTTTATCGATCCTAGAGACTTCAGAGGAGATAGTGGGCTCGTGATATTCGATGCCAATGTATGTATACACTTTGTCAGTATGATTCAGTATTTATCAGGATTTACCATTGAGCGAAAAGATTTGACTCAGTATTATGTTTAGCACTCCGGACTTAGTGATAGGAAGAGTGCAGTGTTATATCTATCCTTTAGAGATGTGGGAGTTAAGAGCTATACCCCTATTATTAAGGAAATGAATTTCTATAATTCTGATCGTATGTATTCGAGCTTTATAGAATGCAATTACCATCAACCAATACGGGACGATAGTGAAATTGGTGAAACGTTCTTTGTCAAGCATAATTACGGGAGAAATTGTAACTTTTCTGTCAAGAGACGGAATAAAGGGGTACATGCCATGGACGGAGGACCTAACGGATTTCGATAACCGACAATGCTAGGTATTAGTGTATCGGGGGGTTCCTTGTTTGGATTTTGGTTTGCGAGACATCCCACGCATGAAACTTAGCGTAAGGTTGGAAATAGGGAGACGTTTGGTCACTATTCCATGAGTTCGGTACCCGGGTCGAAATGGGATCAAATAATTACATATGTAAGTTGGTAGTTGAGTTTTAATTTAAAGCCATTGGAGCCGGATTGTGTGGTAAGAAAGCATTGAAAGTTATTCCCACGAGTCGAGGGTTGTAACGATGATAAGGAGGATTTAAAAATTTTGATTTCTAGGGTGATTGAGAGTACCCAAATGTCTTAACCGTGTTTAGAACACGAGGTGAATAAAGAGTTCGAATAGTTTTTAGCATGGATTATCTGGAAAGAACTTTATTATACAAAAGAGATGACATGTAATTATTTTGATGAATAGAGCGTTGGTGATTTATTTTGGTTGTTGTACCTATTTGGGAAAATTGTTGTACTTATCTGAAGAAGGTTGAGAATTGTTATTCCTCTTTTATTGTCATGAAATTTGAATGCCCTATTCGTTCTATTTCGTTGAATTTAGTTAGTTCTACAGATGAGTAATACGCCGTTCACTCTCCTAGGGCGGTCGGGATGTTGCAAAAATATAGGCATCTGGGTTAGCTACAGTTTATAACGAAGTGGAAGTGATAGAGTGTATTAAATGTCACATAAGGGGAGAAAATCCATACATAAGTGTGCAATTAGAATAGCACACCCTAATTTGATGGAAGGCTGTGGGAAGCCATTTAAGAACGGGTATCCCTTGAATGGAGCAGAATTAAAGTATTATGAAGAACACTCGGAGCGGAGTTGTTAGTAGTCAAGTGTGAGAACGACTTGGGCGTACAAATAGTAATGATGTTAGTATGGTATAAGAGATCCAGAAGTGCGTACCGTGGAAGAAAGAGCACGGGTTAAGAATTCGGCATACACCAAGAAAGGAAGGAGAGTATTACGTGTCACATAATGTAAGACATTTAAAGGGAAACATCGATGTTTAGCGGGACGTAGTGAGTAGTCTCTACACGCACCGCCCATAGGTAAGGTTTGGTTGAAAGAGGAGAATCAACCAAAGAATTTTGTGTTTATCGACAATTCCTGAAAATGGAAGAGGTCGGTAAAGTCGGTAAAGTTCCTGGATGGGTTGCAATCCTCAAAATAAGATCAAGGGTTCATCCCAAACATGTGAATTAAGTCTCCAAGAAGGAATTGATTGATATTCCTTTGGGCTGGTTTACAATATTAACTAGTATGCCTCGGACTTCCTTTGAAAGGAAGGATCGCGCCAGTGCATTATTCTGGCACAGTATAAATTTCTGAATCAGGATGAGATTGGTGAATCCCACCTTTGATATGGGATTTCAGGAACCAGCGGAGATAAGGTTTCGTTTCAAGTAGGATGTATCACCCTTAGCCAAGACATAGGCGCACGGTGATTAAAGATTAGTGGAGCCATGTGAAGGAGATTTTGGAATCTTGGTACTATGATTTTAGGAATGCTTTATAGAAGCACTCATACCTGTCTGTCGTGCACGAGGTGCTTATTAAGGTTTTGTTGTGGAAGAATATCGACTATTCTCCTTCTGTATGTTTAGAGGTGAGTAGATAATCAAAGTTTTTGGATCGGCCGAGATAATATCCGATAACTATGGTGGAATTCCACGACTGTTTTAGGCAAACAAGAGTGGTCAAATGTTCGTATGGTTTTCTCAGAATGGGAGTTTTGAATATGAATAAATCCGAGTAGTTGTCATGTAGTGAGTTGCGGCCTCCTAATGATAGTGAGATAATGGAAATTTATAACGTATAGGCGTGACCTATATGAATGTTGTCGGTTTGGAGCGCAATGTGAAGTGTCTCCAATGAGAATGTAAAACAGGGTTGCTGTGAGGAAAGGGCTATAGGGATTGAGCGCCTTACGATGTAAATAGTTTGTGTACGAAAAAGGATATCCAAAATTGTGCTACCTGATAGGCCTTATTTTTCTGAATTTCGGAATGAAATTCCGTTATTAGGGGGGAAGTATGTAATACCTCGTATTTTTATGGCTTTTTAAATTATGGAATTTATTAATTTTAATTGAGATAAATTAATTTAATTTTAATCCGGAATGTTGTTTTTAATATTTACTAGCGTGACAAGAGTTAGTAATTATTGGAAATTTGTTATTTGTTGAATGTTACTGGATGAGTATAGTAATATATGAGATTTATTTTTATAAAATTGTCACGTGTGAATAAAATGGCAATTATGGAAATTTAAGTCGGGACGCGCCTATGTCGTGTCGGGACTAAATGTTGATTAATAAAAGTGAATAAATTATAAGTTGCTCATATTGTCGTTTTGAGTTCGCCAAAGTATCCGAAAGGGTCGAAATAGTCAAAAAAGTGTACCCGGGGGTTTAGTTTGAGTCTCGGGGTGTTTTTAGGCTTAATTAGCACCCTAGGAGGGCATTTTGGACATTTCGTAATTATGGGTAATTAAACCCACGAATTTGCAAGGGTTATATCAGATGTTAAGTGTCATCTTTTAGGTTTAACACAACCTAAAACTAATGACGGCCATTGGAGAGGAAGAGGAGAACCTCTCCAAGGAGTTTTATGCCAAGACCACCTCCGGTTTCACCGCCGTCACCGCCAAATCGTAGATCGCGCGAAGGGGATCATAACCACACCTTTTTCTTCCACAAATCAGAGACTAAATTCCAGGAAATTATCTATCTTGCATTTATCAAGTTAATTCATCCCTTTATATTAGTTTTAGGTTGATTAGAATTAGTGTTCTTGAAGAAAAATGTTAATTGGAGATACAAATTTCATGTTATAGTGATAGAGATCATATTTCTGGAAATCCATTTCACATGTAGAGGTTAAGCCATCAATTTCCATGGTATTAGTGATAGAAAATCTGGTGATAGAATTAAAGAAACGAAGTTAAAGAAAAAATTAGGGTTCTTGAGAGTTATAAAGATTTTGACCCTTTTTCCTTGTTATAGATGACGAAAATTCGCATGTGTTACATAGGATATTGTTTAAATGGGTATACAATACTTGTAGTATGAATTGTTGGGAGTTTGGGACTGTAATATGATGGTTTGGAGGAGTTTGGGGTAACAATTCCGTAGCTGAGTTTTCTGCAGTTTCGCCATAACTGCTTGATCGATCGATCGAAGGTTCGATCGATCGACCCCCTTTCATCGATCGATCGACCCTCCTGGGAAAATTGTATTTTCTGCTCGTGTTAGCTTAATCTGAATTTATGCATTGTAAACCATGATTAGGGTTGCTAGAATATAATGGAACATAAAGAGGACTAGTAGGGTCAAGAGAAATCCCATAAAGTGGAGCTTTAATGTGAAGGGAAATAAAGGGTAAACGGGGAGACTTCCAGACTTAAGAAATCATACGTGTGTTGATTAAATAATCGAAACATCTAATAAGTTGGATTAGAAGGCACCTACTGACATTGTACTTAGATAAAGAAAACACTTCGAGTGACAAAAAATGAGTTTAGAATAAATTAATTACGAGAATAAAAAGGAATGAGGCTGTTATACGATATAATTGAGTAAAATGTGTATTAACGGATAATGATAATTTTGGGTCGTGAGGGTACCTAGTTTAATAATGTGGATGTGAATACATATTTATATATGACGGTGTGATTGTGCATATATTATTTCGGTGTAAAAATCGTACCCGCGCTACTTGCTATCCCTGAGGTTACCGCACTGGGACAGTCTTATCTCGATGGGACCTTTATGGGGGATATTGACTCATACCCTAGAAGAGATATATCCTTGGTACAGGATATCTGATCGATGGTCAGACGGTCCTAAAAGACGTGAGGGTATGTATTGACCTCTTAGAGACTTGGAATATATGCTTCGCCTCAATGTTGTTTGTGTTTGTGTTAATACAGTTCGAGAGTGATTTCGAACTAGTATTTCCCTTAGTTTGTGTGATAAGGGGACTTGATAGCAGAGTATGCCAGCACCATATATTTGATGTGGGGTGCCGTTAGTATATATATAATTTATGAGTGATTGGTATATACATACTTATATATGGAAGTCTAACACCATAGATTTTATGTGGGGTGTTGTTTGTATATATATTAAACGAGTAATTAATATATATATACGTGTAACTATATGAGAAATTTCTACTGAGTAAAATAGTAAGTTAAGTAAAGTATGAAATTCATCGACTTCATTGTAAGTATTCAGAAACGTTATAACAATACGGAAATTTTCTTAATGACTTAAGAAATCTTGAAGAGTTAGATTTTCTAAAAGTGAATATCATAGCCTTAATTCCACATGTTAAAACTTATGGAGAATAAGTTAGAGAGATATATGGGGTTCATTAGTATGATATACGTGCACACTAGATGAGAGGTGAGAATTCTCAAGAGAATGTCGCGTACGAATATAACTGTTGCATTAGCCGATAAGCATTTTAAATACTTGCTAAACTATTTTTAAAACTATTTTACATTCGGGCTCTGACCCGTTTGTTGTTATCTCTTTTCTCTTATGTGTGTCTGTATATATATATATATATATATATATATATATATATATATATATATATGTATTACAAGTGCTCAGCCACAGGGACGTCTTACTTAGGATTCTTTGGATGGAACGCGCTGCAGCTTTTGTGGGAGTTGCAGGCCATTGCTTAGACGACCTCATTGTTGACTTGACTTCTAGTTCAACTTTATCCAGTGGGGGCATGTGTCTTCCTTTTCCATTATTTAGTTGATATTATCAGAGACTGTAATTCTTTTTACTTTCCGCATCTTTATTTCGGGATTTATTACTGTCAGGATGTTTTCCTTTAGTGTTGTAAATGTTGGGATTTATTATTGATGGTTAAATTCTTGAATGTTCATTTCTATTCTCATTCCTAATGTGTGACTCTTAATATGTTAATGATTAATGGTTTTATTATCAGATTTAATAAAATGGAAATAAGGGTTCAAATGGTTTTGACACTTAGCTTAATTAATTAGGGTGTTTAAATTGGAAAAGATTTTCATTTGCGACAATGATGCTAAGAATGAACCAACTGTTCACCTTGATGTTAATTTAATAAAGGAGTGATCACCCGGTATTTAATTACGCCGGGTGTCACAGTCCCCTGACTTGTGGAGCAGGGAGCGTATAGTCCCCAGGTCATAGTGTCCATTCTATATTGTGTGATTTTTATCAGGAGTGCGACGTGGTGGGTATGTTACGTTCTCATTTCCGGTGAGGAACTATAATCGCTTCCCATACGTTGTGATTTGGTTTTTACCAAGTCGGTGCGAGAGTCCGACCGCTGGTACCCATGATGATGTGTGAGTAATTCCCTGGAAGATGATAGTATTGAGAGACTGCATCCATTGAGTTATAGCTCTGAGGGATGGTTATTATACTTATATAATGTGTGATATATAAATATGGATATACTTGATGTGTATAGTATATTGTGTGTATATATATATATATATGAGATGTGAAACATATATATACGGACATAATAAAGAATGGAATGTGTGATAAATTTTGAATCTTTCGGGAGTATAAAATCCGGAATAAAATAGGGATATACGTATATAAAGATGAGAATATTATATACGAGGTTATTAATACTAAAATGTGAATAGTGTAAATAACTAGCGAAAGTAATTAATGATGTAAGGTTGAATCATAAGTGAGAGATTATGATGTATAAGCTCACGCAATAGCTTAGAATATTTTATAAAGAATGAATAAAGTGATATTCTCCTTCCGGTAGATTTATATCCGGATTTATATGTACATGGATCATAGGTTCTAGTGAGAATTATTGTTATAGACGGGATGGTATAAAATGTGGTATGCTCTAAGGGCCTAATGGATTCCGACGATCAACATTGCCAAGTAGTAGTGTATCGGGGCAGTTCCTTGTTTAGATTTCGCTTTGCGAGACACCCCACGCACGAATGTAGTGTAATGTTGGGAATGGGGATAAGTTTAGTCCTTAGTACTTGGATTTATGAGGATCTTTAGAAGATGGGTGAAATGAATTAGTTAGGCCAGGTAGCTTAACTAAGTTGTTTAAAAGGTATGCAATAGATTTGCACTATTAGAAGAGGGGTGAGGTGTATCTCACGAGAGTGTGATACCAGTTTAAATATGAGAAATTTCATATTTTAAAATATGGCATTTATGCACATGCAAAATATTTTTAAACTCGGCCCTGACCCGTTTCTCCATTTTTCGCTCTTTTGATATATATGTATATATATATATATATATATATATATATTAGGTGTCCAGACACAAGAACGCTTGGATGATGATTCTTTTGAGTCAGTCGTTCGCTGCAGCAGTTTTGGATGCATGCAAGTTCATTTTAGATGATTCCATTCTTGTGATCTATATAGGTTGCATTATAGTAACATTCGGGCGGATAGCCCAATTGTATTCATTTATTTTTACCGCCTTTTAGTGCAGCATTCGATTTGGTTGCATGATGTTAACCGAATGTTCGGTTATTTTTATTTCATTTCAGTTAGTGTATATAAACTGTTATGATTGATTTATTAGAATGGTTTGGTTAAAAATATTAGTAAAAAAAAATTGACGACAGACTAATATTTTATTTGTAATTAAGTTGGTTTTCGATAGTGATGTTGAGAATGAACCATATGAGACTCCTGTTTTAATTTGGCATAACATTGATCACCCGCTATTTTATTAGGCGGGTGCCACAGATGGTATAAGAGCATCAGGCTCTAGTGTCCATAAGATCGGTACGGCTTACTGCGTTTAAAGCGTACCGTTCGATTGATATATAACCCTATGCTAAGGATTGTTGATTTCTATTATGAGATTTCATCATCCTACTATTGTGTATAATTGTAGTACATTTTATACACGTTCGTGTGTGATTCGTATGCCGAACAACGAAGGACGACCAGTGAGGGCCGTTAGGAGAACATCAGGAGGTGGAGCTCAGTTGGTGTTGTAAAATATATTTTGGGGATGATGATTGTAGTCGATGTCACCTCTATCGTGTTTGAGCAGTTGATGCTTCTACGTGAAGGGATCTAAAATAATTTGAGAAATTAGTTAGGGTGTAAGACTGAAAGTAAAGGTGCTAGTGAAACACCACGGGGAGAGACCCATGTGGGGGACCCATTTAAATGATACAGATAATTGAATTCTGACTGAGGGACAGTGAATTCAGCCGGGGATGGTAAGGCCAGTAGTGTGTTCCCTGAGTCCAGCAGAGCTAAAGGAACAACGGGGGTCCAGTGTGGCCACAAATATAGGGGATTTTATCAAGAGACCTTTTTATGTGGAGAGTGACACCACACATTTTGATTTTTCCCAAAGCGAGTAAAGGGACATGAGTATGGTGCCTAGTAGGGCAATGATTAAGATAATTTTGGGGTTCGGTTTGGACAAACGTGTTATGTCCGAGAATCATTTGAGCAGCTAGGGAGATTGGCAAGGTAGAAATATGAGTTGGATCCTCGGGCGACTGAGGTATATTTTGTGCGATCGAGCGAGTCATGATATTTTGATTAACGCTAAATTCACATGTGAGACGAGTTTAGTGGATATATTGATACATTATTATGTGAACATATTACACCGTTGTGTAGCGGGGTTATCATTGAACTCATCCGTAGGAAAGAGGGTTGAGATCGCACTTATGATACATTTTGTTGGGGACTTTGGAGAGCATAGAGGTCTCGTTGCAGTTAATCCCGATGTGTAGTGACTATATTGATATGATTCAGGGTATACTGGGTTATAACCGAGCGGAGAGATTAAGCTCGTTATTTTTTTTAGCGCTCAGTACTTAGTGATGGAAAGACCGCATTGTTATATCACTCCTTTAGAGACACGGTAGTTGAGAGATGTGTTGGATGCTAGGGTAAGGGCTGACACTGTAGTAGTTACTCATTTTACGTGTGGAGAGAACACGTCGAACTGAGAGATATTATGAAAATAAGGCATGTGAAGCCTGTAGTGCCTTGAAAAAAAAAGCACTAAAAATTTTCCTCTCACCACAGGTTGAAGGGTGAGACGATGTCGAGGAAAATTATATTATGATTAGTGGGGTGATTAAGAATACCCATGTTTTTATGGGCGCATATGATATGCACAGGCTATATTATGGTTGTGCAGATATGCACGAATGATAGGGTGTATGGGCACCCTGGTTAGTTAGTTCCAAAGATGTCCGAGATAGAAGGACGTGAAAATGAATGTGTAGAATATATGCCTGAGGGGAAACTATAAACAAGGTTAAAATGGTATGACGGATTGAATGTCGTGTGAGAATGATGATAATTCAAGCATATATGTGCAACAAGAGCTAGCACACCCGAGATGGGTTGAAAGGCTGTGGAAAGCCATTCAAAAGGTACCTCTTGATTATAAGGATACAAAATCATTTTGAGAAAGTATAGCGAAGTCTTACTCGAACGAGTGTTGACGAGTGGCTTGCGCATGATTGTATTGTTAGCATACTCCAAGGAAAGAAGGGGCGTATGTAGTACCAAATTTTGGAAGAGTATATGAGAATTAATACTTTAATTGTTCGGTATAGAGAATGTACCTTGGAGATTACGAGAAAGATAGTAATCTGAATGTTTATACTATACATAGCGATGAGAATAAAATACGTATGAGAAGTGTATGATTAGGTTAGAAATATGCCTATGAATCTTAATAGGATGTGTGTATGCCTATTATGTTATACTATTATTAAGAGCACTAATGGGTGATAACCCGGGGGTACAAGAATATTACTGTTAAGTGTACTAATGGGTGATAACCTGGGGGTACAAGAATATTATTGTTAACTGTACTAATGGGTGATAACCCAGCGGTACAAGAATTATTATTGTTAAGTTTACTAATGGGTGATAACCCGGGGGTACAAGAATATTATTGTTAGCTGTACTAATGGGTGATAACCTGGGGTACAAGAATTATTATTGCTAACTGTACTAATGGGTGATAACCCAGGGGTACAAGAATATTATTGTTAAGTGTACTAATGGGTGATAACCCGGGGGTACAAGAATTATTATTGTTAAGTGTACTAATGGGTGATAACCCGGGGGTACAAGGATATTATTGAATAAGTGCACTAATGGGTATTAACCCGGGGCTGCGGGATTATTATGATTAGGTGTGCCAATGGGCCTTAGCCCCGGGACTGCAGGATTAATATATATATGTATAGGGATGATGTGACTATATATATATGGATTTGTGAATATTTCTACTGTGTAAGACTAGTAGATGTTGTGTTAATAATAAATGCTTTGGGCGAAGTGGTCTTAACATAAGGGTGCAGGATTTGTGTAAATATATAGGGATGATGAGACTATATATATATATATATATATATATATATATATATATGAGCATACTTGGGGAACTTTCTACTTTGTGATTTTAAAAATTCTATGTTTTAGTACCGGCATTGTCCTAATTTCGGGGACGAAATTCCTTTGTAGGGGGGAGTATGTAATACCCCGTATTTCTATGAATTTATGATTTAATTAATTCGAAAAATTAATTGGATAAATACATTTTAGTTAAATTACATGTGTGACGTAATTTAATGTGATTAAATAATGAAAGTGAATCTAAATATTAATCGAGAGATAGAGACTGATTAATATTATGTTACGAGATTTACTATGTGCATGAATAGTATATAATGGTGGATTTTGATATACGACATAGCGAGTGATATGTGCGTATTTTATTTTATCTCACTGGGAGTCGCGTGTAGATCATTTTGAGGTGAGAAATGAGAAGTATATTTTAAGTGAGTTGAAAGATAATTTCCAGTGCATTATTAATCCCGAATGGGCCGAAATAGTCAAATGAAGTACCCGGTGGTAATGTTCGGGTTTCGGGGGCTTTTTAGACTAGTCGGGACTCGCATTTAAGTACACGAGTCATTTTACAATTGGGTATTCACCCAATTTTGAGATTTATAAAGGGATAACCCTCATTCGTCCCACATTTCAACCCTAGGAGAGAGAAAGAGAAGAGAGAAAGAAGAGAAGAAAGAGAAGAGAAGAAAGAAGGGGATTTCCGGCTATGTTCCGCGGGATTCGAATCGGGGACATCGGATTTTATTCACGAGGCAAGTGTTTAACTTTATTTTATAATTTAGTATATTTATTTCTCATATTGTAGTTGGTGTGTAAAAACTATAAAGATTTTTTGGTTGGATTTTCGTGAATCAAAACGGGGGTTTCGGAAGTTGAATGAATAAAACTCAGTTAATATCTAATTTGAGAAACTTAAGAATTTGTTGAAATTAGTTGTTGATTATTGGTTCTAGGATGATTAGAACCATTTTTATGTATGGATATATTGTTGGTTGAGGTTGGATGATGACGGGGTAGAAGGTAAAAAGCTTGGAGGTGTATTAACGGAGATTTGTAATTTGGAGAAGATAGTGAATAGTAAGGCAGCTCCTTATGGAGTCGATTCGGCTAGGAAGAGAATCGATTCAGCTCTTAGTCAAAAGATTAACATTGTAGATATTTTTGATACGTTGACGTGGGCACTGACCACATATTTTTCTGATTTATTTTGGATTTATAAAGAATTTTCTAAGGAAGCCATTTTGAGATTGAAATTGTTAGCTCGGGAATCAAACCAAAAAATTTATAGACAATTAAAATGCGTGCCATTTTCTGTATGGTTTGAATTAGATGCTCGTTTCAGAATGAAAAGAAAGTTATGGAAGTTATCTTTCTAATGAGCTTTGATTGAGGTCAATTGTACTTCTATACAGTGAGTTATAGCTATTTTAGTGCAAGGTGTTTAAGCTGCCAGAACAGCTGAGTTACGGAAATTTTATAGACAATTCAAATGCATGTATTTTTATGTATTTTTTCAATTAGATGCTCCTTTATGGATGAAAAGAAAGGTATGGAAGTTATCTTTCTAATGAGCTTTGATTGAGGTCAATTGGACTTATGTAGAGTGTGTTATGACTGTTTTAGTGCAAGGTGTAAAATCTGCCATAAAATTAAAGTTGTGAGACTTTGTGATTTTTAAGAGTTTAATGGGATAAAGACCCTTGGGATTCGAATGGGAATTTCGGATGTAATTGGGATACGGGATAGTAATGATAATCTTAATATTTTGAATTTAAAAGAAATTTTATATTCATATTATAAGTAAGTGAATACTTATGGAATTGGAATAAGTAAGTGAATACTTATGAAATTAAATCGAATATGTATATTCGGGATTACAGGATAATGCTACGAGAGATAAACATGGATAGCCGAATTTGATGATATATATATATATATATATATATATGGGTATAGAGACAGTATATATGTGATATAATTATAAATATATCTGTGTATGAATGATATATCTATATGAAGCATATTCCTCTAGTGCTATCTTGGGAAGTTGCGCGATGTGGTTGAGGCCCCTGGCTTGAGGAGCAGGGAGAGTATAGTCCCCAAGTCATAGTGTCCATTCTATATTGTGTGATTTTCATTAGGAGTGAGATGTGGTGGATATGTTTCTTTCTCATTTCCAGTGAGGAACTATGATCGCTTCCCATACGTTATGATTTGGTTTCTACCAAGCCGATGTGAGAGTCCGACCGCTGGTACCCAGGATGATGTGTGAGTAATTCCCTGGTAGATGACAGCATTGAAAGACACATCCATTGAGTTAAATCTCTGAGGGGTGATTATTATACTTATATAGTGTGTGATATATAAGTATTGATATACTTGATGTCTATAGTGTATTGTATATATATATATATATATATATATATATATATATATATATATGTGTGTGTGTGTGTGTGTGTGTGTGTGTGTGTGTGTGTGTGACATGTGAAACACATATATATATATATATACGAACATAATAAAGAATGGAATGTGAGATAAATTCTTAATCTTTCGGGAGTATAAAATCCGGAATAAAATAGGGATATACGTATATAAAGATGAGAATATTATATACGAGGTTAATAACACTGTAATGTGAATAGTGAAAATAACTATCAAAAGTTATTCATGATGTAAGGATGAATCATAAGTGAGAGATTATGATGTATAAGCTCACGCGATAGCTTAGAATATTTTATAAAGAAGTAATAAACTGATATTCTCCTTCCGGTAGATTTATATCCGGATTTATATGTATATGGATCGTAGGTTCTAGTGATAACTATTGTTATATACGGGATGGTATAAAATGTGGTATGTACTGAGGGCCTAATGGATTTCGACGATCAACATTGCCATGTAGTAGTGTATCGGGGCGGTTCCTTGTTTAGATTTCTCTTCGCGAGAAACCCCACGCACGGACGTAGTGTAATGTTGGGAATGGGGAGAAGTTTAGTCCTTAGTACTCGGATTTATGAGGATCTTTAGAAGATGGTTGAAATTAATTAGTTAGTCAGGGTAGCTTAACTAAGTTGTTTAAAAGGTATGCGATAGTTTTACACTATTAGAAGAGGGGTGAGGTGTATCTCACGAGAGTGCGATATCAGTTTAAATATGAGAAATTTCATATTTTAAAACATGGACTTTATACACTTGCAAAATATTTTCAAACTCGGGCCTTGATCCGTTTCTCCATTTTCCCCTCTTTTGCTATATATGTATATATATATATTAGGTGTCCAGACACAGGGACGCCTGGATGATGATTCTTTCGAGTTAGACGTTCGCTACAGCAGCAGTGGATGTATGTAGGTTCATTTTAGACGCTTCTATTCTTATGATCTGCATAGGAAGTATTGTAGTAACATTCGGGCCAACAACCCAATTATTTTCATTGATTTTTTGTGACAACCCGCGGTCCGAGATAAGGGGTGGCCATCCCGATACCCAAATGTAACAGGAATCATGGATGGATATCATCCTCAGCATCAACAAAAATAAACTGAGTATACGGGAAAACCACCCAATAAATAAGAAAACGGGTTGCCAAAAAGTTTAGAAATTTAAAACCAGTTAAAAAATTAAATTTAAACAACCCAATCTGATAAGCAAGTGGAATTACACAAGAATATATATAATACAACTAAAACGAATGTATACAAAAGTACCGAATAGGCTGTCGGTCCACAGATACATACAACACAATACAGCAGTTTAATATCTTACTTATTACATTCATTAATCAAATACAAAAGTTTGGGCCACACGCCCGAGTGTAAGACCCGATCATATCTAGAACATAAAGATAAGGGCGTCTAATTCAACATCCTGCAATAACCAGCAAAATCTTATAACTCGTCGAAAGAAAAGGAATGGGAATATCAAAACGGGCGTCCTTGCGATGGAGCACCTGAGCGGATACAATCATATATACAACAAGAAAAATGAACCGATCAGGGTCGGGTTCTATATGATCACCAGAAGAAATAAAAAGCATTATAGAAATGAACAGTTATGCATGAATGACAAGGATGATAATATGGCATGATAACTAGCATGTTACACTTACATAAGAGAAAAAAAGTAAATAACTTAAATTTAAAACCTATGCTCATTCATCAAATTTCCATTATCTTTTATATTCCTTAATAGGAATAAAACCATTTATTAACTTCCATAGTTAATTATCTTTCCATTCCTTAATAGGAATACCATTAGTATCAAGTGCTCTTTATAGCACATATCTCAATCTCGTGGTCTTTATGGCACGTAATCATGCTCTTTATGGCATATATCCATCAAGTCCCACTTGATGCAGAAAAGTTATATTCATATACATATAACGATTCTAAGACCGCCCCTCTGAGTTTCCCCACTGGGCGCGCCCCTAAATGACCATCATCTTCCAGGGGCCTATCAAAGAAGTTAGCTTGGGATCATAACGCAACATCGGGAAGCGTCCATATGCCTACGGGAGAGTCAGGACCACACCCGAAATCCCCTCACCAGCGCAGAAAACATATAAAAACCCCGCATATGGCCTAGGACTATATCCACCCTGCATTCACTAGCCAGGGGGCATCACCAAGCGCGCGAACTTCCCTTATGATGTCATTTAGAGAGGTGTGTTTAAGTAAATTAACATTTACCATTTTAAATCTCATTTTCATTTTCAATTACCATACCAAAATTCCATTTCCATTATCAATGTGTTTGGTTATTTTTATTCGAACCTATCATCATTAAACAACTGGGTTCATTTTATTTGAACCTATCATCTTTAAACAAATTTGGGTTCACTTTAGTTGAACCTATCATCATTAAACATTTGGGTTCATTTTATTCGAACCTATTCTCATCGAATATCGTCATTAATATTCCTCAAATTACAAGTCCCGACTAAATCTCCAAATGATCCTTATTATCCTACAAGTCCCCGAAGTTCATAAAATTTTGATAAGACCTTAAGTATCCAAGCATGGGCATTTAACTTCCTATCTTCAAAAAGTTTGAATAAAAGAAGAAATGCCTTAGCATTTCTTTAAACACCCCGGGAAATAAACCCCAGATGACCCAATTCTAATCTAGGGTGGCAACCAAACTCAACTAATAATCTAGGACTCTAAATTTACTTCTTTCAAGAAGGTTCCTAGGTCTTAAACCTAAAGAAAAAGATAAAAAATTTAAACAAGAAAATGACTCAAAACTGCAGGAACCGAATCGATTCGCCCTAAGGGCCGAATCGATTCACCCTGCCGAATCGATTCGCCCTGAAAGCGAATCGGTTCGGAAGACAAAACCAACATTCTGCATACTGCCGAATTGATTTGTCCTTAACCCGAATCAATTCGGGAACACAGACCTGGGAACTGCATCTATGCGAATCGATTCGTCCTAGGGGCCGAATCGATTCGCCCCTGCGAAAAAGCCAAGTTTGGCTATGGAGTTTTAAAGTCCAAATTTTCTCCCAAACTCAAAACCAACCCAACCAAGCTTATATAATGTAACTAAAACTCCATAAATACACCCAACTACCATCATTTTCAACATTATCATCCAAATCAATTTCCAAGGGTTAATACCCAAAAATCCAACAAAACCCTAAAATGATTAAACACAACAAATTCATAACTATCACAACTAATTATTCTCCTTAAATCATAGCAAGTAGATAACTTGCCTTGATGTAGGAAATTCATATTTGATTTGGTGTAGGCAACAATCAAGCTCCAATCTCCAAATCTCTCATTTTCTCCAAGCTCTCTTCCTCTCTCTACTCTCTCTAGGGCTCAATTGTGTGAAAATGGAAGAATAGAAATGGGGTTGGGGAAATAAAACGTGGCTTAAGTCTAAAAAGCCCACTTAAATGTCTAATACGCAATAAAATAATACGCAACTACACATTTAAGCTATAACCAGTCAAAAGTTCCCAAAATACCAAAATGCAATATGGCACATATTTTGACTGTCTCGCACCTACCGGGACTAACTACACCCTCCAAATTATCATTTGGAAATTTTATAACTCATTTTACTTCCAGTTTCATATTACACCAAAATGTCATTTTAATTCTTATGACACAATAAATCACCACATGGATATTTTTACCTACTCGTCAGGTAATCATACAACATTTCAGTAAATATTAACCTTTCTCGTATTAAATTAATATTTACTCAACATCCATCATTTTATAATTAATTACTACACATAGTAAATAAATATAAAATAGGCTATCAAAAGTGAGGATTGTTACATACTCCCTCCCCCCCCCCCCCCCCCCCCCCCCTTGTGAGGGAATTTTGCCCCCAAAATTCAAGCGCACCTTGCAAGAAGAAATGCGGATACCTTTCCCGCATGTCATCCCTGCGATCACATGTCGATTCCTCGACACTATGGTGACTACATTGCACCATAACCAAAGGTACTACCGGCGGTTTCAATCGCCACTCCCCACGCTCTAAAATAGCAACCGACTATTGCTCATAAGAAACGTCAAGTTGCAACTCAATATCTTCGAAAGGAATGTGCCTAATGGAACCATCCCATCTCTTGTACTTCTATACATGAGAGATATGGTACACGTTATGGATTTTCTTCAATTGTTTTGGTAAAGAAAATTAATAGGCTACCGGACCCACCTTAACATTTATATGAAAGGTCCAACATAACGTGGTGCAAGTTTTCCTTTTCTACTCCAAAACTCTTGTTACCCACATTACATGCCTTCTCCCCACATCGACTTAGCTCTTTTGTCGATCTTGGTTATACGAATGCGATTCCGAATGAGCTATATTTTCGAAGAAGTATCTCGGATCATTCCAGGTCCGAGAGACATCATCTCGCACCTCAACCAACAAGCGGGAGATCCACAAGGCCTACCCTATAAGGCTTTTTAAAGCGTCATCCCGATAGTGAATCGATACAAATCATTATAAGCGAATTCAACTAGTGGGAGACACTTTTGCCGACTATTCTCGAATTCAAGCATGCACATAAGGAGTATATGCCCCAACATATGGTTTACCCTTCTTGTCTGGCCATCTGTGGGGGATGATAAGAAGTGCTTAACCACAATTCGATTCCCATGGCTTCTTGGAAACTTGCCACCAGTGGGAAATGAAACTCTTGTCTCAGTCGGAAACGATAATCAAAGGCACTCCATGCAGTCCAACTAACCCTTCATGCCCAGTCACCAATACTGGCAGCGCATATCTTGGCACATAAGTCGTTACCCTGATGCACCACAACCCTAGAACCGCGAGATTCCACCATATCTGCCCTTCTTAAGTCCTTCTCATCTGGGGCAAAAATTCTCTTATGGAAACGCACCCCACCCTCAAAGTCAATAGAGCAGGGTTCTGTTCCCTAAATCAGCAGCTTGTATATGTGGTCTTAACCACCCCTGTCTCTCCTACGACATCTTGCAACGAAATGTTGCTCGCACGAAAGACTAAATTCTGCCCAGGAAGTAGCACTTCCCTTACCTATACAGCGGTCACCCCCACGATGAATTTTAATTCAAGCATGGGATAATACTTCCCCAAAGTTTAAACTTATGAGGCGCACAGACAATAAGTCGATGCTTCAGTATTATTATTACTCCCAATCCTGGCAGAAGCTTGTCAATTGAATCCACCCTCGAGCTTAGCAACATGAGCTCAGGAGTGAGAGTCAATTCACCTTTTTAGCTCCCCAAAAGCTACGTTACCCATGTAACACTCTACTACGAGAGGACTTATCTCCTTCGGCCTTACCTACCAAACCTCTCAAAATTTCCCACTTCTCATTACTAGGGAACCAATCTCTCTTAGAGTTAACACACAATCTGTTCGTGGTCAACTCCCGACAGCCCTCCGAAGCTAACATCACCTAAACTAAAGGCCTTATGTCCAAACAATCCTAAGGTATACCTACCTATAACCTACCTAAGTCGTGTACAAATAATACTAATTATATCCCTAGTTCCCAAGACCTTTCTCAACTCCCGACATTTGCTTGGTTTCGTGCGTGGGACGTCTCACCGAAGTGAAATCCAAATAAGGAACCCTCCCGTTACACTTCTACCTCGCGTTGTCGGTCATCAAGATATACAGGTCTAAGACTCATGTTCGTGACCGAAAAGATTCTACTTATATACATTACCACATAAATAACTGAGGATTTAACAAATCAAACATTCGCTTTCCATAAAGTCTTATAATTATTTACCCCACAACATATAGATACCTTTATAAATAGCCTTCTTATCAAGGTATAACCCGAAGTCTTAATTCGACTTCGCATCCCAGTCTCCCTCGCATCGTTCATAGGAGAGAACTGTATACAGTGCTTCTATTTCGCACTTTAATAGCCATTAATCACTCTTCTACGTGATTCTCGGCTAAACCTTTCAACCAACAAAAATAAAATAATAAAAAAATGAAATTAACTAAAAGAAGAAAGAACAACATCTCTCCACTTCCAACGTCGTTGAGGTTCACGCGTGGAGCGTCCCGCAAAAGTACAATCCAAACAAAAGAACCCCTCCTATACGCTACTACTCAACTATGTCGGTCGTGAAGATAAGGCATACCAATCACATCATACCCGACCATGTCAAGGACGAGTAAATCGGCCTCAAAGCACAAAGTACCACAATAAATCCCTATATGTTTTCAAACAAGGAATTGAGTGAACCATCACTCATATAAAACTCAATTTTACAAATACTCTCAGCAGATCTTATCAAATCTGTAGTTTGAGAAGAGCTCATAAAACAAATGAGCGCGTAACACTCGCATCGAATAACACATAACTCAAGTACCTCCGAAATAAAAAAAACTTACCCTCAATAGCGGGCGCTGCTAACGAAGCTGGAGGAATTATAGCCTCCCGAATTTGATAAATTCTCCCATACAGTAACTGTCCCTACTCCATGGGAACAACCGGATCAGGTACCTGAGGTGGAAACTAAACATATGGTTGCTGTGGAGTCCTAGGAAACTGACCCCTAGTCCATCGAGGACACTCCATCTTAATGATCTGCCTCCCCACATATGAAGTACCGTCCCTTCATATCCTCTCTACCTCGACCCCCATTATTTCTAAACTGGGAATTGCCTTAACCCAGATGGTATTTACCTCCATGACCACCCCGACCTACATGTTGCGAAGCACCTTGACCGTGCCTACTGTTATTGCCACCCGCAATAAACCCTTCAAAACGTTGTCTCTTAGACGAAACCCCTTGTCGAGGGTCCTTCTCTTTCTGCTTACTACCCGAAGGTTGGGATGAGGGAAATGCTCCTCCTCCAATCCCACGTTCTCCAATCTTTACTTCTTTCCCCACGACAGTATCTTTCTTGCTACCCGGTGTATATAACCGATGCTCATAGCAATGGGGTGAGGCTGCATTCATAATTCCACCAAAAGTTTGCAAAGTTGGATTCCCCAGTAATTTCTGTCGGATTATCCAGTTTAGACCTCACATAAACTCTGAGATATTCCTATCTTCCGGAGTCACCTCATCCGGGAAAAAACTCGCCAACCGTGTAAACTCCTCTACATATTTTGCCATAGATCTCTCTCCTTGCACAACATCCTGGAGCATCTTTCTCATCTCCCTATGAACTGCGGGAGTAACGTACTCACGATCGAACAAAGTCCAGAACTCAGTGATCGTCATTGTGTCTCTCTCATCTGGTGTGGTTATTGTCTCCCACCAGTGTAAAGCATATCCGACAAGCTTAAAAGTGGCAAGGACTTGTTTCCTCTCCTTACTACATTCTATCATTTGAAGGTGGTGTTGCCTGTCCTCTTTCCATTTATTGGCTTTGATAACATTCATGCCTCCCTCGAATTTTGGGTAATTGCCCTTTAGAAAGGACTCCCAAACCCTTTTCCACAGATAAGGTCCCATAAGAGCTTGAAAATCATGAGTCCCTGGCAATTTGTTGGACCACTGCGGTCATGGCGGCGTTAACCGTTTGAGCCACAATGTTTGCTACATCCGCAGCGTTAATGCTCCCTTGTGGCGGCGGTGGAGGATCTACCCACTCTTCTACACCCCTATTACGTCATGATGGGCGACCTCTCTAGGAGGCATTTGATATTAAGCAACAATAGAGTTAAAATACTATTTGAAACTATATATCTTGTAAAAGATCGCAAACATAGACAACTACACAGTCCTAACATTAGGCTCTATATCAAAGAATGCTACGGTAGAACATGACGAATCCACATAGATCCTAAAGACTCTAGAACCTGATGCTCTCATACCATCTGTGATAACCCGCGATCCGAGATAAGGAGTGGCCAGCCGGATACGCAAATGTAATAGGAATCATGGATGGATATCATCCTCAGCATCAACAAAAATAAACTAAGTATACGGGAAAACCACCCAATAAATCAGAAAACGGGTTGCCAAAAAGTTTAGAAATTTAAAACCAGTTAAAAAAATATATTTAAACAACCCAATCTGATAAGCAAGTGGAATTCCACAATAATATATATAATATAACTAAAACGAATGTATACAAAAGGACCGAATAGGTTGTCGGTCCACAGCTACATACAACACAGTCCAACAGTTTAATATCTTACTTATTACATTCATTAATCAAATACAAAAGTTTGGGCCACACGCCCGAGTGTAAGACCCAGTCATATCTAGAACACAAAGATGAGGGCGTCTAATTCAACATCCTGCAATAACCCACAAAATCTTACAGTTCTTCGAAAGCAAAGGAATGGGAATATCAAAACGGGCGTCCTTGCGGTAGAGAACCTGAGCGGATACAATCATATATACAACAAGGAAAATGAACCGGTCAGGGCCGAGCTCTATATGATCACCAGAAGAAATAAAAAGCATGATAGAAATGAATAGTTATGCATGAATGACAAGGATGAAAATATGGCATGATAACTAGCATGTTAAACTTACATAAGAGAAAAAAAGTAAATAACTTAAATTTAAAACCTTTGCTCATTCATCAAATTTCCATTATCTTTTATATTCCTTAATAGGAATAAAACCATTTATTAACTTCCATAGTTAATTATCTTTCCATTTTATCTTTCCATTCCTTAATAGGAATACCATTAGTATCAAGTGCTCTTTATGGCACATATCTCAATCCCGTGCTCTTTATGGCATATATCCATCAAGTCCCACTTGAAGCAAAAAAGTTATATTCATATACATATAACGATTCTAAGACCACCCCTCCGAGTTTCCCCACTGGGCGCGCCCCTAAATGACCATCATCTTCCAGGGGCCTATCAAACAAGGCATCTTAGGATCATAACGCAACGTCGGGAAGCGGTCATATGCCTGCGAGAGAGTCAGGACCACACCCGGAATCCCCTCACGAGCGCAGAAAACATATAAAAACCCCGCATATGACCTAGGACTATATCCACCCTGAATTCACTAGCCAGAGGGCATCACCAAGCGCGCGAACTTCCCTTATGATGTAATTTAGAGAGGTGTGTTTAAGTAAATTAACATTTACCATTTTAAATCTCATTTTCATTTTCAATTACAATACCAAAATTCCATTTCCATTATCAATGTGTTTGGTTCTTTTTATTCGAACCTATCATCATTAAACAACTGGGTTCATTTTATTTGAACCTACCATCTTTAAACAAATTTGGGTTCATTTTAGTTGAACCTATCATCATTAAACATTTGGGTTCATTTTAATCGAACCTATTCTCATCGAATATCTCCATTAATATTCCTCAAATTATAAGTCCCGACTAAATCTCCAAATGATCCTTATGATCCTACAAGTCCCCGGAGTTCGTAGAATTTTGATAAGCCCTTAAGTCTCCAAGCATGGGCATTTAACTTCCTAACTTCAAAAAGTTTCAATAAAAGAAGAAATGCCTTAACATTTCTGTAAACACCCCGGGAAATAAACCCCAGATGACCCAATTCTAATCTAGGGTGGCGACCAAACTCAACTAATAACTTGGGACTCTAAGTTTACTTCTTTCAAGAAGGTTCCTAGGTCCTAAACCTAAAGAAAAAATAAAAATTTTAAACAAGAAAATGACTCAAAACTGCAGGAAGCGAATCGATTCGCCCTAAGGGCCGAATCGATTAACCCTGCCGAATCGATTCGCCCTGAAAGAGAATCGGTTCGGATGACAAAACCAACATTTTGCATACTGCCAAATCGATTCGTCCTTAACCCGAATCGATTCGGGAACACAGACCTGGGAACTGCATCTATGCGAATCGATTCGCCCCTGCGAAAAAGCCAAGTTTGGCTATGGAGTTATAAACTCCAAATTTTCTCCCAAACTCAAAACCAACCCAACCAAGCTTATATAATGGAACTAAAACTCCATAAATACACCCAACTACCATCATTTTCAACATTTATCATCCAAATCAATTTCCAAGGGTTAATACCCAAAAATCCAACAAAACCCTAAAATGATTAAACACAACAAATTCATAACTATCACAACTAATTATTCTCCTTAAATCATAGCAAGTAGATAACTTGCCTTGATGTAGGAAATTCATATTTGATTTGGTGTAGGCAACAATCCAAGCTCCAATCTCCAAATCTCTCCTTTTCTCCAAGCTCTCTTCCTCTCTCTACTCTCTCTAGGGTTCAATTGTGTGAAAATGGAAGAATAGAAATGGGGTTGGGGAAATAAATCGTGGCTTAAGTCTAAAAAGCCCACTTAAATGTCTAATACGCAATAAAATAATACGCAACTACACATTTAAGCTATAACCAGTCAAAAGTTCCCAAAATACCAAAATGCAATATGGCACATATTTTGACTGTCTCGCACCTACCGGGACTAACTACACCCTCCAAATTATCATTTGGAAATTTTATAACTCATTTTACTTCCGGTTTCATATTACACCAAAATGTCATTTTAATTCTTATGACACAATAAATCACCACATGGATATTTTTACCTACTCATTAGGTAATCATACAACATTTCAGTAAATATTAACCTTTCTCGTATTAAATTAATATTTACTCAACATCCATCATTTTATAATTAATTACTACACATAGTAAATAAATATAAAATAGGTTATCAAAAGTGAGGATTGTTACATTTTTATCGCCTTTTAGTGCGGCATTCGATTTGGTTGTATTATGTTAATCGAATGTTCGGTTATTTTTATTTCATTTCAGTTCGTGTATATAAACGGTTGTGATTGATTTATTTGAATGGTTTGGTTAAAAATATTACTAAAAAAAACAAATTGACGCCATCGTAATAGGTTATTAGTAATTAAGCAGGTTTTCGACATTGATGCTGAGAATGAACTATATGAGACTCCTGTTTTAATTTAGTATATGATTGATCACCCAATATTTTATTAGGCGGGTGCCACAAATCGACCTATTCGGGATCAACAGTGCACTCGAAATTATCTTTCAAGTCACTTAAAATATACTTCTAATTTCTCACCTCAAAATGGTATACACGCGACTCCCAGTGAGATAAAATAAAATACACACATATCACTTGCTATGCCGTATATCAAAATCCACCTTTATTTACTATTCACACACATAGTAAATCTCGTAACATAATATTAATCAGTATTTATCTCTCAATTAATATTTAATAATCACTTTTATTATTTAATCACATTATATTACGTCACACATGTAATTTAACTAAAACTTATTTATCCAATTAATTTTTCGAATTAATTAAATCATAAATACATAGAAATACAGGGTATTACATACTCTGGTATCAAAGTATCAGTGTATGCAATACCCCGTATTTCTACGCATTTATGATTTAACTAATTTGGAAAATTAATTGGATAAATACGTTTAAGTTAAATTACACGTGTGACGTAATTTAATGTGATTAAATAATAAAAGTGATTATTAAATATTAATCAAGAGATAGAGACTGATTAATATTATGTTACGAGATTTACTATGTGCGTGAATAGTAAACAATGGTGGATTTTGAAATATTCACATATCACTCGCTATTCCATATATCAAAATCCACCTTTATTTACTATTCATGCACATATTAAATCTCGTAATATAATATTAATCAGTCTCTATCTCTCGATTAATATTTAATAATCACTTTAATAAAATTTCCGTAACTCAGCTGTTGTGGCAGCCTATACACTTTGCACTAAAACAGTTATTACTCACTCTAAAGAAGTCCAATTGACCTCATTCAAAGTTCATTAAAAAGATAACTTCCATACCTTTCTTTTCATCATAAACGAGCATTTAATTCAAACCATACAGAAAACGACATGCATTTGAATTATCTATATCGATTTGATTCCCGAGCTAATGATTTCACTCTTGGAACTGCTTCCTTAAAAAAATCATTAAAATCTAAAATAAATCAGAAAAATACGCGATTGGTGCCCACACGACCGTATCGAAAAGATATACAACTTTCATCTTTTGATCAAGAGATTAATCGATTCTCTTCCTGGATGAATCGACTCTGTAAGGCACTGTCTTACTATTCACTATTTTCTCCAAATTACAAATCTCCATTAATACACCTCCAAGCTTTTTACCTTCTACCCCATCTTCATCCAACCTTAACCAACAATATATTCACACACAAAAATGGTTCTAATCGTCCTAGAACCAATAATCAACAACTAATTTCAACAAATTCTTAAGTTTATCAAATTGGATATTAACCGGGTTTTATCCGTTCAACTTTCGAAACCCCGGTTTTGATTCATGAAAATCAAATCCAAAAATCTTTATAGTTTTTACACACCAACTATAATAAGAGAAATAAACACATTAAATTATAAAATCAAGTTAAACACTTGCCTCATGGATAAAATCCAATGACCCCGAGTTGAATCCCGCGGAACTTGGCTGGAAATCCCCTTCTTTCTTCTCTTCTCTTTCTTCTTCTTTCTTCTCTTCTTTCTCTCTTCTATTTCTCTCTCCTAGGGCTAAAATTTAGGACGAATGAGGGTTCTCCCCTTATAAATCCCGAAATTGGGTGAATACCCAATTGTAAAATGACACGTGTACTTAAATGCAAGTCCCGACTAGTCCAAAAAGCCGCCGAAACCTAAATATTACCCTCGGGTACTTCATTTTTACTATTTCGGCCCCATCGGGATCAACAGTGCACTCGAAATTATCTTTCGAGTCACTTAAAATATACTTCTCATTTCTCACCTAAAAATAGTCTACACGCGACTCCCTTAGAGATAAAATAAAATACCCACATATCACTCTCTATGCCGTATATCAAAATCCACCATTATTTACTATTCAAGCACATGGTAAATCTCGTGAAATAATATTAATCAGCCTGTATCTCTCAATTAATATTTAATAATCACTTTTATTTTTTAATCACATTAAATTACGTCACACGTGTAATTTAACTAAAACATATTTATTCAATTAATTTTCTGAAATAATTAAATCATAAATACGTAGAAATACGGGGTATTGCAATTTATTCTCATTTATATCTTCTAAACCTAGAGAGAGAGAGAGAGAGAGAGAGAGAGAGAGAGAATTTGGGAGAAAATGGAGAGAATTGATGATTGGAGCTTAATATTGTTGCTCCTGGAAGAAAATCCGAGACTACAACCCTAAGGCAAGTTTCTAACTTAAAAATATATGATTTTATGTGGATAAATTGTAGTGATAGTTGTGTATTTGGAAGAATTGAACAAATTGTGGGTTTTGAGAAATCTTGGTGCTTAACCCTTAGATCTTGTTGTTTGTAAGAGTTGATTTGATTATATTGGTTATTGTTATGTAGAGAGGTTGTGGTAATGTTGTTAGTTGATGGGGTTTTGAGATGGGAAGAAATTAGGGTAAGAGGTTTGGGTTTGGTTTGTTAAAAGAAGGGTTGGTCATGAGAACTGGTAAGCACATAAAGAGAAAACCCATTACTTCTCTCGATAGGCATATTTAGAAAGCGCAATCGATCGTTGTGTAGGGACCGATCGATCGGGCCTTGGGGAAGGGGCTTACTGCTTCTTTTACAAGGCCATTTTATGATAGCGCGGTAGACCGGGGGTCAGGGGCCGATCGACCGGACCCCTGTTTTTCACCCGAAAATGTTAATTTTCCTTAACTCATTTCTTTTAAGGTTTAAACCTAGGAACCTTCTTGCATGAAGTAAAACTAGAGTATTACAGTCTAGTATTAAGGGAATCGAGAACCTAGGTTAGAAATTGAGTGTTGAGGCATAAGTCGAGAATTAATAAATTAGTTGTTAGAAGAAGGGTAAGAGTCATTTTCATATAGTGGCCTAGTCTAGGACTAGGGGGAAGTAGGGTTATATAACTGTGTACTTTTACATTTGGGATGAGGTAATATTATACTTTATGGCTTATAGGGATGTTGTCAATTCATGGAGACTAATATGAAGATAATTGAACGTTGTGTTTTACGTTGTTAAACACATATGGCTCCGGACATAATGTAATGTACATTTTTAATTGGCATATCTTTTGAATATTGATTTGCATATACATACCTCTGTAAATTCTATCATAAAGGAAGTTACGCGAATGAGGTGAAGTCCCTTGGATAGTGAATGCAGGGTGAATATAGTCCTCGATTATAGGACCGGTTGTTATATTATGATGCTATTTTTATTCGAAGTGAGGTAATTCCGGGTATGGTTATGACTCACTGTCGAAGGTATATGGACGCTTCCCACGCGATGCGATTTAGGATGCCCAGGATGTCTTGGTGTCAGGCCCTGGAAGATGAGAGCTATTTAGGGGCGCATCCAGTGGGGTGACTCGCGGAAGGATGGTTTTAGAATCGTTATATATTATGATTATAACTATTCTCTCGAATGTGAAACTTTATAAATGGCTAAAGAATCTTATAAATCAACTGTTTCAAATAAGTTTCCTAATAAGAAAATGGACTCGTGAAGTCATATTGTGCAAAACTGAATTATAAGCTTAGTAACTTGAAATCGGGTTATCTATCTTACATTTATGCATAGTTAACACCATATATGATATTGTGTTAGGTTGTGCATTTAGTTTAGAGGTGAGGATTATTCTTAATATGAAGAGAGAGATAGGCTTGTTCATGTTGTTATATATTCATAATTGTCATACATTTTATTCACATGTATATCATATCAAACCGGGCCTTGACTCGTTTACATCTCTTTGTTTTGTATGGATTCTATTTACGTCCAGGTGCTCCGTCGCAAGGACGCACGTATTGACCCTTCCATCCAAGTGTCCAGGAGCTAGAACATTTTTGCGGATATTGTAGGATATTTGTTATAGACGCCTCTATCTTTTGTGTACTCTAGTTATGATCAGTATAAACATTCGGGCGTGTTGCCTAAGTTTTGTACTTGCTTATATACTATGATATTCATTTTTAATACTCGGTGTAACCGCTTCTATTGGTCTGTTAACTGACAACTTATTTGGTTATTATGTTTTGAATGATTGTTAAACTGTTATCTCTCTTTACTTGTACCCACCATCTTTTTAATATTGGATTGTCTAAATGGTTTTATTTAAACTTACAAATTAATTTGGCATCCATTTTCTAAAATAATTGGTGGTTATCTCGTATTATTATTTTCACGACAGTGATGCTAAGAATGGACCATCTATGATTCCTATAATTATTGGAGTATCAGGTTAGCCACCTCTTATTTTAATAAGCAGGATGTCACAACAAGAACCTAAAATAGTAACAACAGAAGAAACTGATCAGCAATTAAATATCATAAACCAAATTAATTTACAAAAATGGCATGTATAAGTAACTTTAATTATTAACAAAGAATATGAGATAAAAGTCATAGCATTAATTGATTCTAGTGCAGATTTAAATTGTCTACAAGAAGGATGAATTCCAACCAGGTATTATCATAAAACATATGAACGATTAAACTCAGCCAATAGAAGTAAAATGCAAATCAAATACAAATTACCCAAAGCACATATTTGTCAAAATAATGTATGTTACAAAACTCCTTTTGTTTTAGTGAAAAATATGACTGACAAGGTAATCTTAGGAATCCCTTTTCGTTGCCTTCTATATCCGTTCACAACTAGTGATACTAGAATAACCTCCCTAGACTTAGGTCAACAAGTAAAATTTGAATTTCTTTCAAAACCAGAAGTCAGAGATTTAAAAACACTCAAAGATTTTTTAATATCAGTAAACCATCTTCAATACAAGAGAAGACAATTAAAATTTTTAAATGAAGAAGTAAGATACAAGAGGATTGAATATCAACTTACTAACAAGATTCTCTAAGATAAAATAGATGATTAAAAATTAAAAATCACAAATGAAATCCGTTCTGATCTACGAAATGCCTTTTTACATAGAAAGAAACATATAGTAACCTTGCCATACACCAAAGATTTTAGTGAAAAATATTTCCTTACCAAAGAAAGACCAATCCAAATGAATGAAGAAGACATGGAACTATGTAAAGATGAAATTAATGGTTTATTACAAAAAGGAATTATAAGAAAAAGTAAATCTCCTTGGTCATGCCCTGCATTCTATGTCAAAAAAAATGTCGAATTAGAACGCGGAGCACCCAGGCTAGTCATCAATTACAAACCACTTAATAAAGTTTTAGAATGGATAAGATATCCAATCCCAAATAAACTTGACTTCATGAACCGATTAAATCAACCAACCAATTTTTCCAAGTTTGATATGAATAGTGGATTTTGGCAAATACAAATCCATGAAAAACATAGATACAAAACTGCAGTCACAAACCCCTTTGGTCACTATGAATGATGTGTCATGCCATTTGGCCTAAAACATGCACCTAGTGAATTCCAGAATATCATGAATGAAATATTTAACCCTTCATCCCATTTTACGATTGTCTACATTGATGATGTCCTCATTTATTCCCACACAATTGACGAATATTGAAAACACTTAAATTTATTTTTTGAACTAATAAAAATTAATGGTTTAGTGGTTTCAGCCTAGAAAGTAAATCTATTCCAAACAAAAGTTATATTTTTATATCATAATATTCACCAAGAAAAAATTAGTCCCATATATAGGGCCATCCAATTTGCTGATAAATTTCCTGATGAAATCCTTTAGAAAACGCAACTTCAAATATTTCTAGGAACATTGAACTACATTGCTGAATTTTATCCAAATCTTCGCAAACAATGCAAACCATTATTCGAACGGATACAAAGTAACCCTCCCCCTTGGACTATAGAACATACCTCGATAGTTCAAAATGTCAAGAAACATGTTAAAACCCTACCTTGTCGTGGTCTTTCTACACCAAATTCATTCAAAATCATTGAAACAGATACCTCTAACATTGGATACGGAGTTATTCTTAAACAAAAAATCAACCCTCATTCCCCTGAACAAATTGTTCGATTCTATTCTGGAGTCTGGAATAAATCGCAAAGTAATTATAGTACTATTAAAAAAGAAATATTATCTATTGTTTTATGTGTTTCGAAATTTCAAAGTGGCATTTTAAATGAAATTTTTTTAGTCCGTGTGGATTGTAAAAGTGAAAAATATGTTTTAGAAAAGGATGTTATATATATATATATATATATATATATATATATATATATATGTATGTATGTATGTATAAGATGCAGCTAAAACTTATGTGAATTTTCAACATACCCACATACCTATGAATCATTGATGTCCATAAAAAATGGAGATTGAGACGAATGATAGAGAGGAAAGAGAGAGAGAAACAGTGGAATGAGCTTTCACATATATAAGAATGAGTCTTTCACATATATAAAAATATCAACACCCAAGTCACAAAATAAATGTTCAGAACACTTTTTTTCAATCAATGAGTCTCTCACATGGCTTTATGGGTATGAGAGTATACATTATTGGACCCATAAATAGTTGATGCATGCATCCATTTTGGTGTGCATTCACTCTCTTCAAGAAGCTCGACTCACATATCCTATTTTGCTGCATGGTATTAAATTTAGGGTCATTTCGGTTTCCCATCTATGTTGGACTCTTGTTTTATAAATATACATAAATTAGAGCATTTATTGCTACTATGTGTCAATCCTCTAAGAGGAGACAACAAAATTATATTATGTTATTAGATTTAATGCCACATATATTCCACAATTTTCCTATAAATATATAAAAAAAACTATTTTTAAAAAAAAATTAAATAGCTTTTTTTTAAACTAAATTTAATAGTTTTTTATTAAAATTAAAAAATATTTTTTTTTTCATAAATAAAAAAAATCTATGTTTACTAATTAAAAAAAGATTGAAAATATTTTTTTTAATTAAAAACAACATTAAAATAATATGTTTTTTAATTTTAATAAAAAAACGTGTTTAATTTGATGTCTTAGATTCACGATTGATTAGTGTCGTTGGTACGGACCCACATTCAACAAATGTTGTGGGTTCGGGAATGTGGATTCGCGCCCGCGATACTAATTAATCACGTTATTTTATTGAAATGATATCGTGATTGATTAGTGCTGCTGGCGCGGACTCAAATTTTCGGACCCACATCATTTGTTGAATGTGGATCCGTGCTAGCGGCGCAAATCAATTGCAATATCATGTTAATCGCGAATACCGCGATTGTTTAGTTCTGCTGGTGCGGACCCACATTCCCGGACCCTCATCATTTTTTAAATGTGGGTCCGTGCCAGCGACAATAATCAATCGCGAATCTAAGACATCAAATTAAACACGTTATATTTATTAAAGTTAAAAAAATATTTTGTTAATGCTGTTTTTAATTAAAAAAAATGTTTTATATATTTTTTTATTAGTAAACATAGTTTTTTTTATGAAATATATATATATATATATATATATATATATATATATATATATATATATATATATATATATATATATATATATTGAAAAACTATTTAATTTTTATATTGTAAATAAATTATGTGGGTACGAGGATGTGAGTCCGTGCCAGCGGTTTTGTGGGGGGTGCATCGAATCCAGGTTGAGAGGTGGGGATCCTGGTATTCTATGCAAGTTTGACATTGAGAAGGCTAACGATCATGTGAACTGGGAGTTCCTCCTTTATATGCTTAGGAGGATGGGGTTTGGGGAGCGGTGGTGCGGGCGGATGAAGAGGTGCATTTTTTCTGTCTATTTCTCTATCCTTGTCAATGGGGTGCCTGAAGGGTTCTTCACGATTTCGCGTGGTATTAGGCAGGGTGACCCGTTGTTCCCCTTTCTCTTTATCTTGGTTATGGAGGCGTTCTCCCAGATGATGAGATGTATGGTGGAGGGTGGACCGATTTCAGTTTTTTTTTATTGGGAGCTCTGTTCCCCATCCTGTTGTGGTCTCTCACCTGTTATTTACGGATGATACTATTATCTTTTGTGGGGCGTATGTGGATGAGATGAAGACTTTGCGATTGCTGTTGGTATGCTTTGAGGTTGTGTCTGCTCTACTTATCAAGGTCAGTAAGAGTGAGATGATTGTCGTTGGTGGGGTTTGCAACGTGGGCCATCTGGCTAGTGTTCTTAGATGGCGGGTTGTCTCTCTCCCTTCTACTTATCTTGGCCTTCCTCTTGGGGCTAAGTTCAAGTCATCTTCGATGTGGGATCCGATTCTTGAGAGAGTCCAGAGGAGGTTAGAAGGCTGGAAGCATAGTTACCTATCCAAAGGCGGTTGGCTGAAGCTGATCAAAAGTGTTTTATCTAGCCTTCCGACATATTTTATTTCTATTCTTCCTTTGCCAGGGTCCGTTGGTAAAAGACTCGGTAAGCTGATAAGGGATTTTCTGTGGAGAGGGAATGATGATCAGTTTAAGTATTGTTTGGTGAATTGGGATGAGGTGTGCAGGCTGCTGAGAGAGGGTGGGGCTGGGGTGAGGAGATTATCCCATTTCAATAAGGCTTTATTAGGGAAGTGGTTATGGCGATTCAATGGGGGAAGGAGGAAGAATCTGAAGGAAAGTGGTGGTCGCTAGGCATGGGGTGGGTCTGTATGGTTGGGGTCCGATTTTGGGGCTCTCTATTCATGTGGTGGGGTGGTGGAGGTTCATTGCGCTTGGGTGGGGGAGGTTATTTTTGCTCACTTCCTTCCATCTTGGGAGTGGAAGTCGTATCAGGTTTTGAAAGGATACTTGGGATGAGGGGGCTCTTTGAAGGATATATTCCCACGGATGTTTCGACTTGGGGGGACAAAGAGGGATTAGTATAGGACCATTGGCGGAGGGATGGGGCCCTTGAGGTGTGGGACCCAAAGTTTAGGAGGGGTCTCTGAGATTGGGAATGGATGAGATTGGCGTCGGCACCGTCTTTGGGTGCATATGGGATGAGGTGGTCTTGCTCTCAGGATGGATTGTTTTCTGTTAAGAGTTATTATCACGTGTTGAGGGGGGTTGTGGGGATGCTTCTTTTCCATGGAAGACCATTTGTAAGAGTTAAGCACCTCCCAAGTTTCCCTTCTTTACGTGGACCGCTGCCAGGCAGGCCATCTTGACTAATGAGGGCCTTCAAAACAGAGGGAGGAGGATGGCAAGTAGATGTTGGTTCTGTAAGGAGGAGTAGGAGACATCTAATCACCTTTTTCTTCACTTTCAGGCGACTAGGGCCCTTTGGGATTTGATTTTCTCTTTATGACAAATTATTTGGGTTATGGCTCTTTCGGTGCGCGAGTTGTTGGTGGCTTGGAGGAGGCCTAGGGGTTGGGCTGGCTCGCGGGTGGTCCGGATGATGGTTCCTCATTGCATTTTCTGGACCATTTGGCAGGAAAGAAATAGGAGATGCTTCGAGGGGGTCGATCTCAATCCTTCTCGGATTCGGTATAGATTTTTGAGCCTTCTTCTTACTTGGTATAAGAAAAGAATCGACTCGTCGTTGTCTCTCTTTCTTGAGTTTTAAGAGGAGTTCCAGAGGCTTGTCGAGTAGGTTTTAGTTTTTCAGCTCTTTGTTTCTTTGCTTTGTATACCTATTGTATACGGGATTTCGCCCCCTTCGGCGGGTATGTTTTAATAAATCATTTACTTATAAAAAAAAGAGATAGAGAATATATGTGGCATTAAATTGTGGGTATTTTCAAAGTGGTGGGAAACATTAAATGCATGGATGTTTTCTATGTTGCTTGACTTTTGCTATTTCCTGGACTTTCTAATATTAGCTCATAACATGTTCCCTAAGGGCACAAGTTATCACTACCCTACTATGAATATAACCATGTATAGGCTTTACGGAAAAAAGTTTGATGTCTCTGAGACATAATTTTTTTTTTGATATCTTGGATTGTGGTTGCTTAATACTGCTGGCACGGACCCACATCACTTATGGAAATGCGTCTGTTCCAGCGGTATTGACCAATCAGAATCCAAGATATCAAAAAGTTTGATGTCTCAGAGACATCAAAAAAATTTCCAAGTTTTTCTCTGATCAATAAAACAAAGTGTTCCGAGTTTCATATAATAGGTTATATTCATATATTTTGTGGATGTATTGGACAAATACATTAGTTAATTATTGGACAAAATTTAAATGTCACAAATGGACCCAAATATATAATAATGAAGTGTATATTGTCATGTGTATTAATGCATAAAAAAGCGGAGTACAAATTGAATTTTAAATAGTAAAGATGGTTATGAGCATAATTACACTTTAAAAATGGGTTCAATGTGTACTAAAATCTAGACACATATCTATACCAAATAATTATTCGATTATGCATAAGATGTCACGAATGTATCAAAATATACATCAATAATGTTGCTTAATGCAATTTTCATGTATATTTTTGTAACTCTCTCCAAAGATGTAAAAATAATATGTAACTAATTTTGACTATGTAAACTGTGAATCGTGGCTCGTACCCATGGCCTAATGTTGCGTGTAGTTTTCTACGGACTACATTTATGGTGGAAAAGCTCAAACACCTCCAACCTCTATGGTTGGAAATGGGACAAAGGAATCCCTAAATTTGATGATTTAGGGGAAAGATCTAACAAATTGGGTTGGGATGGTTAATGGTAGCGTATCAATCAATTGTACGGTCGAAACGCGTGGACTCCATTTTTTTGGCTCCATAAATGCCCACTAAAGACGCTTAACGAAATCGTCACCCAAATGAGCGAATGCCGACTAATTGTGATCCACCAACTCCTCCATTTGCGATATCATCCCCCCACTGTGGATGGCCTAAACATTGTACTATGCATGTTTTGAAAAATATTATTGTAAACTTATTAGCTAAAATTAGTATGCATATAAACACTTCCGAAACTCTCATTCAATTTTTTTATTAATTAAATAAATATTTACAAAAAGTTTAGAAAAATTTCCCATATCAATAAATATTTAAAAAAAATGTAGCCAATTGCGTTAAGTTATTTATTTAAAAAAATTGTTTTTTAACAAAAAAAAGTAGTTTTTAATGAAAAAAAGGTAAAACATTTGAAACAGGGATTAACACACAAAAGAAAACTTCTCTCCTACCCACCCACAAGCCATGTCACCCAGCCACCTCAGTCGGTGTAATAATCTGGTGGTCTCCAACCGGTACCAAAAGCTTTTCTCTTTTTTTTAAGTAAATGAATAAGTAAAATGAACCCGCCTAAGTGGGCGGAAACCCGTATACAGGAAGTATACTAAACAATTTTATCTTGTTTTCATATATATAATAACGCTTGTCTTATCTGACCATTTTATCTTGACCATTAATGGACTAGGAAGGATATCAACAACTAATGGATATGCACCCAAATAAAAAAACTAATGGAGGGATATTACAATCGTCATTTTATAGATGTATAAATGGATACATCCACAACAAGGTATTGATATCAAACATATATTGTAGATATTTGGTGTAAATTTGTATTAAATCCTAATAAATTTTGAATGAATTTTCCTTTTTTGAACTGTTAATGGCATATCACCAGTAAAATATTTATTGATATGGGATTTTTTTTAAATTTGTTTTAAATCTTTATTTAATTAATAAAAAAAATGAATGAGAGTTTCGGAAGTGTTTATAAGCATACTAATTTTAGCTAATAAGTTTACAATAATATTTTTCAAATTATGCATAGTACAATGTTTAGGCCATCCATGGTGGGGGGATAATATCGCAAACGGAGTATATGGTGGATCACAATTGGTCGGCATTCGCTCATTTGGGTGACTATTTTGTTAAGCGTCTTTAACGGGCACTTATGGAGCCAAAAAAATGGAGTCCACGCGTTCAAATGTGTTTCATTTCCTCGTTTTAGATGTACAATTGACTGATACGCACAACAATTCCACTTTTAAGCATTTTTTTTACTATTAACCATCGCAGCCCAATTGGCTAGTTCTTTCCCCTAAATCGTCAAATTTAGGGATTCCTTTGTCCCATTGCCACCCATAGAGGTTGGTAGTGTTAGAGCTTTTTCACGAAAACTACACGTTATTGTACACGAAAATGGCCATAAGCAACACTATTTTGTATATTTTGATACATTTGTGACATCTTATGCATACTCCACTAATTATTGGCTGCAGATATGTGCCTAGATTTTAGTACACAATGATCAAATTTTTAATGTTTAATTATGCTTATAACCATCTTTACTATTTAAAATTCAATTTTTACTCGGCTATTTTATGCTTGAATACACTCATGGAAATATACACTTCATTATTATATATTTGGCTCCATTTGTAACATTTAAATTTTGTCCAGTAATTAACTAATGTATTTGTTCTATACATCCGCAAAAAATATGTATATAACCTATTATATTAAACTCTAAGCACTTTATTTGATTAATCGTATTAATGTACAGTGTATGTGATAGGAAAAACCTAGACATGGTTATATTCACAATAAGCGTACAGGAAATAACTAGAATATTCCAACTCACCCATTCAAAATTCTTTTACAATCCCAACGCAAAATCTATAACATAACGAAACAATATGCATTGATATATAGCATAAAATAGGAAACTGTTGTGCACATAAATAAATACATCATATAAAATTATATAAATTGTGTACAATACTTCATTGTATTGTATTGTATTATCACATCGATTTGTGTAATTCTTTGAGCAGAAAGCAGTTATAAAATATGAATAAATTTAGGGAGATCCATAAAAATACTCATTTCAAAAACTTAGGGCATTAAATACTTTTACCTTATAGTTGTGAATCCCCAAGAGATCAAAATAAATATAAAAAACTCGTATTTATATTTGCCTTATTCATTGAATTTATCAAATAATTTTTTTTTGCGTCTACCTAGCCTTCCTCATTAAATATACTCTAAACCTCTACTTTTCTTCCACAACATGAAAGTTATCCAGAAAGCACAACCTAAAAGCCAAACATGCCTACCTTTCTCAATCCCAAATGTCAACTCAAAAAGTCACAAACCAGAAGTACATTATTGGCATCAAGTACTAGCAGAACCATGTAAAGAATAAAGCATGTATCAAAATATAGCTACGATACCCAAACAGTGAAACAAACACTAAGTTCATATTAATATATTTGCATGACATACAAGGATGGAGAAGAGAGACAACCTGCAAAAGAGACGAGAGAAAGATCTCTAATTTAAATTGTGTTGAAAATTAAACTTTTTTTTAAAAATAAAATAATTGGACTTTATTAGTTTGTATTTTTGGGTTAATGTTTGGGTTGACTAATTAGTTAGTATTGGGCCTCCATAAAGTTAGATCCATTAAGAGTGATATTTTCCAAAGAACATTCTAGATCCCTCTTGTGTATTTTGGAGAGTGTAAGAAATAGTAGATTAGTGGAGATAGATGTAGAAGGTTCTAGAGATTCAATCTTGACCCTTGATGTAAATTTTATCTCCACCATTCATTTGAGTTGGAGGATAGTATAAATAGGGGTGATGTCCCCACATTTTATATCAAGTAAAATTTAGTGAGTTCTAATAAAAGAGTTCCTTTCACCAAATAGTTGTCCACTCATTTTTTCATATATTTTGCTCTCTCTGTTTATTGAAAAAAATTCGGGGAATACTAGTGCTATGCACTACTCGGCACTCGGCAGACTACTCAAGAAAATATTCCAAACTGTACCAACTTAGTTGGTCGACGAGGAGAAAATATTCCAAACTGTACCAACATAGTTGGTCGACGAGGAGAAAATATTCCAAACTGTACCAACTTAGTTGGTCGACGAGGAGAAAATATTCCAAACTGTACCAACATAGTTGGTCGACGAGGAGAAAATATTCCAAACTCTACCAACATAGTTGGTCGACGAGGAGAAAATATTCCAAACTGTACCAACTTAGTTGGTCGATGAGGAGAAAATATTCCAAACTGTACCAACTTAGTTGGTCGATGAGGAAAAAATATTCCAAACTGTACCAACTTAGTTGGTACAGTTTGGAATATCTGTACCAACTTAGTTGGTCGATGAGGAAAAAATATTCCAAACTGTACCAACTTAGTTGGTCGACGAGGAGAAAATATTCCAAACTGTACCAACTTAGTTGGTCGACGAGGAGAAAATATTCCAAACTGTACCAACTTAGTTGGTCGACGAGGAGAAAATATTCCAAACTGTACCAACTTAGTTGGTCGACGAGGAGAAAATATTCCAAACTGTACCAACATAGTTGGTCGACGAGGAGAAAATATTCCAAACTGTACCAACTTAGTTGGTCGACGAGGAGAAAATATTCCAAACTGTACCAACATAGTTGGTCGACGAGGAGAAAATATTCCAAACTGTACCAACTTAGTTGGTCGACGAGGAGAAAATATTCCAAACTGTACCAACTTAGTTGGTCGATGAGGAGAAAATATTCCAAACTGTACCAACTTAGTTGGTCGACGAGGAGAATTCATTGACCTTGGTTGGTTAGACACATTTTATGAAAAAGACAAAAATTTACCAAGTATGGTTAGTCGGGGATAAACTCTCACTAACTATAATTGGCCGACGAGCACAATTTAACAACCTTGGTTGGTTGGAAAAATTTTAAACATTTTTATACTCATTACTTCATTATTAAGTGATCGAGCAACATTACCGATACTTGTAACTTTTTTATTACTAGTTGGTCGATGAACAACACAATATTATTATCTTTTTAACAGATATGCATAAATGTAAAGTGTTGATATTTACAACACAATAGCAATTAAGATTTGCAAACAGAAATGAAAGTTTTTCATTAAATTCAAAATAAATTACAAGTTACATTACATTGATATGTATACTAAGTGTTACATTAAAAATTCCTATTATATTGGTTTTTCCCTTCAGCTTTCGATACAGGTTCCTCGCCAGCAGGCGGATCATTTAAAGACTGAGGATAATTTATGAAGTTCAAATCCTTCAGCATCCTGACGTTCATCATAGAAGGTCGATCTAAAAGATGCTCGGGACGAGATACTTCGATTCGAGAGTGTAAACTGTAGTCACCGAGATACTTCGACATTAAGCTCCGAGGAATGGCATGAGCAGGGATCCATTCCATCTCCAAATTGTATGGTGTCACAGGCAAGTCGAGCAACCCGGGATCATGGTAGTCCCATAAATAATGTCCTTGTTCGAGCTTCAGCACACCTAAGGCATTCAGCCAGCCTTGTTTGTAGCCCTCATTATTGGAATTCTGGATACGATCGTCCAAGTGGAATAATGCTTCATTATATCCAGCCATCCATAAATCCCTGGGCTGTTTATGGAATTGGTATGTTAGTCTTTCAAGCTGGTCGTGGATATTTTTGATGAAAAGCTCCTTATTCTCCAAGACTGACTTCTGCGCGGAGAGCTATTTTTCCAGGTCCCTAATTTTCTTTGACATGTCAGACAAAGCCTGGTTCTTAGCCATTAATTGGAATGCTTGGTTCTCTAAGGCAGGCGCTGTCCTCTGTTCCTCGACCAGCACCCGAGCTGCTCTTTCTCGTCCCCGAGGAGCTCTTGCTCGTCCCCGAGGAGATATGGAAGTGCCCTAACTCCTCAATTTGTACAACTCTTCCCTTAATTTGGCATTCTCAACCTCTAAAAATGAAAATCCCTCGTCAGTCACTGGGATTAGGGCTGTTGAAGAAGAAGCTGCAGACTTCAACTGCGCTAGCTCCTTCTGCAAATTGTTATTCTCTTGCTCCAGCAGCTCGGAAATTTGTTTTCACTGTTCAACCTCACCCTTCAAAGTTCTCTCCCTTATATCATACCCAACAAAAATCTTCTCGTAGCCCTTGTCAGCAACGATCAGCTTATACTTCTTCTCGTACCCCTCATGCAGTAAGGCAGTTGATTCCTTGTACTGATTTTGAAGGTCTTCGAGGGTACACTGGAGATCCTCGATCATTTCATAGTAAGCCACATTATTGGCTACAGCTCGATCAAGTAGACACTTCAGGTACTGATATGCTTCGACTGCCTATTCTGAAGCATCATGGCCAAGGATGTCGCCAACTTCTGATGCACTCAGGTCTGTGTGACCAGCCTTATAATATTCATTGCATTGTTGCAGCAACTTCGTATCATGGGCAGATAGCACGTCCATCCTGGCCAGAAACTAGCAGAGAAAAAAAAAATAATCATCAAAAAGAAGATCAAGACAGAATACAAATAGAAAAGAGTCAACCGTATAAAAGAAAACTCAAATTTTATTAGATCATAGTGAAGAGTTACAAAGATCTCGGTTACATTTGACAAAAAAGAAAAATAGAAAGAGAAAACCGAACAACACTACACCTTTTCCTTATCTCCCAAAACCTTCTCGGGAGGTTGGGAAGAGGAGGCAGGTCGCTCGGAGGGAACTGTGACTTGTTCGGAGAGCACCAGTTGTTGCTCGGAAGAAGAAACTACTTGCTCGGCAGAAGGCTGGCTGGTTAGGGCATGTTCTCCCACTACCATTGAAGAATCCTCAGAGGTAGATTCGTCATCTTCTAATTCTTCTGGAGTGGGAGGGGGACCAGGGATGTGTCTCTGGAAGAGCTCGGATGACTCGTCGACCTTCAATTCCTGAAGGGCAGCAACCCATCCGTCCCTGAAATACTTTACACTCCCATAATCCACTTGAGAGACCATGGAAGCACATCCATTATCCCAACCTTTGTCCCAGCCAGAGCTGAAGGACTTCTTCATGGCAGCTTTCCTTTTGGCCTTCTCCAAGGCAAGCTTCCCGGACAGCAAAACATCAGCAGCTTTCAGTTTTTGTTCAGCTTCCTCCTTCTGCCGAGTTATTTCCTGGACTTGGACCAACCTCTCCTCAACAGCCTTGAGTTTATTTTCAAATTCCCCAGAAGTCTTGAGCTTCACATCGAGCTCTTGATTAGCCTTCTCCAAGGCATTCACTTTCCTCTCCAAATCCCTGGAGGCCTCAGCAACCCGAGTTTTCTCCTCCTCGGAGGAAGCAAGTTTCTTCTCCCAGACTGCCTTATCAGTATCTTACCTTTGGCAAGATTCCTCCAAGGACTTGGTAGCTTCTTCCAAAGCTCCCTCCACACTAGACGAGGAGCAAGAAGCTTTGATTGCTTCATCCTTCTTAAGGATTATGTTGATGCAGCTCGTAAACTGTAAACAGAAAAAGAAAGTAAAGTCAGAAACAAAAATGAGAAATAACAAAGGGAAATACGAAAAGTTCAAAGTAAATGTACTTACTGAAGCAAGATGATGAGCAGCCAAAGAAGTAACCATGTACCGAGTAAGGTTATCTTCATTACCTTGCACCTCGGGAATGGTCAAGGACTTTACCGAGCTCATGTCAGAGCTCGGGGGAACAGATGTGGGAACCCCAGTCTCAGCAGCAGGGGGCTGAATGGTGGTATCAGCCAAATTGACCGAGGAGCTCTTCTTTAGCATCCTCGGGGGAATAGGTACAACCAAAGAATAATACTTGGTCGGTGATATCACAATCACCTCTCTAGGAGCAGCGGAGCTGCTCGGAGCCACTGCGGGCTTCTCGACAATCTTCGCAGGAGCAGCTGGAGGAGCTGCAGCAGTTTTCCTCGTCCCCTCCCTTGGGACGTCAATCCTAATCATTTTTACCTCCCCAGAGCCGGAGGCAGTTTTCTCAAACATAGCAGGAGTCCTTCTCTTCTTTATCCTTTCGCTCAACGAAACGTGAGATTCTGGCGAAGAACTTGCAGAGGGTGGTACTGGCTCTGCTTCACTGATCACTGGACGAGCAGTGAAAGAAGTTGTATAGCTCTTATATTGGAGCAGATAGGAGGCTGGTCGAATGTGCTCGTCCGCAACCCTTTGATGTAGACCCCAGATAAGTCCCAAATGCCTTAGATTGACATATGTTTCTTTTGGGAACTTTCTCTTGCTATCAACTACAAATAAACAAACATTGTTATCAGTAACACATTTTATCAAACACAAAACAAACATGATTTCAAGATAAATGAAATAAAATAAAAATAACCTATCCCATTGCCATAAGGAGGGCATCTGGGACCCTGGTAAACCTCATCTCCGCTTAAAGGAGGGTGTTGCCAATTTTTTACAACAACCCCATGTTCAAAATAATCCCTGTTGGCATCAGGGAGATTGACTACTAAGGCTCTATTTATAAACCTAGTTTTTAAATAATAAATATTATCATTAACTGCCATCTATAGCAGTACATGATTTCTAGAATTCCTATACGAGTTCCATGCACTTGATTTAATTTATGCACCCCATTAACTATTCTCCATGTATTGGGGATATTCGTGCAGGAACAACATCAAAGTACTGACAGAATTTTAGGCACAGAGGATTTGGTGGAAAAGAAAATCCACACTCAGCAAAAAAGAGACTCGGGAACCAATGTCCCTCAGCCAAATTGAAATAATTAGAAGGCTCAGAAAGCTCTTCCAATACAACTCAAGAAGGAATGGAAAAATCAGATCGAAATTTGTCAAGAGACTCAATAGGGTAAACCATGATGATGAATTAAAAGAAATGAAGGAGAAGAATAAAGGAGATCTTACAGAAAAAAAGACTGAAGCTGTTGACAATGAACGACGGAAGAGATGAACGCACAAGAGAGTAGAAGACAATGAAAAACTCGAAGATGAAAATTTGAAAAGATAGAAGACGATGGGAGTCTCTATGAAGTTTAAATACCTTGCCTTGGGAACTGGTGAAGTAATGATTACAAAAAGGATGATTACGTTACCGGCGGCTAAAAAGGCATTAAATATTGGCGTGGGAATAAAAGCGAACAACAACGGCTAAAAAGACGAAAAGTGATGCGGGAACCGAAGCAAGCAGAAAAGTCCAAAAAATCATGATTCTACGAATTGGGAAGGAGAAATAAATACAAGGGAGATGATCCTAAAAATCAGGAAGAAACTATTTAAAGTTACTGTATTTCGAGAAAGAATGTTCCATACTCCTCAAATTTTGAACTATGAAACATTGGGGGCTTCTGTTGATACCAAATTTAATCTGCTGATGTGGACCAATCATATAAAGACACATGACAATTACAAACACTTCCGAGGAACTCATATGCTCCGAGGACCACTGCTTACTCGAGGAACTCACATGCTCCGAGGAACTCATACACTCCGAGGGACAAACCTCTCCGAGGAACTCTTGAATATCAAGAAGCTTAGGTGGTCCGAGCAACTCATGGCAGTCCGAGCTGCACCTCGAAGCAGAATACCAACAGTTTAATTGCTCATTAAATGCTTATCATTTGTACGCGCACGCAAAGAGGGCATTAAATGTATTACCCTTTCATATGTATATCATTTAATGTAGTACCCTTTCACATTACAGCCTCAAGGCTATAAATACATTGTACAATCCTCATTGTGAGGGATCCGAATCCAGAACGGAATTTCTTATATTCGATAATTCCCAAACACTCAGCAATAAAATAACAGTGGACGTAGGCCATTCTTATAAGGCTGAACCACTTTAAAATCTTTTGTCTCATTTATTTATCTGTGATTGAACTATTAGAGTGATCTAATTTTTACATCAACAATTGTTATTAGCATACAAAGGATAACATAATGGAGAAAGCAAGACGTGGTATCTTGACACGGGAGGAAGCAACCATATGTGTGGTAAAAAGGACATGTTTATAGAACTTGATAAATCGGTAAAGGGCAATGTTACTTTTGGAGATGAATCAAAAGTGTCGGTGAAAGGAAAAGGTAAGATATTGATTCGTATGAAAAATGGGAAGCACCAATTTATTTCAAATGTCTACTATGTGCCAAACATGAAAATAAATATCTTGAGTCTCGGGCAACTCTTAGAGAAAGGTTATGATATCCACATGAAAGATCATAGTCTTTATTTAAGAGACCAAAGAATGAATTTAATTGCTAAAGTACCTATGGCAAGAAATAGAATGTTTTTGCTAAACATTCAAAGAAAAGGTGCAATGTGTTTAAATGCATGCTTTAAAGACATGTCTTGGCTTTGGCACTTAAGGTTTGGGCATCTAAATTTTGGTGGCTTAAAATTATTGCATAACAAAAGAATGGTTAATGGGTTGCCTTCCATTAATCATCCGGATCATTTATGTGAAGTATGCTTACTTAGAAAACATTCTAGAATGAGTTTTCCAAAAGAGTCAATTACAAGAGCAAAGAAGCCCCTAGAACTCATTCATACCGATGTGTGTGGCCCTATTACTCCTTGTTCTTTTGGAAAAAATAGATAATTTCTTCTTTTCATTGATGATTTTAGTAGAAAGACATAGGTTTATTTCTTAAAAGAAAAATCAGAAGTATTTTGTTCTTTTAAGAAATTTAAAGCACTTGTGGAAAAATAAAGTGGTTATGAAATAAAATCTATGCGACCCGATAGAGGAGGCGAATTCACTTCTAAAGATTTTGAAAAGTTTTATGAAGAAAATGGGATACGCCGTCCTTTAACGGTTGCATACTCACCTCAACAAAATGGAGTTGCTGAAAGAAAAAATAGATCCATTTTAAATATGACTTGAAGCATGTTGAAAAGTAAAAGAATGCGAAAAGAATTTTGGGCCGAAGCTGTGGATTGTGCCATTTATTTGTCAAATAGAAGCCCCACTATAAGTGTGTGGAATAAAACTCCACAAGAAGAGTGGAGTGGGAGAAAACCCAGAATTTCTCATTTCAGAGTATTTGGGAGCATTGCATATGCTCATGTGCCGTATCAAAAGTGAACAAAGCTTGATGACAAGAGTGAAAAATACGTATTTGTTGGCTACAATTCACACTACAAAGGCTACAAGTTGTACGATCCAATCAGTGGAAAAGTCATCACGAGTAAAGATGTCAAGTTTGATGAAGAAGACTCATGGAATTGGGATGCCCAGAAGGAAAACTATGACTTCCTTCCTTTGTTTGAAGAAGAAGATGAAGATAGAAGCAATGGATATGTATAAGAGACTGGTACACCACCTCCATCACCACCATCATCCACTCATGGAGATATATCATCATCATCATCATCATCATTATCATCAAGTCAAAGTTCACATGAAAGAGCCCCATGTTTGAGAAGCTTGGATAAAATATATGAGGTAACTGAAAATCAAAATGATATAACTCTCTTTTGTCTTTTTATCGATTGTGAATCTATAGGTTTTGAAGAGGCCATACAAAGCAAGAGATGGAAGGATGTAATGGATGATAAGATAAAAGCGATTGAGAAGAATGACACATGGGAGTTGATAAGTCTTCCCAAAGGGCACAAAGCTATTGGAGTCAAATGGGTGTATAAAGCCAAGAAGAATGCTAAAGGAGAAGTGGAGCGTGATAGTGATTGGGGAGGAGATTTAGATGACTAAAAAATCACAAGTGGGTTCATGTTCTACATGGGAGACGTTGCATTCACATGGAGTTTAAAGAAGTAGCCTATTGTCACTCTTTCCACCTGTGAAGCTGAAAACGTCGCCACAACAAATTGTGTGTGTCATGCAATTTGGTTGAAGAATTTATTGAAATATCTTAACATACCTGAAGATACGGTTGAGATATGCGTCGATAACAAATCGACGATTGCATTAGCAAAGAATCCAGTTTTCCATGACATAAGCAAGCACATCGACATAAGGTATCACTACCTTCGTGAATGTGTGGAAAATAAGGAGGTACAATTGAAGTACGTAAAGTCTCATGATCAAGTTGCCGACATCTTTAGCAAGCCACTCAAGCATGAAGTGTTCCACAAGCTACGAAGACTACTTGGAGTTGCAAAACCAAGTTTAAGAGGGGGTGTTGAAAATTAAACTTATTTTTGAAAATAAAATAATTGGGCTTTATTAGTTTGTATTTTTGGGTTAATGTTTGGGTTGACTAATTAGTTAGTATTGGGTCTCCATAAAGTTAGATTCATTAAGAGTGATATTTTCCAAAGAACATTCTAAATCCCTCTTGTGTATTTTGGACAGTGTAAAAAATAGTAAGTTAGTGGAGATAGATGTAGAAGGTTCTAGAGATTCAATCTTGACCCTTGATGTAAATTTAATCTCCACCATTCATTTGAGTTGGAGGATAGTATAAATAGGGGTGATGTCTCCACATTTTGAATGAAGCAAAATTTAGTGAGTTCTAATAAAAGAGTTCCTTTCACCAAATAGTTCTCCACTCCTTTTTTCAGATATTTTGCTCCCTCTCCTAAATATATAAAAACATCTTCCAACAAATTAGTAGAGAACTAACCTCTAACTACTTAAACAGACACTTGTAAGAAATAAGAAGAGATAGATTTTTAAAGCTTCAGACCCCAAAATAGTATCAGTCGTTTTGCATTTTAGCCGTATATAAACCAAAGAGTTCTAGGTACTGTGAAATGTCTCCAAACACGGTCTCTGGCACCACCTGGACATTCACGGGAGCCTCATTATAAAATGGCATCGCTTGGGACTCGACGCTACCACCAGCATTGAAACTCTAAAATTTTTGTGGAATATCAAAATAGAGCCCAAAATTATCATTATCAATAGCCTTTTTAATATCATTAAGTGACTATTTAGCTGGCACAGATGAATCACAAGACCCCTTATCCAACTGCTCAAATTTGTTAACATTAGGTTTTGGGAAAAACCCATTTAAAACTTGTTGCAACAACCCCGAATCGGACGGCTCTGATGAAAAGAAATCAAAATCCATGTAGTTGTCATCTCTAGCGTTGGATGATGTAACTACCAGATTAGTTTGATAATTTTCATATGTTGGTAGACACGTATTAGGCTTATCCAACTGCTCAGATTTGTTAACATTAGGTTTTGGGAAAAAAACATTTAAAACTTCTTGAAACAACCCCTAATCGGACGGCTCTGATGGAAAGAAATCGAAATTCATGCAGTTGTCATCTGTAGCGTTGGATGATGTAACTACTGGATTAGTTTGATAATTTTCATACGCTGGTAGACACATATCAGGCTTACCAACAGGAGAAGCATAAGTAGTGTGTGATAAAATAGAGGAATTTTGGTCGTTGTAAATAGGAAAGAGTTGTTGTTGTGGAGAATTAGAATGAGTGTTAAGGAAATCATGAAACATGAGCATGTTGAGAGAATTAGTATTGTGGGTTACGGGTTGTGGGAAGTCAGAGAGGTGAGGGTTTGATAAAGGTGTGAAATTAGAAGATGGAATAAAGTGAGGGTGTTGGTTGTGAGATATTTTGTTGTTGTTGTAGTAAAAAGGAGAAATTATATTGTCCGTATGGGAATGAGTTGGGGAAGTTGGGTAGACGAAATTAGTTCCTGCTTTGAACCCCCTCATAGAAAGTGCGGCGAAATCATAAGCACGGGATGCTTCTTTAGCTGTGTCGAACGTTCCTAGCCAGCGTTATTTTTTGGACTGGAGCTCTCTTATTTCGGCTCCGTAACTAACCCGTGGGCAGGGGCGTACACTGCGGTATCTCATTGTGGTGGAGGTGTCTTTGGGTTGTTTTTTGGTGGTGGAGAGGGGTTGAGGTGGTGGGAGTGGGAGTGGGAGTGGAAGTGGCGTGGGTTCGGGGGTATTGGAGAAACCATGTAGTCTTCTCATGGCTTCTTCCATTTGAGAGAAAGTGAAATACATTGAAAAGGGAAACCCTAAAAGAAACGTGGTGAGGTGATGTGTATATACTGTTTGCCCTGGACTAGGTTTGTTATGTCGTTATATATGTATTTATTGATATTAACTGTTCTGACATTTGGGAATTTTATTCGGTCAACTATTTATGTGGTGTCAGCTAATTTGTTGTCGCTATAAATATTTATGTACATTTAAATTGATGGTTGTAAAATTCACTTTAAATTTATTTGCATTTATACTGAAAAAGAAAATATGTGTTAGATTAACTATAAGTACAAATTTTTCACAAAATTACAATGAGGGATTTTGAAAATAACTCATTAAGCATATTTAAAGAAATATCAAATCTTTAAAATTTAAAAAGTTTAATTTTTTAATCAAACTTGATGAAGATGATTTTTATAGTTAAAAGGTCATCTAAAATAAATCAATCTATAATTGGGTGAGATAATATTCAAAAGTTTGGACGATCGAAAGTATATATGTAAAACCAAATTTTATTTTCACTCAATTGTAGATTATAATTTTAGATTATTTTTTTATTGTTGATCTTTATATTATGAAAATCATATCCACCAACATGGATAAAAATTCAATTTTTTAATTTTTAATAAATTAATGTATTTTTTAGGTAGGTTAAACTGTGTGACAATATAAGGAAAATGCAAATTTAACAAATAAGATTTTGGGTGAATTTAGTCCAACATGTGTGTGTGTGTGTGTGTGTGTGTGTGAGAGAGAGAGAGAGAGAGAGAGAGAGAGTGTGTGTGTATGGGGGTGTAATAAAAGAAAAATAAAAACTATTAGTAATTGGGGAGGAAGACCATAAACATTTGGATTATTACCCTTAACCCTATAAAGAGAGAGATGAATATCCTTTTGAACGTATTCTACCTGGGAAAAAAATATAAATTGAATTTTAGTAACTATACTTTTGAAGAATTAGAAGAGATGAATGAGAAAGAAAGTAGTTGTGAAAGTAACCATTAAATAATATTATAAACAGTTGAAAATTAAATAAATTGGATTAAACTGAAATTTTAGAAATAAATAATGTACGATTATAAGTAGAAGAAGATATGTATCAGCAATTAGGGTTAATGAGTCTTCAGAAAATGGAACAAATTCGTATTGAAACTTTAGAAAAAAATTGAAGAAAGTAATTTTTACGATGACAACAACAACAACAACAATAATAGTGCCACTTGTTAACGATGAAGTCAAGACAAAGTCATAGTTTTGAAATTATTTCTCAAAATTTTAGGATAGATCAAATGGAAAATTCAGCAAGAGATTATGATTTTAGAAAAATAACTCAGGGGTATAGTTGTATACACAAAGAAAACTCATTAAATAAGGCGACACCAAATAACGAAGATACTACACTAAGAAATAAAGTCTTTCTATGTGAAGTCCCATCAAAACCAATAACTAATACATGTTATATATTAAATATAAATTGTGGTAAAAAAGCACGAGAACTACTAAAGTCATGGTGTGAGGTAGGAAATGAGTCATGCGTTGTGCCTGATCTAAGTAAGGTGGGGTTAAGATTCACCACCTTTTTAAACTGCAAATTTTTCAATACCATGTGTTTACCTCGACAGTGTTCAAGTATGAGTCAAAACTCTTAGTTAGTAATTTGATTTGTGAAGCATATCGGGCCTTTGATAACCAAAAGTTAAAATATAAAGTTAAAACAATAGAAATTTCACACCTAGTACCATGGTAGTCGTGATAATTAAATTCGTGTTTATTTAGCGCTGCTTTGTTATTATTGTCACTTTGCACAATAAAATATAGGGTCATTTTGACTTAACCCTCAAATTTTAATGCCTAATTCGATTTACCATCTTGTTTTCATAATTCTTTGACTATGATTTGGAATTTGAATAGGGACAAAGTCAAATAAATCCTTCGGCTTGACCCACTATTTTTATGCAATATTTTGAGATAACCTCTTGTGCAGGGGGTTATTTCAAAGAGATTAGCAAAGTGACGTTATGTCAAATATAGAAAAATGGTGGTTAAGTAAAAAAACTAAAATATAATTAGAAAGTAAGCTATAATTTAATAAATTCGACATATCTTGAAAAAAATATATTCATAGAGTTGCATCCCAACCTATAATAATTATTTATGGTTAAAAAGAATAGTGGTAAAATTATTAATATATGAAAATATAGATAATAATATCAAAGATGTTGTCCTAAGAAAGAAAGTATTTCTAAGTGAGGTCACATTAAAGCCAATTAGTAATACACATTATATATTAAATATATATTATACTATGAATGCTGGAGAAGTACAACCACCATGGTGTGAGGTAGGAAATGAGTAAAATATGTGTTGTGCGTAATCCAAAAAAGATGATGTTGAGATTAGCCAACTTTGAAAACCAAAAGTTTGCCGATGCTAGGTGCCTACCCCGACTACAATGAGGTATTAGGCAAAACTTTTATTTCAGAAGCATATTGGTCCTTTGATCATCAAAATTTAAAATATAAAGCTAAAAATATTAGAGATTTCACAACTAGTAACATAGTAGCCGTTACAGTTAAATTTATGTTTATAGTTTATTACTTTGTTATTATTATCACTTTGCACAATAAAATATAATTATAAGACTAGATCGGCCTATAATATAATAAATTTAGTACATCTTGAAAAAAATGTTCACAAAGTCAGTTCCCAACCTCTAATCATTATAAGGGTTCTTTTTATATGCTTTACTTACTTATAAAAAAAATCATTATGAGGTTTAAAAGATTAGTGGTCAAATTATAAATATATCAAATTATAGATAATAATTTCTTATTCATAAAAGGACTAATATAATCAAGTCAAATACTTCCAAGTTCAATTAGATTGCAACCTACTTCCAATATACAAAAATATCAGACTTGTCAAGGTCAAACTATTTAAGCCTCAATTTTTTTTTTATCGAATTAAGGGGTGACAAAATTCTTGTCATAGCCATGGACCATAATAACAGAGGAATTGTCACGATTTTGTCATGGTCAATGATCGTGACAAGAATGAGGACCTTTATCACGGTCTTGTCACGATCCTTTATTATGAAAAATTCCAAAAATATTATCGTAGATGGGCAATAGATATTGCCCCAGCAAAAACAATGCTTCAAAATAGCAAAAAAATGTGCTTTTAATTCTTCAAAACAACAACATCCACAATCCCCTATAGAATAATTTGCAATTAAACTAATCAATAATGTATTACCCAATGCCATATTTGATATGTAGTTTAAAGAAATAAATGAAATAATTTTGTTTTAATTTATTATAGTTGTGCTTCATCCCTTTTGTTTTGTTATAAAACGATCGCATCTTGTACTTATTAGAGATATCTTTTTCTTGTTGATATATATAATAACACTTGTCTTATCTAACCATTTTATCTTGCCCATTAATGGGCTATGGCTATGAGCGATATCAACAACTAATGGATATGCACCCGAAAAAATAATAATTAATGGAGCGATATTACAATCGTCATTTTATATATCTATAAATGGATGCATCCCCAACAAGGTATTGATATAAAAAATAGATTGTAGATATTTGGTGTAAATTTGTGCAAAATCCTAATAAATTTTGAATGAATTTCCCCTTTTTGAACTGTTAATGGCATATCACCAATAAATATTTATTGATATGGAAATTTTTTCAAATTTGTTATAAATCTTTATTTAATTAATAAAAAAATTGAATGAGAGTTTCGAAAGTGTTTATAAGCATACTAATTTTAGCTAATAAGTTTACAATAATATTTTTCAAATTATGCACAGTACAATGTTTAGGCCATCCATGGTGGGGGATGATATCGCAAATGGAGGAGTTGGTGGATCACAGTTGGTCGGCATTCGCTCATTTGGGTGACGATTTCGTTAAAGTATCTTTAGTGGGCATTTATGGAGCCAAAAAAATGGAGTCCACGCGTTTCGGCAGTGGAATTGACTGATACGCTACCATTAACCATCCCAACACAATTTGCTAGTTCGTTCCCCTAAATCGTCAAATTTAGGGATTCCTTTGTCCCATTGCCATCCATAGAGGTTGGGAGTGTTTGAGCATTTTCACCTTAAATGTAGTTCGTAGAAACCTACATGCTAAATTAGGCCGTGGGTGCAAGCCACGATTCAGAGTTTACATAGTTAAAATTAGTTACATACTATTTTTACATCTTTAGAGAGAGTTAAAAAAAATATACACGAAAATTGCATTAAGCAACGTTATTGCTATATATTTTGATACATTTGTGACATCTTATGCATACTCCAATAATTATCGGGTGTAGATATGTGTTTAGATTTTAGTACACATTGATCCCATTTTAAAAGTGTAATTATGTTCAAAACCATCTTTACTATTTAAAATTCAATTTGTACTCCGCTTTTTTATGCTTGAATACACATGGCAATATACACTTCATTATTATATATTTGGGTCCATTTGTGACATTTAAATTTTGTCTAATAATTAACTAATGTATTTGTCCAATACATCCGTGAAATATTTGTATATAACTTATTATATTAGGGGCCAGCTAACGGCACTCCAAAAAATCTGATGGCACTCCAAAAAACTTGTTAAATGACAAAATTACCCTTTACCTTTTATCCTGTTTTCTTCTAATGCGAACTAACCACTTAAAAGAAATGTCATAAAACATTGACACAAATTATTTTTAAATTTTTTAAAATTTAATAATTAAATACAATATAAGCAAAGAATTTTTTTAACTTTGAATAACAATTATTAACAACTTAATCATTAATTGATTTATACTTTAGTACTTGCATATTTTTTTTACCAAATATGAACACAAACAAATTAAAATGCGACACGACACAACATTGTACGAAATCTTATTTTTTTTATTTGACAAGAACACAACTCAAATGAAAGTGACACGACAAAAAATCTTATTTTTTTTATCTAACACGAATACGATCTAATTAAAATGCAACACGACAAGATATGAAATCTCATTTGTTTAGCTAACACAACCCAAATAAACCCGTCCATACACAAAATCTTATTTTTTTAATCTAACATGAACACGGTCTAATTAAAATGCAACACGACATGAAATTTTATTTTTACCCAACACAAACACAACTCGTATAAAAGCCCTACAACACGACCTAAATTGTGTTCGTATTCGGTCAAATATAAAAGTGATAAATAAGTGAGTATTAAAGTGTAAATCAATTAGACCGTGTTTCTATTATATAAACATCACTTGGGTCAGTGCATTCACGCTCAGAGATATCTTATCAACATCACTTTGGTTGTTGTTTACCCCCTTCATCCTCTCTTGAAATAGTACGAAAACGTCATTAACCTCAAAAAATAATATTCATAAATTACTGAAATTGACATAAAATTTACATTTTAACTTATTCGATTCTCAGTGACCACCAGATCAGCAGTCGTTCCCTTCATCAGCCGAACCAATACATAGGAGTCAATCTTAAGTGACTTTCCCCTTCGGCAACTCCCAGACTCCTGCACAGATTAAATTAGTCATTAAATTTTGATTTGAACATCAAAAAAAATGTGACGAATTTACTTACAAAGTTATGTCCCGCTTTAGTGTAAAATGTCTGCCCATAGTAGCGTACGTTCACTTCCTTTACCCGATTAGTCCTCACTGAATCTCAGGTGGATATCTGGCTATCAAATGCTTCAAAATCTATAAACTTCTGCTAGTTGGCCAATGCACCAGATCATTATCCAGGACTTGGTCTCTCCATTTGATCACGGACACTCGGTCCTTCCCGAGAGAGGGCTTGTGCAGATTATTTTGCCACGTCTTCCATTACTATCTTATAATGACAAAGACATTGTCCCGTTGTTCGGGGGGCAAGTCAATTTTTTTTCTAACAAGCATATAATACAAGAAAGTGAATTAAGATTCAACAAACATATAATAAAATTTGATATGAAAGTTATATACTAAATATAAGTATTGAGACTTCAATACCTTTAGTGCCACCCATTGTCCATGTGTTGCTCCTAGGGCACGTTACTCTAATTCCAGTACTCAGGTCCAATTATTACTTTCAATAATTCCAATGGCCTCACCACAAAGTCTTCTTATTATGAATGAAGTATCTGGTATTGGGCGGACATCTTACGATGGCCACTTGCACTGAATGTTTACATATTCTGCAAAAAGAAGGATTTATAACATATAATACATAACATAAATCAAATGGAAATACTCAAGCACCGTATAAAAAATTTAATAACACAAAACCAGATATGGGTTAATTCTTAGAAGTTAGTTTAGTCTCGTGTGATGTAATCGTGCCTCATTATGGGTTTTTCTTAATTAAATTATGTTTTTGTTCCATAACATCCTATTTTAGAGCTTAAGCCTTAAATTTTTTAAATTTCTACCCAATTCTCATATCGTGAGTCACATGACTGTACACGTTATTTCTACAAGTTAGTGTAGTCATGTATGATATGATTGTGCCTCTTTTCAGCCATTTTTGTTGTTAAATTACGTTTCACCCCTAGCCCCCTCCTTTCAAGCTTAAGCATTAGATTTTTGAAATACCTATCCAATTATCACCATGTCAGTCACACGACTGCACGACTTGTTCTACATGTTAGTTTAGTCCAGTGTGAAGTGATCGTGTGTCTTTTTGGGTAGTTTCATTACCAAATATGCCCCCCCCCCCCCTAAAGCCCTATTTTCAATCTTAATTCTTATATTTTCAAAACATCTATTCAATTCTCACCTTGTAAGTCAAACGACTGCACCTATTATTTTTTCATGTTAGTTTAGTCCCCTGTGATGTGATTGTGCCTCTTTTTAGGTAAATTTATTATTAAATTGCATCCCCCCCTAATGCCCTATATTCAAGCTTAAGCCTTGGTTTTTTGGAATATCTATCGAATTCTCACCCCGTGAGTCACATGACTGCACCAGTTATTTTTATGAGTTAGTTTAGTCCCGTATGACGTTATCATGCATCTTTTCCATTAATGTTATTGTTAAATTACATTTTCACCCTAGAATTTTTAATATTTTAATATAAGAACTCATATTAGATTTAACAAACTATAAATTAGAGTTTGGAATCCACATTACATTTAGCAAACTACATATTACAAATTATAAATTAGAATCCTCACCCTTCACCCACTAAAAATTACCAAACTAGATCTAGATTATAATTAGCAATCCAAATAAATCTACTCAACTAAAGAATCTATAAATTGCTTTAAGTTCGTATTGTCATTCAAAACGGATTGATAGTCGGTGGGAGATGTCAGGTCATCCACGCTACTGGTGAGAAACTTTTGCAAGTGTAAAATAATTGATCACAGTTCGTTATTGATAAAACTTCGAGCAAAACACTTTCTTGAGCTTTTCAAATACACAAACAAATGGCTCATCATGCATATGCTCATTAATCTTCATCTATGACAAGTCTACCAATATCATATTGGTAGCAAAATCTCCTTTAAAAGAATTTTTCTCCTCATGTATTACCTAATTATAGTAAAACACAACCTCTTTGAAATATATATTATCTAGTTCAAAAATATTTTTAATTACACTATAGTAAGTTATTTCTACTTTAACGAGGTTTTATCTTTGGAACTTTCCCTGAAATACATAAGAGTCTTATATGAAATTCCACTATTTTGTAACAAAATATTTTTCTCATGAAACCTCGACGAGAATACATAACCATTAAGCTGTTAATTCTTAAACTCGTGTGTTATGAAATTAGGTCCATTGATGAGAAGAATAAGCCTTAACTGGCATCACCCATCTTTGACAAAGGAAATTATGGACTACATAAGTTAATTAGATATTTTTTAAATCTTGCAATCAATGTTAGAAATAATATTTACCTCCTATGACACCCAAAATGTAAATTCAATGTCTAAATGTGAAACCACCCTTCGCATTTTGTTATGTCCGGACGTATTATGTTTTCTACACTGATTTGAAAAAATTATCATCAAGGTGATCAAGTTTATTAGATAATAAGTAAAATTACAATACTAGATTACTCTCTCTATTCGCCGACATATTCATGGGTTTTAAACATATAATGAGCCACTTGATCATATTATAAACTTACCAGTTTACCTCGTTTGCCCATGACTTGACCCTCTCATCGACCAACTCATCCCCACCATCTAAAACATTAGGGTCAGGAATATCTTCCCTGGCGTACAATGACACCTCTACACTAATGTATTCCTCCACGATGGATCTTTTAATATACCGCGTATTGCTAACATACTCTTTGAAAGTTTCACCGGCTTATATATTAGAGAAAATAAACCTCAGTAACAGATATATTAAAGTCATTAAAGTATATTAAACTACAGTAAACTTGTATTATCATCTATACATTTAAAATGGGTACATCTGTTGATATCTTACTGGACACAAAGAAGAGCCCCATCGTATAAGTTCACCAACATTTGAATACTAATGTCAAAAATATTGGGGAGAAGTACTTATCCAATACACATGTTGATTTAGCTTGAGTTGCTTTTGTAGCCATGATGTGATTTTAGTTTACAACTTTTGCACATAATAGTGTGAAGCAGAGACTAATTTTTATAATGTCCCTTCGTAAATCCTCATTCAAATAATGCTTAAATAACAAAGGGACCAGTACATGATCATATGTCAATTATGAGATCTTCACTTTTGTAAATCATGTGTGGAATAGCTCACAATCCTCTACAAATTTGATGAAAAATTATAGGGAAATTTCAAATTATGGAGTGTGTCTAAAAGAAACTTTCTTTCTTCGCTCATCAAATTATATGTCCCATAGGGCACTATAATCCTTCCTCTTTTATCTTCTTTCATCTGTAATTGTGTCTTAATTTTCAACACTTTTCACGCTATGAATACTTTTGCATCCTTCAAATGACTTCCACTTAGTCATGCACTTACAAGATATTTGATGATGTTCATCTCCGCATGTATGATATCTAATACATGGAGCACGTGGTTACCCTTCTAATAGGGCAAGCAAAATAATATTGACCTCCTAGACCGCGACTTAGTTTTCTCGGCTTCCTTCTTAGCATGGTTTTTTTTATGCTTGACATTCTTGAATTTAGGATTCTTCTCCAGCAAGTTAGCTCCACATTTGGAAGTCCTCCTTTTAATTTTTTAACCTGAAATCGTTCTCGGAGGTATCCTATATTCGACCCCAACAAAAAAATAGAACTTTCATCAAATCTAAACTTGTAATCAGTAGGCAAGAATATCCTATGAGAATGATATATAGTCTTGTCATTATCCTTGTGATGTTAAGATTCAGTTTCCTCTCCACAAATATAACACCCAAAGTAACCATAGACATTACATGTCGATAAAGTCCCATAAGATCGAAAATCATGGATTGCCCAAATAAACATATCTCTCAACGTGAATTCTTGACCCCCTCCCTCTAGCCTTCTCTCTAGCCGCCAATAACTCGAGCTAGGGTTGCATGGAAACATCCACGTCCAACCCTCACATTCTTCCTAAACCTCCTAATCCTACAATCTCACTCTATAAATCATTTGCAAATGTCGTTAAAGGTAATACAAACACTGCAGATATTGGTTTATTACCTATCTCCTCCCACAAAGGTGAGCTAGCCACACGGGTTTCTCAAGAAGATATTAAAAAACTTGTTGAAACATTCAAATATTCCATTATTGGTAGGTTTTCTCATGGTAGGTCTACACTTAAAGATATAAGGAAAACATTCCATACCATGAGTTTGAAAGGAGCATTTCAAATAGGTTTGATTAATCAAAAATATATTTTGATCAGACTTTTCATTGAAGAAGATTTCACTCGTATATGGATGCGCAATCAATGGTATTTCGGTAAATTCCCCATGAGATGTTTCAAATGGAATCCTGATTTAAGACCAGATATTGAAAGTCCTATTGCACCAGTTTGGATAAATCTGTCGGGTCTCCCAATTCATTTCTTCCCAAAGTCTTCCCTTTATTCTATTACACAAGTAATAGGTAATCCATTGAAACTTGATGCATCAACTGTGTCTTATAATAGACCTAGTATGGCCCGAATTTATGTGGAATTAGATCTCCTTAATCATAAACCAGATCGACTATGGATAGGTTGTGGTGATGATGGATTTTGGTAAAAAAATTGACTATGAATGTATTCCTCTTTATTGTACTGAATGTTCATAGCTTGGTCATGATAGTGCTAAATGCAATTTTAATAGTCAGAATCCTAATAAGAATCAATCTACCACTAGATGGTTAGAGAAACGTCCAAAACAGATATCAATCCCAAAGATCCCTCTTACCATTTGTTGCCTATTTCAAGAACCTCTCAACATTATCTCAAGTCCCTAGAACCATTTCCAAAGCCATTAAGACTGTTAATATTTCAAGCCTTACTGAATATCCTTAAGACCAACCTTCTTTGATTCAATACTCTTTTGATAAAAATCAACCATAACAATCCTCTTTAGTAAATTCCCTCCAAAACCTAAAGATAACATCAAACACTGCTTCAACCTCAACCCAAATTATTCTTCCAAAATCTACTCAGGCAAGCCTCAACTCAAATTTAGAACCTTCTAAAAAACAGTCCTCTCTAAACCTTAATCTTCCAAATCTATTTATTCTTTCTGATTCCCCAGTTGTTACTCTTCCAAAATCTACTCAGGCAAGCCTCAATTCAAATTCAAAATCCTCTCAAAAGTAGCCCTCCCAAAATCATAATCCTCCAACTCTATCTATATCTTCTGATCCCCAAGATGTTAACCATCAAAATCTGGTTGAAAATACTCAAAAATGTATATATATGATTCAAGATGATTAAGTTGTTAATCAAGAAGTCCATGTGATGGATTTTCTTTACTTGTCTCCTAAAGGAAAGGATAAACCAGTTAATGTCAAAACACTCTTTGCATGATCCACTGCACAAGTCTGATAATGAATCAGGTTATAAGGGATATTTCCCCCCTCTTTTGGAGGAACTTATGCTATTTTCAAAATCCATCTCTAGGAAGATAAAAGCTTTCAAGTCAAAAGAGGATCATTCTCATTCACAAATCACTACTGTAGATGAAGCTAAAAATAACACCAAAGTTAATAGGCCTGGTGATCCTATGTTTAGAGGACTGACAAGATCATCTACTAAGGTTTCATTCAATACCTTTCCTCAATTCCATAAATGATTAATTTTATTTTGTGGAATATAAGAGGGTTATCAAATAATCCCTCTCAAAGAAGGATTAAAAAACTTTGTAAGATGTATAATCTTCCTTTCATTGCTCTTATTGAACCGAAAGCCTTAAAAATAGATATTGAATTTCAGAAGAATTATTTGTTTTGATGGAAGTGTCTCCAATGTTAATAGAAAAATATGGTTTTGTTGGAGATATGGATTGGAATGTGAACTAATTCATTCATATGATCAAGTTATGCTCTTAAAGATTCATCACCCTCATTTTCCTGCTCAAGTTTTTGTGTCTTTAATTTATGCCAAGTGTTCAAGACATGAAAGAATGCAATTATGGGATTCTCTTAACAGTCACAAATGCATTCCCTAAGGCTTTCCATGGCTTCTCTCAGGTGATTTCAATGTAGTTTCATGTTCATCAGATAAGAAGGGAGGTAATACTATAGATATTCAAGTAGTAGTAGACTGTAATAATTTTACTGATCAAGCAGGTCTCGTGGAAGTTAGGTTTTTGGGTACAAAATACACATGGCATAACTTTAGGCATCAAGGTAAAATTTGGGCTAAACTTGATAGAGGTTTTATTTCTATTGAATGGAACTTAAATTTCCCCAATTTTTCCTTAAAACACTTAAACAAGAATTGTTCAGATCATTCCCCTACCTTATTCTCTATCAAAACCCAGATTGATCATGATTCTAAACCATTCAAATTCTTAAATTCTTGGTCTGATTTCAAAGACACTCTTACTAAGTTATAGTCTCAACATGTGGAAGGAAATCCTTTTCAAAGCTTTTCCCAGAAGCTTAAAAGGTTAAAATCTGATATTATAGTTTGGAATGAAAAGTCTTTTAAGAATATTGTTTATCAGGTTCAATCTTTAAAAGGGGAAGTGGATTATCTGGAGATTATTTTTAAGGATGATCCTTCATCAATCAATAGAGAAAATCTAGCTTTGGCTAAAAGCAAGCTTCTTAGAGCTTTGAAGTATGAAAAAGAATTTTGGAGGTAGAAATTAAGAGGGAAATGGACTCTTGAAGGTGATTCAAACACAAAAAAATTTCATGCTACTGTGAGAGAAAAACAATATTCTTTAATGATACATAGGATTAAAAATAAATATGGAACTTGGGTGGAAGAGATTGACCAAATTAAAGAAGTTTACCATAATTTCGTTCAGGAAAGTTTGTTCAAAGATAATATTAAAGGAGAAGATGCTATTCTAAATAGGCTAAAGTTTGTGCTCATCACTCTCAAATTCTTGATGAATTTCTATCAGAGGTTGAAATATGTCAAGCTATTAAAGATCTTAATGCAAATAGAAGCCCTGGTCCTGAGGGTTTCAATGGGTTCTTCTATCAATCTAATTGGGAGGTTATTAAGGAAGACATAGTCAAAGTTGTCCATTATTTCTTTTTTGGAGGTGTATTTCCAACAAGTTGGACAAGCACCAACATTATTTTATTCCCCAAATCTAAGCCATCTAACTTTTGTTCAGACTTTAGGCCCATAAGCTTGAGTAATTTCAGTTGTAAAATTATTTCCAAAATTCTTTCAACTAAACTCTCTCAAGTTTTTCCTGACATTGTTAGTAAGTCTTAAGCTAGCTTCATAAAGGGGAGAAAAATATCTGAGAATATTCTTGTTGCTCAGGAGCTTATGAAAATGATCGAAAGGAAAGCTCATAGTGGAAATGTGGTTATCAAGCTTGACCTTTCTGAGGCTTATGATAAGGTCTCTTGGATGTTCTTAATCAAGAACCCTTAGAAAATTTGGCTTTTAAGAAACTTAGATTGATAGAGTTTGGAGATATATCTCTAACAACTGGTTTTCCACAATCATCAATGGTTAATCTTCTGGATTCTTCAAATCTTATAAATGATTAAAGAAAGGTGCTCCTCTCTCTCCAGGTCTTTTTGTTCTTATTGCTGAAACTTTAGCTCAAAGCATCCACAATCTTCTTCTTTCTGGTAAAATCAAACCATATTATCTTCCTAGACAATCTCCTACTATTTCTAACTTGAGTTTTGCAGATGATTTTATTATTTTCTGATAGGAAGCTATTGTTCTTTAAAAAATCTTCAAGTCTTCTTGAAAAAAAATTGAAAAAGCCTCAGGTCAGGTAATTAACTATTTGAAAAGTAGCTTTATTGTCCACTCATCTATTCATAGAAGAAGGGTCTCAAAAATTGATTCCATCACTTCTTTTAAAATGAAGTCTATTCCTCTTAAATATCTGGGATGTCCAATTTTCTATGGGAGGATCAAATGTATATACTTCTCAGATTTGATTCAGAGAATTAGATCCAAGATGGAAGTATGGACATCTAAGTTCTTATCCATGGTTGGAAGGAATACTCTTATTAAATCAGTTCTGGAATCTATACCTCTTCATTCTATAGCATCCCTAAAGCCCCCCAAAAGGATTCTTAACTCAATTCAGCAAATTTTTAGTAATTTTATTTGGGGTTCTTCCACATAATTTGGCTCAAAGCTTCATTGGTTAAAATGGGAGTCCTTGTGTTTTCTAGTTTAAGAAGTTGGTTTGGGATTCAAATCAATGGAAGATATTTGTAAAGTGTTTAGTATGAAAATGTGATGGTATCTTAGATCCTCTACTTCTCTTTGGTCAGAATTATTTTTTGCCAAATATAAAGATTGTAATTTCAAGAGTGGTTCAAATCCCTTTGACAGGATTCAAGCTATCAAAGAAGATACTGACTATCATATTTCTGCTATACATGATTCGACTTACTGGAAGCTTACTACAGATGGTAAATTTTCTTCTAAATCAGCGTGGGATGTATCTAGATCTGTCAAAGATATCCTTATTCTTATGGAAATGTTTTCACAAGATAGTTCCAGTTCATGCTATAATTCAGAAGAAATGTATTCATTTAGATTCTATATGATCTTATTGTCATGCTCATTTGGAATCTATGGACCATATATTTATTAATGGTCCCATAGCTGCTGCTGTTTGGAATCATTTTGCAGATTCTTTTGGACTTGAAGTTTCTTTCTTATCTTTGAATCAAATGTTGATGTCTTGGTGGTTAATATCTCATTCCACATATTTTATTCAATTCCTCCTATCTATAATTTCGAGGATCATTTTATGGGCTATTTGGTTGAGTGGGAATTCGAGTTTCTTTTTAATGTTTCGATGGATAGTAAGAAAATTATTTGCAATGTTTATTGCATAATCTCTGATATGTCTTCAAACAAATTTTTCTCGTCTAAGGCTTTTGTCTATGAGGATATCATCAAGCTTTCAATCTTAGAGTATGCTATAAGGTCCGATCTATGGAGGGGATTAAATGGTTAAAGCCAAATGATGGAATTTATAAACTTAACACATATGGGGTTTCTAGAGATAACCCAAGGGCTTCAAGTTCAGTAGGTATCATCAGAGATCATCAAGGAAATCTTATTCATGCCTTTTCAGCGTTTGAAGGTTCAATCTCCATTAATAAAGTTGAATGTCTTGCCATCCTTACATGTTTAAAATTATGCATTGATTTAAATATCAATAACATTATTTTAGAATCTGATTCTAAATTTGTTATTGATATTTTATCTGGAAAGAATCTTAAACCTCCTTGTCACCTTATTGAGACTATCATGGAGATTCAAAAACTTCCTCTTCAATTATATTTTAATCACTTCTTTATAAAAGCCAATTCAGTAGCTGTCAATCTGGCCATTCAAGGGATTTCTTCTCAGTCTTCTTTATTTTTTAGTAAAGTTAAGGATCTGCCTCACATTGCTAGAGGTTGCTTTAATTTGGATAAACAAGGATTTCTAAATATTAGAGTTTTATAGTCTTGAGAATTTTCATTTATGTTTTTCAAGATTGTTTCTTTCATTCATTGTAAATGCGACTTTGGTAGGGCTTTTTTACCGTCATTTAATAAACTCGTAGTATTTTTCTAAAAACAATGTGAATTCTTCCCATTTTCTACAGTCAAATGATTTTATGCACGCTACCCACATCTCATTCAATTCTTATACCAACAATGCTAAGCAGACATCGATGCCATCACTCGGTGCCTTTTGTCCAAGTATCCATAAAGACAAAATTGAAAATCATGGTCTTATGCACAAGGAACGAGAAAATTTTAGGGGCTCTATGATCACCGACCATACACAATTGTTAGTTCATAAACAATCGAATGGATTGAACCCATCTGTTGATATTGCAAAACGAATATCACATTTGTTATTGGTGAACATGTGTAATTAAAATTTATACCTTTCTAAACGGTTGAGTCAATAGGTTTATGCATGAGACTATCCCCTACTTCTGCTCTAGTGTTACAATTCACTACCTCCTATATCTATGGTATTATGAAAAATATCTTCAACCTCGAACCAACAGGGAAATATTTCAATAATTTTTAGACACTTTTGAAAGTGAGCTTCTCTTATCATTCGACTGGCACATATCTAGGTTCCCCTCATACCAAAAAATGATCATGAATTTTGTACTCCTTCTGGTATAGTATGCAATCATGATTTTAAGCATGAATTGATTTATAACTTGTTCCCAAACCATTCTTCATACTCAGATAGTTATTTGGTATCATGTTCTATTTGGGGAGCAAACCCTTCACCAAATTCAAAATTCCAGTCATGCCATTGTCAAACAAACCAAAACATCTCTTCAAACTATCCAAACTAACCATATCGTACAAAGTTCTCTTATATTTATCACATTTATAGTACAATGGTTAGGTAAATTTTACTTTCAAAGTTAGGTAGTTATCATCATAGTTTATTCTAACACCATCATGAGAACAAGAACATCCACTATAAGATTTATTGTATTCCATATTAGAATCTCCATTGTCTTCCACCACATGAACTCTATAATCATCGTCTATTAAATCATCTAACATATTATGCTCTCCAGTAAAATCCTATAATTCCACAATTATCTTACTTGAAGGTTGTACGAGAGGTAATTCGAGGATAAAGGGAGAATATAAGTCCTCTCGAAAAACCACATGCGGTAATGATCTTGGATACCCCATTTAAGAAAATGTAATTCAACTATTTTCTACTAAAATAGTTTATCATTTTTATAATCTGAGTAAGGACAATTGAACTCTTCACTATTGAGGAACATCTTTGTGAATTTTACAAGATCATTAGCACCACTACGATACATATCCCCGGGTCTGTTTGTCTCATCCTTCCACCCTTATTGTAGAGGATACCCCATAACATCTTGTAGGAATCGTTACCTACTATGTGTAAATAAATGGTGCAGTTAAATCATTAGATAAATCAGAAACAAGCGCAATCCAAAATGCACAACCCAATAACATCCTAATTAACAACTTAATTAATGAGGTTAATAACAATAAATCGGTTACATCCTAACAAGTTTGGGTTAATAATAATGTGTTTCGTGAGGCCCATGACACTATCTTATTGAAACCCTAAGCCGCATATATATATATATATATATATATATATATATATATATATATATATATATATACCAAATTGATTTCAATTCTACTTTATAACATAATTGAATCCAACTTTAAAATTTATGTACATTTAAAGAGCAATAAAAAAATATCGAAGAAAACAATTATATAGTTTAACCCAAAATCCTTTGTCATTTTCACCCAAAATCCTTCACATTTTTAAATAAACATGCCAATTATATAGTTTAACCAAAATGATTTCATATATAGAAAACAAAAACTTTATAATGAAGCCGAAAAAAATATCAAAGTCAAATATTCACATTCTAATGAAGAATGGTTTGAGTGTTCAAACCTAGTTTTTGAAAAAAATATTTCCAACCAATATCAAGACATACATGCATATACGACTAGTTTACAACAAACAAACACATTATAATGAAGTCGAAATAAATATGAAAGTCAAATATCGATATTCTAATGAACAATGGTTTGGATGTTCAAATATAATTTTTGCACAAATGGATGTAAAAGAATATGAAGATAATATATGTATGTACAACTAGCTTACAATAAACATTGATGAACTACACAAACACACACACACACACACACACACACATATATATATATATATATATATATATATATATATATATATATGTGTGTGTGTGTGTGTGTGTGTGTGAATCATACCTTTTAAGTTGAAGGAAAATGGAAGTTTTTAACCTGGGGAAGAGAGGAGAAAAGGTTTTATTTTTAGGATTCGGCTAATTATAATTACCACGAACCGTGACAAAGACCGTGATAAAAGTATTTGCCATGGCCTTGTCAAGGTTAAGAACCGTGATAAAAAATGTGTATTTTTTTGCCATAGACCATGGCCGTGATAAGCCCTTACCAAAAATGAGATAATTTTAGAGTTGTGGTGCAATGCCTCTTTCAAGATTTGGGCATTGATGTCATCAATGACCTTATTTTTTTGAAGAATATGACATAAACCATTTTTCATAACTTGTGGATAATGAATAAAGAGATATAGTTATCTCCTTGATTTCAACTACCTTGGTTCCCTCCACAGCACAAGTGCTAGGAATTACCACATCCAAACATGTCCTAGATGGGCTTGCACCCATTCCACAATTCCATGAGAGGTGAAGAGACCTATTTAGATGGAACGAAATTCAAAATTTATTCACCCATCTCTAATGTAAAACTCCAATAAAAATAACGCAATCTTGAATAACTAACCACGGAACTTATTATACTTGAAAGAGTATTATTCCTTCTATACACCATTCCATAATGGATTAATTGGTGAAAATGATTATGATATAATCCTCACCTTAGATAAATCATTCCTAAACTCTCTCAAGAAGTATACACTCTCGTAACTAGATCGTAGGGCTTGGATTAGTTTACCTCGCCTATGCTCCACATTATCCTTGTGCACTTTTGTGACACCCCACCTAACTAAACACCGGGTGATCAGTCCTTTATTAAATTATAATCAAGGTGAACGGTTGGTTCATTCTTAGCATCACTGTCGTAAAAATAACTTTTCCAATTAAACACCCTAAATAATTAAGCTAAGTGTTAAAACCATTTTAGACATTACTTTCCAAATTTTATTTTAAAAACCAACATTTAAAACTTTACATAATTCATAGTTAAAGAATCACACAACAACTATTCTGGAACATATAATCCAAATAATTAAACATCCAACTGATTGATTCCAACATTTAAAACTTAAAGGAAAAACATCCTGACAATAATAAATCCCAAAGTGTAAGTACTGGAAATAAACGAATCACAATATCCAATAAAACAACTGAATAATGGAAAAGGGCGACACATGCCGAACCGGATAAAATAGTGCTAGGAGTGGAATCAACAAAATTGAGATCGTCTAAGCAAGAGGCCTGCAACTCCCACCTAAGCTCCAGCGCGTTCCTTCCAAAGGATCCTATGCAAGATGCCCCTATGGCTGGGCACCTGTAATATATACATATATATACAAGAGAGGAGAGATAACACTAAACGGGTCAGAGCCCGATGGTAAAACAATTTAAATTTTAGTTTAGTAAGTATTTAAAATATTTACTGGCTAATGCAACAACATATTAGTAAGGACACTCTCTTGAGAACGTCTCACCTCTCTTCTAGTGTGCACACCTATCGCACTTATCTTCCCAACAATTTAAATTATCTTATCTTAAGTTGCTCGTGAGATTTCAAACTGACAAATTCAAATGTTTAAGAGGTTAAATTTTATTTAAAAGCAAAGTTATCAATTAAACTTATATAATAATAAAGTTTCTCAGTAATATAACATGCTTTTCAAACACTTATACCCAAGTTGAGTTAATTATTCATTTCTTACTTACCATAGACACAGTAGGTAGTTCACAAATTCCATATTTAAATATATATATATATATATATATATATATATATATATATATATATATATATATACCTTTATGGGGGATATTGACTCGTACCCTAGAAAATAGGAATCCCTTGTACAGGCTATCAGATCGATAGTCAGACGGTCCTAAGAGACGTGAGGGTATGTGCTGACCTCTTAGAGACTGGGAAACTATGCTTCACCTCAATATTGTATGTGTTTTATGTTAATACAGTTCGAGAGTGATTCCGAACTTGTATTTCCCTTAGTACGAGTGATATGGGAACTGGATAGCAGAGTATGTCGGCACCATAATTGTTATGTGGGGTGCCGTTAGAATATATATATATATATATATATATATATATATATATATATATATATATATATTCTAACGGCACCCCACATAACAATTATGGTGCCGACATACTCTGCTATCCAGTTCCCATATCACTCGTACTAAGGGAAATACAAGTTCGGAATCACTCTCGAACTGTATTAACATAAAACACATACAATATTGAGGTGAAGCATAGTTTCCCAGTCTCTAAGAGGTCAGCACATACCCTCACGTCTCTTAGGACCGTCTGACTATCGATCTGATAGCCTGTACAAGGGATTCCTATTTTCTAGGGTACGAGTCAATATCCCCCATAAAGGTCCCATCGAGATAAGACTATCCCAGCGCCGTAACCTCAGGGATAGCAAGTAGGGCGGGCATGATTTTTACACACATATAAAATATATGATCAATCACAGAGTCATATAGATATAAATATTCACATTCATAAGTTAGGTACGCCCACGACCCAACATTATATTATTCCATTCTTAGTACATTTTTACTCGATTATTTCTTATAACGAACTTATTCATTTTTATTTTCGAAATTTAATTTATTCCAACTCACTTCTCATCTCTCGAAGTATTTTCTTTAGCTAAGTACAAATTCAGTAGGCCCTCTCTTACCTTCTAATCCAACTCCTAGACATTTCGATTATTAAGTCTACACACATTAAATTTCTTAGGTATGAATCTTTCTCGTTTACCCTTCATTTTCCCATTTTATTAAAGTTCCACTAAACGGGGTTTACCTTGACCCTACTGGTCCTTTTTATGTTTCATTATGTCCTAATAACATTAGTCAAGATTTATTACGCATTTAATCGGATTAAGTCAACGTAAGTAAAAATCTAGTTTTTTGCAGGAGGGGTTGATCGATTGATAGGAAGGGGTCGATCGATTGAACCGTCGATCAATCGAAGCTCTTGGCTCGATCGATCGATCAAGCAGGTATGGCAAAAATTGTAGAATACCAGTTACGGGAATTATCATCCAAAATCATCCAAATCCAAGTTTTTAACTCCCAAACTCCCAGAATTTATACCACAATCATTATAAACCCAAATGAACAACATTATACGTAAGGCATGCGTGTTTTCATCAAGTATCATGGATTAAAAGGGGCAAAATTTATATAATTCTCATGAACCCTAAAATTTTCTTTAACTTAATTCTTCTCATTCTTTTTCCAGAATTTCTACTTCTAACCCAATGTAAATTTGTGGTTCAACCTCTACATGTGAAGGGAATTTCCAGAATGATGTTTATATCTCTACAACATGCGATTTCTAACCTCCAACATAGGTTTCTTTCATAAAAACTCATCCTAATCAACCCTAAACTAATATGAATGATGCATTAACTAAATTAATCATGATAAATACTTGCCTGGGAATTTTTGTTTTTGATTTGTGGATGAAATCCGTGTGGTGGTGATCCTTGTTGCGCGATCTACCGTTTGGCAGTGACGGCGGTGCAAACGGAGGAGTTCTTGGCCTAGAACTCCTTGGTAAGCTCTTCCTTTCCTTATCCAATGGTCGTCTTTTGTTTTTGGTTGTGTTAACCCTAGAAGACGACCCTAAGCATCTGATATAACCTAGAAAATTCGTAGGTTTCCAAGCCCAAAAATACAAAATGCCTAAAAACGCCCCGAGACCCAAACTAAACCCTCGGGTACATTATTTTGACTATCTTGACCCTTCCGGACACTTTGGCGTACTCGAAATGACCATATGGGTGACTTATAATTTATTCACTTTTATTAATCAAAATTTAGTCCTGACACGACACGGGCACGTCCCGACTGAAATTTCCAAAATTGTCATTTTTAATTCACTCGTGACATTTAATAGAACCAATATTATATATTACTTTGCTCATTAGTAATATTCAACAAGTTTCCAATAACTACTAACTCTCGTCACGTTAGTAATTAAAAAAAATTAATTTCTGAATTTATATTAAATTTAAATTTAATGAATCCCCAAATTTAGAAAGCATAAAAATACGGGGTATTACATACTTCCCCCTCATAACGGAATTTCATCCCGAAATTCGAAAAATAAGGTGTACCTGGTAAGAATAACTCTGGGTACTTCTCACGCATGTCCACCTCACGCTCCCAAGTAGACTCCTCCACATTATGATGTTCCCACTTGACCCGGACAAGTGGGACTACCTTTGACCTCAATCTTCTTTCGCTATGGTCTAGGATAGCCACTGGCCTCTCCTCGTAAGAGCTGTCTGGATGTAGGTCAATCTCCTCAATCGCGATATGGGTATGGGCCATGTCATCCTGAAGGTATCGTCTCAACGACGAGATGTGGAATACATTGTGAATGCGATGTAAATGCTCTGGCAATCCCAATCTATATGCTACCGGCCCAATCCTCTCGATAATGGAAAATGGTCCCACGTACCTCGGGGCCAATTTCCCTTTCTTCCCGAATCTCATCACTCCTTTCATAGGAGATACACGTAGTAATACTTGGTCCCCCACGTTAAATTCTCGAAAGAACCGTTTTGCATGGGCGTAGCTTTTCTGCCTGTCCTAGGCTACCCGAATGTGACTCCTGATAATCTCAATCCTAGCGGAGGTTTCCTGAATCACCTATGGTCCGAGCAACTTGTTATCCCCACCTCTAGCCAAAAAGTTGGGGAACGACAAGGCCTGCCATACAAAGCCTCAAATGGAGCCATGCCAATCGTGAACTACTAAGAGTTATTATAAGCGAACTCTACCAGTGGAAGGTGCAGCTCCCAACGTCCTCCGAAATCAAGGACACACATGTGTAGTATATCCTCCAACATCTGATTAGTACGCTCTATTTTCCCATCTGTCTGTGGGTGATAAGATGAACTCAATCTCAACTCTGTACCCATGGCCTCCTGAAAGTTCTCCCAAAAACACGATACGAAAATCTTGTCTCTATCTGACACAATATTCAGGGGCACCCCATGTAATCGAACAATCTCAGCAATGAACAACTGAGCATACTAGCCCGTTGTATAGTCTATCCGTACTGGTAGAAAATGAGCCACCTTGGTCAAACGGTCCACAATCACCCAGATGGAGTCGGGTACCGTTGTGATGTAGGCAACCTAGTAATAAAATCCATAGAAATACTCTCCCAATTCCACGCGGTTATTTCCAATGGCTGAAGCAACCACGACGATTTCTGGTGGTCCACCTTTACCAGCTGGCAGGTAGAACACTTGGACACGAACTCAGCAATATCCTTTTTCATCCCACTCCACCAGTATTTCTGCCTCATATCCTGGTACATCTTATCTCCCCCAGGATGCACCGCAAATTGGGACCCGTGAGACTGGGTCATCACTTCATGACGTAAGTCTGCTCCTTCTGGGACCACCAATCTCCCATTAAACCTCAAACCTCCATCAAAACTAACAGAATAGGACTCAACACCCTCAGCTAAAAGTCGTACAATCTGCTACTGGAAAAATGGGTTGCGGTCTGTACCTATATTACCCTCGTAACAATCTCGGGTGTCACTGTCTTTACAGTTATGAAGGAACGTGCTACTCCATCCTGGTTACCCAACTCCTTCCACTTTGCTTTCCAGACGTCTGCTATATCGTCCACCGGTCTACGGCTCAACGCATCGGCAACTACGTTAGCCTTCCTCGGATGGTACTAAATGTCGAACTGATAGTCCTTCATAAACTCTAACCACCTGCGTTGATGCATATTCAGCTCTCGCTAAGTGAACAGATACTGCAGTGACTTGTGGTCTATGAACAAGCGTAATTTCTCCCCCAATAAATAGTGTCTCCATATCCTCAATGCAAAAATGATCGCTGCTAACTCTAGGTCGTGTGTGGGGTAATTCTTCTCGTGCGTATTAAGCTTGCGGGAGGAAAAAGCTATAGCCTTCGCCTCCTGCTAAAGTACTCCCTCGAGTCCCCGTAAATAGGCGTCGGTGTAAACCAAATACTCCATGCCCGACTTAGGTAAAGCAAGGACCGGTGCTAACGTAAGCTTGTCTTTCAGCTCGTCAAAAGCCAATTGACAAGCATCGTCCCAAACGTATGGTAACCCCTTGTGAGTCAAGTTCGTCAATGGACCCGCTATTTTGGAGAACCCCCGAATGAATCTCCTGTAGTATTCAATTAATCCCAAGAAACTACGTACTTCCGTCGGTGTCGTGGGCTGTCCCAACTCCCTAACCGCTAACACTTTACTCAGGTCAACTACTATCCCCTGTTCAGAAACAACATGCCCCAAGAACTGCACTTCTCGTACTTAGCATACAACTGATGCTCTCGTAGAGTCTGAAGAACTTGCCTCAAGTGTTTGGCATGCTCTTCCTCGGTGTGTGAATATATCAAGATGTCATCCATGAAGACGATGACAAACTGATCCAAGAACTCTCTGAACACTCGGTTTATCAAGTCCATGAATACAACTGGAGCATTTGTGAGTCCAAATGGCATCACTCTGAACTCATAGGACCCATATCTCGTCAAGAAAGCAGTCTTTGAAACATCCTGCTCCCTAATACGTAGATGATGGTACCCTGACCTCAGATCTATCTTTGAGAAGAAAGTTGCTCCCCTCAGCTGGTCGAACAGATCATCAATTCGAGGAAACAGATACTTGTTCCTTATCGTGACCTTGTTCAGTTCCCGGTAGTCCACACATAGCCTCAGTGAACCATCTCTCTTTCTCACAAACAAAACTGGAGTGCCCCAAGGTGAGGTACTCCTGCGTATGAAGCCCTGACCTAATAGCTGCTCTATCTGCTCTCGTAACTCTCGCATCTCCGCCGGATCCATACGGTATGGAGCGCGTGCTATAGGTCGAGTATTCGGTAGTACATCTATGATAAAGTCAATCTCTCGACTGGGGGGGTAGGCCTTGTATCTCCTGAAATACATCAGAATACTCACGAACAACTGGGATCAAGTCTAAGGGAATCACGATCTCCTTAAAGGTATCCTCCTCTAGGTAATACAAATGAGCGGTCGAGCCTCCCTCTGGGCGAGGCATTGCCACTACAAACATCTCTTGCCCCGGAATGGCAAAGACAATACTGCCACTGAAACAATCTATCATGTCTCTGTAAGCTGCGAGCCAATCCATACCAATAATAACGTCGTGCTCATGCATATCTAAGACTAACATGTCTGCTGGTAATACCAAGCTACCAATCTCTACTCCCACACCACGACATATAAAGAAAATTAACGATCCATTTCCCAGTGGGGAGTCTACACATGTTACAGTGCTCTCTACTGTGGCTAATAACCCTAAGGCCTTCGCAAAATGGGTAGCTATAAAACTGTTTGTCACCCCAGTATCAAATAAAACCCGACCCATAAGGCCATGGATAGGAAACATACCCTCAATCGCAGGTGGCTCCTGTAGGGCTGCTGCCTGGTGGAAGTTATAGACACGTACGTACTGTAACTGGCCCTGTTGTACTGGAGCGGCTGGAATAGCTGGTAGGGCTGGTACCTGAGCTGGTACTGGGAGGGCGACTGGAAAAAAATGGCCTCTGTCGTCATTACGGGCACCCTGCTGCTGTGGGACCCTATCACCCTCTGGACAATCCTGGCGCTTGTGGCCATTTTTACCACACCCGAAGCATCGGCCCTTAAAATTTCCTCCCCTCTGTCCCTGTTGATTACGGTCCTACTGGCATTTACCACCCCACCATTGGCCCTACTAGCCCTGCTGAAATCGTTGTTGGCCCTGATGGCCCTACTGCTGCCCCTGCGGCTGACAATGTTGGCCTTGCTGGCCCTGCTGATTAGGCTGACCCTGCCTAAATTCCCCAAATCCCTGCCTGGAATCACCTGATCGGAACCGCTTGGTAGGGTCCCCCTGATGAGAACTCTGCTCATGCTGATGAGTCTGCCCCTGAGATGTCATTGCTCCACTAGCACCACCACCCCCTATCCTGTCCTGCTGGCTAGACTCTCCTGCTCGCTTGCTTCCCTGTAGATGGAAGCGGTGATCCTGGCAATGTAGCAAAGCATTATTGAGTACGTCTGTGTAGGTACTCAGAGACAGATTTTCTATAAGGTGCTGACAGATCCTCCAAGCTAACCTGTCCACAAACAATAGTATCTTCTTACCCTCAGTGGGTGCCTCATCTGGCACTATAGTGAGAAGTCTTGTGAACTCCTCTTCATACTCAGCAACAGTAGAATTCTCCTGCTTCAAGTTCAATAACTTTCACCTCATCTCAGTTTGCACGGCGGATGGAAAATATTTGCGGTCAAACCGCTCCCCTCCCAGAATGACTGAATCGGGATAACATCCCTCTCCTCAAAGCTGGTGGTGGACTCCCACCACTGCAAAGCGGCCCCCACTAGCTTAAAGGAAGCCAACAACTATTTCTGTACATCTGTGCACTCATACATACGCAGATGCCTCTGGATATCTTTCTTCCACTGGATGACAATGATGATATCTGAATTACCCGAGAATTCAGGGGGATGTGCCTTTTGAAAGGCATCCCTAACCCGCTCCCATGCATATGGAAGCTATGAAGGTACCAGCGCCACTACCTGAGCTTGGGGTGGAGCATGTTGTACTACCACTAGCGCGACATTCACCACCTGAGCAACGATGGCGGCTACCTCATTTGCGTTCATTGTTCCATGAGCCGAAGCTACTGGCTGCTCGGCTTGGGCACGCCTATCCTTTGGTGCACATCTCGGAGCCATCTAAAATGTGAAGAAATTTATTAGTCTATAGTTATTATCAAATCTCAAATAGCTAAAGATGTAATCATAAAAGCAAGAATACAACAATCCTAAAATAGGGCTCTATAACAAGAACGCTAAGCTGAAAGAGAAATAAGTCGTAGAGATCCTAAGGACACTAGAACCTGATGCTCTGATACCACCTGTGACACCCCGCCTAATTAAACACCGAGTGATCAGTCCTTTATTAAATTATAATCAAGGTGAACGGTTGGTTCATTCTTAGCATCAGTGTCGTAAAAATAACTTTTCCAATTAAACACCCTAAATGATTAAGCTAAGTGTCAAAACCATTTTAGACATTACTTTCCAAATTTTATTTTAAAAACCAACATTTAAAACTTTACATAATTCATAGTTAAAGAATCACACAACAACTATTCTGGAACATATAATCCAAACAATTAAACATCCAACTGATTGATTCCAACATTTAAAACTTAAAGGAAAAACATCCTGACAATAATAAATCCCAAAGTGTAAGTACTGGAAATAAACGAATCACAATATCCAATAAAACAACTGAATAATGGAAAAGGGTGACACATGCCCAACTGGATAAAATAATGCTAGGAGTGGAATCAACAAAATTGAGATCGTCTAAGCAAGAGGCCTGCAACTCCCACCCAAGCTCCAGCGTGTGCCCCTGTGGCTGGGCACCTGTAATATATACATATATATACAATAGAGGAGAGATAACAGTAAACGGGTCAGAGCCCGATGGTAAAACAATTTAAAATTTTAGTTTAGCAAGCATTTAAAATATTTACTCGCTAATGCAACAACACATTAGTAACGACACTCTCTTGAGAACGTCTCACCTCTCTTCTAGTGTGCACACCTATCGCACTAATCTTCCCAACAGTTTAACTTATCTTATCTTAAGTTGCTCGTGAGATTACAAACCGACAAATTCAAATGTTTAAGAGGTTAAATTTTATTTAAAAGCAAAGTTCTCAATTAAACGTTATATAATAATAAAGCTTCTCAGTAATATATCATTCTTTTCAAACACTTATACCCAAGTTGAATTAATTATTCATTTCTTACTTACCATAGACACAGTAGGTAGTTACCAAATTCCAAATTTAAATATCTATATTAAATACTCATATAATATATATATTCTGACGGCACCCCACATAACAATTATGGTGCGGGCATACTCTGCTATCCAGTCCCCGTATCACTCGTACTAAGGAAAATACAAGTTTGGAATCACTCTCGAACTGTATTAAAATAAAGCACATACAATATTGAGGCGAAGCATAGTTTCCAAGTCTCTAAGAGGTCAGCACATACCCTCACATCTCTTAGGACCGTCTGACTATCGATCCGATAGCCTGTACCAAGGATTCCTATCATCTAGGGTACGAGTCAATATCCCCCATAAAGGTCCCATCGAGAGAAGACTGTCCTAGCGCGGTAACCTCATGGATAGCAAGTAGAGCGGACATGATTTTTACACACATATAAAATATATGATCAATCACAGAGTCATATAGATATATAACTATTCATATTCATAAGTTAGGTACGCCCACGGCCCAACATTATATTATTCCATTCTTAGTACATTTTTATTCGATTATTTCCTATAACGAACTTATTCATTTTTATTTTCGAAACTTAATTTATTCCAACTCACTTCTCATCTCTCGAAGTATTTTCTTTAGCTAAGTAAAAATTCAGTAGGCCCTCACTTACCTTCTAATCCAACTCCTAGATATTTCGATTATTAAGTCTACACACATTAAATTTCTTAGGTATGAATCTTTCCCGTTTACCTTTCATTTTCCCATTTCATTAAAGTTCCACTAAGCGGGGTTTACCTTGACCCTACTGGTTCTTTTTATGTTTCATTATGTCCTAATAACATTAGTCAATAGTTATTACGCATTTAATCGGATTAAGTCAACGTAAGGAAAAATTTACTTTTCCCAGGAGGGGTCGATCGATCGAACCGTCGATCGATCGAAGCTCTTGGCTCGATCGATCGATCAAGAAGGTATGGCGAAAACTGCAGAATTCCAGTTATGGGAATTATCATCCAAAAGCATCCAAATCCAAGTTTTTAACTCCCAAAATTTATACCGAACAACATTCTACGTAAGGCATGCGAGTTTTCATCAAGTATCATGGATTAAAAGGGGCAAAATTTATATAATTCTCATGAACCCTAAAATTTTCTTTAACTTAATTCTTCTCATTCTTTTTCCAGAATTTCTACTTCTAACCCAATGTAAATTTGTGGTTCAACCTCTACATGTGAAGGGAATTTCCAGAATGATGTTTATATCTCTACAACATGCGATTTCTAACCTCCTACATAGGTTTCTTTCATAAAAACCCATCCTAATCAACCCTAAACTAATATGAATGAAGCATTAACTAAATTAAGAAAGATAAATACTTGCCTGGGAATTTTTGTTTCTAATTTGTGGATGAAATTAGTGTGGTGGTGATCCTTGTTGCGCGATCTACCGTTTGGCGGTGACGGCGGTGCAAACGGAGGAGTTCTTGGCCTAGAACTCCTTGGTAAGCTCTTCCTTTCCTTCTCCAATGGACGTCTTTTGTTTTTGGTTGTGTTAACCCTAGAAGACAACCCTAAGAATCTAATATAACCTAGAAAATTCGTAGGTTCCCAAGCCCAAAAATACAAAATTCCTAAAACGCCCTCCTGGGGTGTTAATTACGCCTAAAAACACCCCGAGACCCAAACTAAACCCCTGGGTACATTATTTTGACTATCTCGACCCTTACGGACACTTTGGCGGACTCAAAAAGACCATATGGGTGACTTATAATTTATTCACTTTTATTAATCAAAATTTAGTCCTGACACGACACAGGCGCATCCTGACTTAAATTTCTAAAATTGTCATTTTTATTAACTCGTGAAATTTAATAGAACCAATATTATATATTAATTTGCTCATTAGTAATATTCCAAAAGTTTCCAATAATTACTAACTCTCATCACGTTAGTAATTAAAAATAATTAATTTTTGAATTTATATTAAATTAAAATTTAATAAATCCCCAAATTTAGAAAGCATAAAAATAGGGGGTATTACAACTTTGAACTAGTCAAAGGTGTTAGGCATGTGATGCATAAGGTAAAAACATCCATGCCTTGAGTAATCGTCAACGGAATCTATTAAGTACGCATAACCACCTCTTGAACATATAGTCATAAGACCACATAAATCGAAATGAACCAATTCCAAAACATTTTTTATTCAACATATTTTGGTCGTAAAGGGCCTCTTGGTCATCTCACCTTCTCAATAGGATGCATATACTAGAAGTGTCTCCATTTTCAATGAACTCAATAATCCATTTTACACAAGACTTCGATTATTTTTAGAATATATGTTTCAGTTTTATTTAATATAAAGAATAACCAATAGTTACGAGAGAAGTCATCAAGAATGAAAAATGCACATACCATTTTGTTTTTTCTAGCAAACGGATTGGGACCAAATAAATCAAGATGGATGATGTTAAGTTGTCTGATGGAGGTTATATTATTTTTTCTTTTAAAAGATGTTTTATGTTGTTTACCATATTTACATGTATCACATATTTTGTCTTTTATATACTTATCTTTTGAGAGATCTATAACAGGGTCTTTACTATATAATTTATGAATGATTTCTATATGAGCAAGTCTCTTTTTCCATAAACATGAACAACTATCCATGGAGAATAAGACACTTTACCTTTTGATTAGTTAGATCATCTATCTCTAATGTGTAAATATTTGATGTTTAATATGCAACAAAGCATACTTCATTATCAATGGCTTGTTTAACTAGAGAATGTTTTGAATAAAAAATGACTTGATAACTATATCGCATAGTTGACTAATGTTAATTAAGTTATGTTTAAGGTTGTCAACAAGTAGAACATTATCAATGAAGGTAGAAGTTGATTTACCATTTCTACCTTCACCGATGATTATGATTATTGAATTATCTTCAAATGTAACTTTTCCTCCTTTTATAGGAACCGAGTTTGTTAACTTTATTTTACCATCGATCATATGACAGGAACACCCCTCTATCTCGGTAACAATTTTCTTCTTTTACAGACGCCTTCATGCACACTTACATGTTTCAAAAAGATGATTTCATTTTTTGTACCCATGAGGTGTTGGGTCCATATAGATTAGCATGTTCTGATGAACCACTAGGATCTTAAGAGGACATTTTAGGAAAACAATGGCTTGCACATTTATTTAAGGAAGTAGATCTTGTGTCATGTTAAGAATAATAATGTTTCTATCTTATCTTAGATTCATCATGAGAGTCTTTGATTTCCTAGAAATAGATTCAACCTTTGACTGCATGTACTAAATCTTTCAATAGATTCTTTTAAAGATTTCACTTCTTCTCATAGATTTGCCACTTCTTTTTCCAAAAAATAATCTTATGTTCCTTTTATTTTTCAAGGTGTGTGACTTTTCATTTAAGAAAATCATTTTCTCTTTTAATATTTTCTAATTCTTTTAGGGATCATATTTATGAGAAAAGAGTTATGATGTCCAAATTGAAATTGTTTCATTTCTTTTCCAAAGCTTGCATTTTTCAAAATGGGTTTTAAAATCATCTTGATAATTCATATATGACTTTTGACAATCACAAGAGTGTACCTCATCGTGTAATTCCACTAGACATAGAATTGATTTCTTAGATTTGCTAGGTTCGGCGCTAGAGTAAGATCCTTCTGAATCACTCCAAGATACTTTCATTACTTTCTTTCCATGTACTTCACGTTGGTCACATGTATCATTTCTTCTTTCCATTTTATTTTTGGGACAATTCGCAATAAAGTTTTCGTACTCGTTACATCCATGATATTTGTAGTTTTTTTTGGATTGGTATTCATGAGAGGATTGATTTTTATAGCTTGATATTTTGTGATCGTATTTTCTTTGATATTTGAGAAAGCTCCGGAAGTCTTTTATAAATAATGCCATCATTTCAGCTGTGGTACAATATCCTTTCTCTTGATTTCAAAGGAGATCCAAGCTCTTATTTTGGTCATTTTTGTCTCTTGATTCTCTCTCTTTCATCTCCATTTTATATATTACAAGTGATCCAGCAAGTTATTCTAATGACATGTCTCCTATTTTTATTTGAGATTGAAGGACTATTTTATTGAAGTCATATGTGACAACCCGTGATCCGAAATAAGGGGTGGCCAGCCCGATACTCCAATAAAACGGAATCATGGATGGAAATCATTCTAAGCATCAGAAAAATAAAATAAGTATACGGGAAAACCACCCAATAATTCAGAAAACGGGTTTCCAAAAATTTTAATTTAGTTTTATTACAAGTTAAGAAAATAATTTAAACAACCCAATCTGAAGAGAAAGTGGAATTCCAAAAGAGCTTATATTACATCCCTAACAAATATACAATAAAAGGAGCGAATATGATGTCGGTCAACAGTTACATACAACGTATTTCCACAGTTCAATAAGTTACATAATACATTCATTAAACAGTTACAAAAGTTTGGGCCACACGCCGAGTGAAAGACCCCATCATATATAGAATACAAAAATGAAGGCCTCTAACAACACATCCTGTAATATCCGCAAAATCTTACAGCTCCTCAAAAGCATAGGAGTAGGAATATCAAAACGGGCGCCCTTGCGGCGAATCATCTGAGCGGATACAAATTCATGCACAACAAGGAAAATGAACGGGTCAGGGCTCGGTTTTATATGATTACCAGATGAATAAGAAGCATGATAGGTATGAACAGTTAATCATGAATGATGAAGATGAGAATCTATCAACATAATGTTAAGCGTAAGAAAGCAATTTAAATGATTGTAGCTTGCATTCAACTAAGCGAGAAAATATAATTAAACTTCATTAATTAAAAGTCTCCATCATTACTCATCATTTCATTTCAATTTTCATTCCTTAACAGGAATATAATTACCATTATATGCACTTATGGAATTTCACATATTTCAAGTCCCACTTGAATTCAGAATGGTTATATTCTTATACATATAAAGATTCTAAGACCGCCCCTCCGAGTTTCCCCACTGGGCGCGCCCATAAATGACTATCATCTTCCAGGGACTATCAAACAGGGCAACCTGAGCACCTAACGCATGTCGACAAGTGGCGATATGCCTGTGAGTGAGTCATAACCACACCCGAAATTACCTCACTAGCGCAGAATAAAACTTATAACAATCCCGCATATGGCCGAGGACTATATTCTCCCTGCGTTCATTAGTCAGGGGACATCACCTCATGCGTGAGCTTCCCTTATAATAGCATTTAGAGAGGTGTGTTTAAGTAAATTAGCATTTACCATTTAAATCTCATTTTCATTTTCGTTATCCATATGTATGTTTAATTTTATTCGAAACCATCATCATTGAATATTCTCATTAATATTCATCATATTTTAAGTCCCGACTTATTATCCAAGTGATCACAATAATTCTACAAGTCCCAAGGTTTTATATAAGTCCAATGAGCCCCTTAAGTCTCGAAGTATGGGCTTACAACTCCTAATAATATGCTAAAGGAAAGAAATGGCCTAACCTCAATTTGTACACCTCAGGAGTAAGCCCTGTTTAACCCATTCCTAACGTAGGGTAATGACTCAACTCAACTAAAAATCTAGGACTCTAAGTTTACTTCATATAAGAAGCTTCCTAGGTCTTAAACCTAAAGAAAAGGGGTAAAAAGTGAATTAGAAAAACAACTCAAAAACAACATGATTCCGAATCGATTCCCCCTAGGGCCGAATCGATTCATCCCAGGCAGCAAATCAATTCGCCCAAAAGCGAATCGATTCGGATAACAAATCCAACTTTTTGCTTCAGCCGAATTGATTCGACCTTAACCCGAATCGATTCGAGTTTGCAGACCTGTAAGATTATCCCTAAGCGAATCGATTCGCCCTATGGCCGAATCGATTCTCCCTTGTGAATTTGCCAAGTTTGTCCATGGAGTCTTGGACTCCTAAATTCCCCCAACTCCAATCAACCCAAACCAAGATCATTTATTTCCACCAACTGATTATTAATGCATCAAATAACAATGATTTACACCAATACCTATCCAAATCAACCTCCAAGGATTCAAAACCCATAAATCCATAAAAACCCTAACTTTATTAAACCAACTAATACACAACTATGAATACTAATTATTCATCTTAAATCACATATTAGCAAGTAGAAAACTTGCCTTAATCTTGAAAATTCAGATTTGAGGAAGATGAATGCAAGATCAATCTCCAAATCTTCAATCTCTCCCTTTCTCCACGAGTTCTCTTCTTCTCTCTCTCACTCTAGGTTTAATAAATGCACTAAGAGAAATAAATGAAAGGCAAGACACAAATTGTGGCTTAAGTCTAGGATTCCCAACTTAAATGATAAATACCACATTAGATGATTCACAATACGCGTTTATGCTAAAATCAGTCAAAAGTGCCCAGAACATAAAAATACAATATGGCACTTATTTCGACCGTCTCGCACATTTCGGGACTAACTACGCCCTCCAAATTATCATTTGGAAATTTTATAACTCATTTCAAATTCCGATTTCATTTTAAACCAAAATGTCATTTTAAATCTTATGACACAATAAAACACAACATAGTGACATTTACCTACACATAAGGTAAGTATGCAACATTTTAGTAAATATTAACTTTTCTTCATTAAATTAATACTTACTCCACATTCCAACATTTTATATGTAATTACTTCACATAGTAAATAAATATAAAATAGGTTCTCAAAAGCGAGGGTTGTTACATCCACTTCTTTCGCATTTACCAGGGAAGCTTTCTAGCCTTTTCATTGTTAGAAAATTTTCTACAAAGACTAAGAAGTTGGTTTACCTATCATACAATTTAGTATTTGACTCTTCTTCTTTAAATTGAAACAATTCATAACTATATATGAGTATGCTAATTATATCTTCTCTAACTAGATATGTGCCTTCATGTGTGATTTTGAGAGTGTCCCACATTTGTTTGGCATACGTGCAATAATAGATTCTATTATACTCATTCATTGAAAGTGAACATAATAGAGTGTTTATAGCTTTGTAATTGAATTAAACTTTTCTAACACCATCTTTAGTGTATTAAGTGTCATATTTTGGTACGAAAGCATTATCCACTATCTTCACAAATATATAAGGACCATTAACTATAGATCTCCATATTTCATAGTTATATGCTTTAATAAATCATTGCATTCTCTTTTTCCAAAAACTATAGTTAGTTCCATAAAAAATGGAGGTTGCTTTGTAGATTATCCTTCGGCAATGGTGGCATTTGGTAAAAATGTCATTATGACCTTTAAACTCAAACATATACTTTTTTTTAAATATGTATCTATGATATAGGCTCTAATCCAATTGTTGGTTCGAAAATATACCCAAGAGAGGGGGGGGGGGGGGGGGGGGAGGTGAATTGGGTATTTATAAAACTAGTGGAAATTTTAAAAACATTATTAGCTTTCTTTAAAGACTAATTGAAATATGATAAATCAATTCAAGTATATGAAATTAATCAACAATAAGAAGTAATCAAGAGAGAGGGTTTAAAGAAACTTTGTAAACAGAGGTTTTAACATGGATCTGCTTTGCCTACGTCTACGATTGAGATGATACTGGAGAAACTTCACTATCTCCGGTTCAATAAGGCAGGATCAAAACCTCATAAGGAATTATAACACCTTGAAAAATGTAATTAATAAGGTAACTATACTTTTCATTGCAAAACTGGTATACACAAGAGCCCAAGGTCTTATCATGCCAAGAATCTCCACAACTATGACACTATCATCCATGAAGATACAATGAAGTTCAACAATAAGTAACAATAATGAGATTCGTAACCTAAAAGTAAAGCAAACTTGCTTCACTAAGAATAAATATGAAATGATTTTACTTTCTCCCTCTAAAAATGTAAACAAATAAGTAATCAAAACTATTATGCTCAAATGGGTATTTGGTTGGATAAGCACACAAGAGTATTGGGTTTATATCGTTTGCAAAAGAGGGATTGAAGAAGAAGATTTAGTCTCAAAGGGTTTTCGGTGGAGCTTTGCTTCAGTGGAGTTTTGGGTTTGAAACTCTCACTTTGAAATGGGTTTGGGACTTTATTTCTCTCTCTGGGAAGATTAAGTAAAGGGACAAAAGCATGGAAATGGATCTTTGATCAATGGAGATCTTGAAGGAATATTATGTGTTTGAAGAAGGAACAAAAAAGATTCTTTTTATAGGCCGTTTTTAAAACTAGTTGTTAGAGGGTAGTATAGTAATTTTTGGGACTTTTGGAATTCAAAATTTGAAAACCATTCGTTAGATTTTCGGCCATCTAGGCACTTGAGTCGACTTAAAGCTTAGGCTTAAAGTTAATTTTCACAAATTCCTTTCTTTTTTAATCATGTTTCGAGGAATATATATTTAGGCAATTTAAGTCGACTCAAAGTCACTTTAAATCGATTTAAAGTGCCTGGTATGATGTCACAGCTATTTTGGCTTTGTTATGGCTTTTGGTAAGGTTTTGGTGGGTTGGATTGAGAAACTAAAAGGACATATAAGTTCATTTAAATCATTACAACCATATCTAAAATTCTTCAAAGCTTTAGGAAGTTCTTATGGAGCTTGATAATTTCTCGGCATAGTATGGAACATATAATGTTTCTTCTAACTTGGATATGATGATAAATGCCTTTGCTTCATGTTGTCAGGCATGGTTCTTGTTCAATCGATTAGATTCTCTAAGAATGAACTTTAAATTCGATCCATGTCTTTTTCTAGCTTCTTCCTTTGTCAGGGTTGATACATGGAGGGCTTGATTGGATTACTTGATCACACTTGATCATATGTATCTTATTTGGATGATTCCCTTAAGGTTCTTGGTTGCTTGGTTTCTATAATCCTGGAGATAGGTCTCATCATATTTTGAGTGCATATTTTCATCTCAAGAACATTAGAGAGAATATAGTTAAATGGTATCATATATCAATTACATTTGTCACCATACAAAATCTTTACTCTTGAAAACACTTTTATTTCATAGTAATGGAACCACATAAATCAAAATGAACCTTTCTAATACATTTTTTATTCTGTAGCTCTTAGTACCAAAGGCCTCCTTTGTCCATTTACCTTCGAAATTGGTATCATAGATTGGAAGTGCCTCCACTTCCAATGCATTCAATCATCGAGTTAAAACTAGTCTTTGGATTCTTTTTAGATTAAAATTACCTAAGCTCAAGTGCCAAAGTTGTGTTTGGTTCAACTCAGAATAAAACTTTCTCCTTAATGATTGTCCATTAAAATGATTCATTTAGGTATTTAACAAAATTTATGAGACAAACCTTATAATGTATAAATTATTTTTTAATGTACCAAAATCGATAAAAGATTTCGTAATTCTGATTAAAAAAACTAATTTTATTAAAATGCGTGCATATTTGTTTAGAACCAACTTCGTAATCGAAAAAAACATTTAAACTAAAATTAGGTACATAAAAATAATTTTTTAAAATGATCTTTTTGTCTCCACAAAGATCTAAAACTAGATGGACTATTACAAAATTCTCTTGAGTTATTTTTATTTACCGTTATTAGGAACATATCTCCTTTTTGTAGTTTCCAAGTTATTTGGAAATTCTACAATGAGTTGAAGACGTATTTTGTGTCTCCTGAATCTATACAATAGGTTCTTATAGGATGGACTGCAAATTATGCTTCTACTTTGAAGAGAAATAACCATTACTGTGTCCTTTTCCTTATAGTTAATGGAAAATCGTACGTCGTTTCTATCAAAATCCTAACTACTTGTATTGAAAATACATGTCTTTCACCTTTTTCCCTTTTTCGTAAGGATTATGAACTTTCTTAACCACATATGATTATACTTGAGACTTAGCCTTCTCATAATTCCTCTCTTTTAGGAAAGAATTCGAGGTTTTCTATATAACCAATACCATGCCTTGGATTTCGATGATGCTTACTACCACTTGAAGCTTCTTAATTAATTTCACCAACTAATTAGTCCAACTATGTAATCTTATAATTCAAGCGAGATTTTTTAAAGGATTTAGGTCACTGTTGTATCACGAAGTTGATCTGGGTTTCCTCATCAATTTCTAATCCAAGGGATCCCTAGTTTACTCAATATGAAAACCATCATAAATATGATCCTTACCCAGGCATCATCAGTTAACATTAGTGTTTACTAACTCCAATTTGTGAATTATTTCTAATGGAATATGTTTAAATAGAACTTCCTCGTTGGAGGGATCAAATATACTTAGACTTATTTCGAAAGAATCAATAATTATTAATTTTAAAATAATGTGATTAATTCCCTCTGTTGGGGAGGAAAGTCAAGATAACATGAGGTTTTAATCACATCACTTGTTAAAATACTAATGGTAATCATGGGTTAAATAAGTTTATTATCCTCCATAATTACAAAAATGTCCTAAATCATTTTTTGTCCTTAAAATGTATTCAAGTTAAAACTTTTAACTTTTAAGACTAAAAGTGGGTGAATAGTTAACTTTATTTTGAAATCTTATAATCATCATTGAAAAAATTAATTTCCAATTAAATATATGAGAATTAAACTTTTGATTAAATTTCAATTTATCTTCCTCCTACTGCTAATTAGAATTAATCCCCTTGAGCATCTGAATTCCCTTGTGAAATGAAATTTATATTTGGGAACTTAAACCATATCACCCTAAATTAGATAGACATTACATTTGTTTAATTATGTTATCCAGAAAATCCAAGGAACCCCCGTCTAACATAATTAAATAGCTGACATAATTTGGTTTCATAATTAATGATAATGATTCCATTGTGGAGGATATCATTACTTTGTTTAGGAATATACCATTCGTTTATTTTGTGAAATTAAATCAGCTCATGTAGAACTGTCCGTTGGGGGGGTCAAACACACTCACATTTAACTTAGAAGAGCTATTACTTTATAATTTTAAAATCGCGTGATATGATAATGAATTCGCTCCATTGGGGAGGAAAGTACAACTAACATGAGGAATTAATCACATTATCTTTTAAAATACCAATGGAGACCCTGAGGTTCGATGGTAAACCTCTCTCCCTCTTAATATTTGAAACTTTAGGGAATTTAAAATAGATTTATTTCATTCTAATACATGAATTAAATCAACGATAATATCCCATTACTTGTTCCAATTAAATTATCAGGTCTCACTATTTTAATTTTCCAAGATTAAAATACTTTTAATTAATATAAAAATTCAAAACAATGTTAATTTATATGATAAATTGATTATATTATTTAATCCAATTGTGAAAAGAATAAAGTTTTTGATATTTTAAAAAAAATCGTGATATAGGCCAATCACATCATTAATCCATGTTGGCAATAATAACATCGGCTCCTAATTAGTTTAATAATTAGAGAAAAATATACCAACATATCATTATGAGATGATAGGGATATAATCAACTACAAACATGTGCAATTATATATCGAAAGGGAATCATACATCCTTATCCCATAGGCCAAAAATTCTTCCTTTTATAGACTCCTCGATGAACAAAAATATATTAAAGAAGAGGTCATCACGAAATATAATTTTGGAGAAAACGGAAGCCAAAATTCTTTTCTGCATGCTAGAACTTGTGGTCTAGTGGAAAAGGATCATCGTCACACACACGAGGTTCTGATCAAGGTTGTGCCACATCTGAGCTGCCTTCATATTTTTCTAGGGTTTGAGCCTATCATCAAAACTATGTCATTTTAAGCCCTTCTGACTCTTCGAAAACTCCATTATTGTACCTTCAAACTTATGCAGAATGCAACCAACTCTCATGAAAATTCCACCATGATCAAACCCAATCAAAATATAACATTCCATAATATAAAAACTATTATATTCCCTCAAAAACTAATCCATATACACCAATTCGTGCAATAATTAAAATAAACTAATCATTACACCAAATCAAATCTATGAAAAGAAACTACTAATAAACCACTGTAGGATCCATGCACATAACAAAATCACATGACCATGATAGAGGGAGGATACAGAATCCTATAAAACATTGTGAGACTTGTGTGTGAATGACTAAAACCAAACCTAAAGAGGGCAGGTGAATAGGTTTGTTGATTCAGTTTGTCCAAATTTTCAAAATTAATCAAGTAGATCGGGGTGATTATGCACAAACTAACACATCTAAGTCAGTTTTTACCTAAATTTAATGATTCAAACAACCTAGTGTGACGTGTGTGATCAAGTGTGTTAGATAGAATGACAAAAAACACAAGAAAATCTAAAGGCGAATTTTATGAGGAAAAAAACCCAACCAATGGGTAAAAAACCTTGACGCACTAACAATTTCCATTTCTACTGGAAAATAAAATTTTACGAACAACTATAATACACCTCTCACATAAATAGTCTCCCCGTAGAAAATGAAAATCCAATCTAATCTCCATTAATTTAATGAAGAACTTAGGTCTTCCTTGAAGTCTCCCCATACTTTAGTCTCACCAATAAATTGAATAGACACTATTTTAGATTGTGGGTACCCGGAATTAGAATGACGGGCCTGGACAAGTAGCCTAGTTTAAGCGGCCCAAATTCCAAACCCCTCATTTCTTAACAATTAAATTTGGTTATGACTTAGTCTTCTCCCGTGTTCTCGTTACGAGGTGTTCTAGGAGAAGATGGAAAGCGTGGGGGAGTCCAACACCCCCACTCACTGAAAATGGACATGTATATAATAAACCCTAGGTTCGGGGCATAGGACACGCACTGTACTCTCTGTAATCGCTCTCTGGAGTATATAGAAATAATACTAACTGCACCATCGTGTACGTAAGCATTCTTGCTGAACCACATACATCTCTTGTTGTGTGATTGGCATTTTATCTCCTTTATTTTGCTTGGTGATTGTGCTTCTCTTATCTCTTTGTGTTGAATAATAATTGTCACCACAATTGGCGCCGTCTGTGGAAAGCGTTTATCTTCTTTGAGAAATCCCACACCAACAAAAGAGTTCAAAATGTATTATCATAGTAGTAATGCTCCTCAAGCAGGAGATATCCAAGAACAACCTGCCCCTCGCAGGATCAGATCTGAAGTTCGGCGTTTAGATCAGAGGGCTCGCCTAGAAAGGCCAACCTCAAAAGAAAGCCAAGGACCAGCGAGGTCCACACAAATATCCAGGTTAATTGATGCTTATGAGGCGAGGCTCCAAGAGAAAAGGGAGTCTTTTCGCAAGAACGAAGCTGAGAATGCTCGCCTCAAGAGAAGGTTAGAAAGAATGGAGATAAATCTCCATCATGGCAACAGGAGATGTCCATACCTCACTCCTAGACCTCAGGCGAGCAAGTCTCGCAGTCGAGGAAGGAGCCCTAGATGCGAGTCCTAGAAAGTTGAGGGAAACGAGTCAGAGGATGACCTACTCGAGCAACTGCGACTAGCTCGCGATCGCAGAAGCCCTACTCGCAGCAATGAGAACATACGAAGTCTGGTCCGAATGGAGATGGACCAACACCCTACATATCGCGCTACTAGATCGACCTGAGAACTCGCCAGGTGAGCTCTCAAAACTAGGATGAAATCACGTTTCTTAAGAGAAATAGAAGAAGAGGAAGCCCCCAAGAAGTTTGCTAGTCCAAGGTTCAAGATCTATGATGATAAGACTGATCCCATTGATCACGTCAGGCAGTACAGGCAGGCCATGACCCTCTGGAACCATCGAGACGCACTGATGTGCCGAATTTTTCCCTCGAGCCTGCATGACGTGGCATAGAAATGATTCGAAAGGCTCCCCCACAGGTCCATTAAAAGCTTCAAGTTCCTGGCTTAGCTTTTTACAGCACACTTCATTACTAGCAGCTCCCATCCCAAAAGGATGGATGCTTTGCTAATAATGAAAAAGACACCTCAAGACACGCTCTGAGACTATGCCAAGAGGTACTGGGAGTTATTCAACGAGGTCGAAGACTGCTCAGAGTAAGTGGAAGTAGCCTCTTTCAAAATTAGGCTACTCAGTTCTTCCTTTCTGTACCAATCCCTGACCAAGAAAGAGGCCATAACCATCGACGACCAGATAGCTCGCATCGAGAAGTATGCCAAGGTGGAGGATGTGACCCACCTCAGCACAGGGGAGAACAGTCGAGCTAAGTTCACTTCCAAAGGCAATGACAAAACTGAGAACCAGAAGAAAGGAGGGAAGAATGGGGGCAAGAATAGCTTAAAAATGGAGGCAACAATGATGTGGCAAAAGCATTTCAGGCAGTCAACACTGTCTTCAGGGAACCAATTTACAAAATTCTCGCAAAAAACAAAGACGAGCCATTTATTAAGTGGCCCGGAAAGATGGGAGGAGATACCTCGAAGAGAAACAATGCACTAAGATGCGCTTTCCGTAAAGAAGGAGGGCATAAAACCGAGCATTGCAAGGCTCTTAATTCCCACCTCAAAGAACTGGCTCAGTCCGATCATCTGAACGAATTTGTGGAAAGGAAGGCAGAGAAAGTCGCTGCCCATAGAGAAGTAAAGCCTGACAATGTACTTGAAAATGATGTCGGCCATGAAAATTCATGGGGAATCTGATGTGAAGCAAATTCAGGGAAATTCAGCTCAAATGGAGGTAAAAAAGCTTACAACGGTGATGCAAGCTTTTCAAATCGATCCAGCGAAAACACAGTCAGGAAAGCATGGGTGAGCAGATGATGTCGACTATAGTAAGCATATCGTATTTACAGATGAAGATCTGGTGGGAGTGAGAACTCCACATCATGATGCTTTAATCATTACTCTCAGGATAGAAAACTATGATGTCGACAAGTTGCTCATCGACCAAGGAAGGTTGTCCGAGGTAATGTATCTCGACCTGTTCAAAAAATTGAAATTAAGCATTGCCGACCTGAAGGAAGCTATTGTCCCTTTGGTGGGTTTCACTGGAAAGGTGATTATGCCCTTGGGAAAGATCGTGCTATCGGTAAGGGATGGAAATGTTTCCAAAATGATCGAGTTTTTGGTGGTCGACATTGACTCGTCGGACCAGGCTATCCTCGGCAGAGGGTGGATGCATGCAATGAAGTCGGTCTCCTCGACTTACTATCATCATCTCAAGTATGTAATCGAGCAAGGAGTAATGGACATCCATGGCGATCAAGCGATGGCAAGAAGATGCTTCATAGCATCCATCACCCAAAACCATAGAAGAAGGCCGACAAGCACAGCGAGAAAGTTGAACAACAAGAAGGTCTGATACCTTCGAAATAAAAATTAAAATATGGAAGGCCCAGAGTAGAGGAAACCAGGCTCCTCCCTTTCGAATGGGTCGTCGAGGGCCTGGAGGAAGTCACAACTGGAGATAGCGACGATAGCAGAATCTTCTTAATCAGAGCTTCTCTCACAGATCAGGAAAAGAAGGAATTATCGATTCTGCTAAGGACCAATGTAGACGTCTTCGCATGGGAACCATACGAGTTACCAGGAATTGATCCTAGTATGATTTGTCATCAGATACACGTTGATCCCACCTTCAAACCAATTGCGCAGAAGGCAGGGTTAACTGCACCCGAGAAGGAAAAAGCATTGGAAAAAGAAGTTGAAAAACTGCTGGATGCAGGATCCATACGGGAGATCCAATTCCCCAAATGGTTATCCAACCTAGTAGTATTTCTAAAAAATAATAAGAAATGGAGAGTCTGCATCGACTTCATGACCTTAACAGGGCGTGCCCGAAAGACGCTTCCCTCTTCCAAAAATCGATCAACAAGTGGATACCACAGCAGCTCACGAGAGGATGAGTTTTCTGGACGCATACTCAAGGTATCATCAGATCCCCTTATACGCTCCAGACTAGGACAAAACAACATTCATCACTACCGTTGGATTGTATTGTTACAAGGTCATGCCGTTTGGGCTCAAAAATGCAGGGGCAACCTACCAGCGGCTGGTCACCAAGATGTTCAAGGACCAAATGGGAGATACCATGGAAGTCTACATCGATGATATGCTCGTCAAAAGAAAGAAGAAATAAAACCCCCCTCTCGGACCTATCAAGAACCTTTGATGTCCTCAGGAAGTACCGAATTAAACTTAACACAAGTAAGTGTTCTTTCGGTGTCCAGTCAGGAAAATTTCTTGGGTACTTGGTCAGTAAGAGAGGCATTGAGGCTAACCCAGATCAAATCGATGCAATAAATAGGGTACAACCTCCTCGAACAATCCAGAACATTCAGAAGCTCACTGATATGCTTGCTTCCTTGAACCCCTTTATCTCTAAGTCCTCCGAGAAGTGCAAGCCTTTCTTCCAGCTTCTAAAGGGAAACAAAATGGTAGAATGGAACCAAGATTGCTCGTGGGAATTGGATGAGCTCAAAGCTTACCTTAGCTCCCCACCACTGCTCGTCATACCACAGGAAACATATTCCTTGTACTTATACCTCTCCGTTTCCAACCACACTGTCAGTTCGGCATTAATGTGTGAAAAAGAAGGAATCCAGCACCCCGTTTATTACACGATCAAGACCTTATTAGTCGCCGAACAGCGGTACCTATCGCTAAAAAATACCTCTTTTGCACTTGTAGTTGCCTCAAGGAAGTTAAAGCACTACTTTGAAGCTCACACTATTATCGTCCTTACATCACACCCCCTTAAAGAAATCTTGAGGAAGGAGGATTTATCCGGCAGACTGTCTAAATGGTCAGTCGATCTCGGACGATTTGACATCTAATTTCAACCAAGGAACGCAATCAAGGGGCAGGTCCTTGCTAATTTCATAGCCGAATTCACAGGAGAATGTCCCCTCGACCAATCTTGACCAGTAATGCAAAGAGTAAACCACGCAACAGAGGGAGTCTGGAAATTATTTATTGATGGAGCCTCCAACTCAAAGGGGGAAGGAATAAGCATTGTCCTTATTACTCTAAAAGATACAATCCTCGAACAAGGAATCAGGCTTGGATTTGCAGCCTCCAACAACGAAGAAGAATACGAAGCTTTAATTGTTGGCCTCTAGAAGGCACATACCTTAGGGGCAAAGCATTTACAGGTGTTCGGCGATTCTCAATTAGTCTCCAATCAGATAAGTGGAGACTATAATGCAAAAGATGAAAGAATGGCACCCTACCTCGCCTTCACAAAATGGCTAATGGATCGCTTTGAGGAAGTCAATGTCCAGCAGTTTCCCAGAGGGCAGAATAGTCATGCCGACACCCTGGTAGCCCTGAGTTTGGCAATCGATTCTGATTTAAAAGGAACAATCCCCATCGACTTCCTCGCTCATTCGAGCATTGACCATAACGATGAACCACCAATCGTCGAACACGTGCTCCAAGTTAAATCAGCACCCAGTTGGATAGATCCTTTAAGGGACTATTTGAAGGATGGGTCTCTTCCAATCGATAAGAAGACCGCCCACTAGATAAGAGTCAAAGCCGCACGCTTTCACTTATCTCCTCAGGGCAAGCTATAAAAGAGATCATTTTTCGGTCCCTACCTTCAATGCATTCACCCAAAGTATGTCGAGCAAGTTTTACATGAGCTTCGAAGGAATCTGTGGAAGACATAGTGGAGGAAGGTCCTTGGCTTTTTGAGCAATGAAGGAAGGCTGTTGGTGGCCATATATGCAAAAGGACTCTGCGGTGTATATTCGCAAGTGCCTGAAATGCCAACTTCACGCTCCTATGGTCCACCAACCTACTAGTGACCTAAAATCACTATCCAGCCCATGGTCATTCGCCCAATGGGGAATGGACATCGTGGGACCACTTCCCACCGCCGTCGATAATCGCAAGTATCTGTTGGTCGCAACTGACTACTTCACCAAATGGATCGAAGTGAAACCCCTAGGAAACATCCGAGATACAGATATGATAAGATTCATATGGAGGAATATAATCACTCATTTTGGCATCTCCAAAACCATCATCACTGACAACGGAATGCGGTTCGAGAGAGGCTCCTCTCAGAGTTTCTGTGGAGAGCATGGAATCAGACCTCATTTCAGCTCGGTGGCCTATCCTCAGAGTAATGGCCAAGCTGAGGCTTCCAATAAAATGGTAATCGACGGATTGAAGAAACGATTAGAGCGAGCCAAAGGAGCATGGGTAAAGCTACCATATATTCTATGGGCCTACCGTTCTACTCCACGACGGGGGATAGGGGAAACCCCCTTCTCATTGATGTATGGAATGGAAGTTGTCATCCCATTAGAAGCAGGCTTGCCAACAATGAGGTCCAGCCTTGTCGACTAGGGTTGTAATGATGTAGCATTGCTCGCTGAACTCGACCTAGACGTAAACGCCACAAGCTGGCCCTAGAAAAACTAGCAAGCTATCAGTAACATCTCGCAAGGCACTATAACAAGAAGGTCAATCCAAGGACATTCCGAGTTGGGGACTATGTCCTAAGGAAAGTCCTGGGCAGCGCACAAAACCATCAGACGGTAAGCTAGGGCCAAACTAGGAAGGACCATTCAAGATAACTAGAGATGATCTGCAAGGTGCCTATCACTTAGAAACGCTGGAAGGCAGAGAGATACCCCGAGCATGGAATTCAACCAATCTTAAGAAATTCTATTTCTAGATTCTTCTTTTGATCTGCAATTATTAAACTGGAAGTTCATTTACTTATCATTAATAAAAGTTGTTTGGAAGATGCATTCTACGGAGTCTCAGTTAACGAATTCGCATTGTACAAGGTTTCAAGTAACTAATGTATAAACTTTATGACCCAAACACCTTTTCCAAGTAACAGGAACAGTGATCATACACCATAGCAGGGAAATAACCCTCCTCAGGTTTTCATTATGAAACATGAAAGACCTCTTAGCATTGCCCCTCGCAATGTATAAAGCCCTACAAGAGATCCTTAGGCAATATGGCCAAGTCTAGATTGGTCACCAAATAATGTTTGGTTGAACAAAACCCTGATCGGATAGAGCATCCAACACCAAGTGTGTCCTCGCCAATTGCCACATTTAGGCCTAAGGGAGTGTGACGACACAACCTAAAAGGTAAAGTGGGGCAGAATGGTATCTCGTTGCCATACTGGACTGGAGGGACACTTACTTGATAATACAAACGTACAAATCTAGTCAGCCAAGAGAGGATCAAGATTATTGAGCAAAGATGTGGAAAATACAAGACACTTTTTTAGTCGGCAAATTCGCCCAAAACATAAATTTTATATTAATTCATCACATTTACAGCAAATAAAATACATGTTTAGTCTGCAAGACTCGCCCAAAACATTCAACATTACATCACTTCATTACAAAATACACAGAGTTACTACTGGAAAAATCTTAGTGAGGGTGAGGCCTCTGGATGAGTTAATCAGCCACTTGGGCTCTTCGACCATCGTCAGGATGAGGAACTAGCTCCTCCTCGACTTCATCCACACCCGACTCCAATAGCTGCCTGGGGATGGCATAAATAGGGATCCACTGATCATCTCTCCAGAAGGGATTAGGCAGTAGAGTAGAAGGAGAAATCTCGTGACGGTACCAAAGCATCGAGTTCCTTAGGACTTACAGCTCCTTCAGAGCACTCAACCACCCCTTATAAAGGCGAGCTCTTCAAACTCTGTTAGCCTCGTCTATCCAACCTTGGTTATAACCATCGGCCCATACTTGTCGAGGACTTCTCCTGAATAAATGCCTCAGCTGGGTGACGTCCCTTTGAAGCCCATCAGCAATCACATACGCTCGCTGGACATCACCACGAAGCTCTTCCATTTCCCTAGCTGAAATTCTGGTGTTCCTGCCAGCTCACAGAACGATTGTAGGGGTAGAACTTTGCAGCACCGGAGGAACGTCTCTCGTGCCAGTTCTAGCTCCCGACGAGGAAGAACCTCTCAATACTGCGGGAGAGATGCCCGGCGCATGCTCCCTAAGTCGCGAGACCTTTCTCCTCAAAGCCTCGTTCTCTTGCTGAAGAACTTCCCTAACCTGGTTGATCTGAGAAGCATCTAGAAGATTTGCTCTTAGTGTATTTACCTCTTCTTGGACTAAGGCACCAACTTCCTCCATCGCTTGGGGCCTGTCTTTTAGTTTAATGATGAGCTCAGTTTGCTCTATGAAGCTCTTATTCCTCAATCGCAGTGATTTGCAAATCCTCACAAAGGTATGATGAACTTCAGAGCTTACATCAGGTCCAAAAATTCTTCCCAATTGAGAAGTGGCTGGTATATAATCATCAACATCAATCGACTACAGGAAATAAAAGAGAAATAAAAGACAGAATCATTCAGTACACTAAGGGAATGAAAAACCTTCTCATTTCATTAATACGAAGAGGATCAGAATACATTGAAGGGTCAAAGGGAAAATTACAAATAAAGGAAATACAAGAGCAACCCTAAGGGTAAAATTAGCTAGCAACCTATGGATGCTCAGAAGATGCTAGCTGCATCCCCTTGTCATCCGCAATAGAAGCACCTCCCTCAACAGGGATAACCTCTGTCGCCTGAGCAGGAGAAGCATCAGCAAGAACTGTTTGGGAGGCAGGATCAACTCCTTTAGTAACTGGGGCAGGGACTTAATCCACAATTAGCTTTGGACCTGGGTCATGCTCGTCAAACAAAGGAGAGGTAACATCGACACCAGCAGTTATGAGGGCCTTGTTCTAGCTTTTTATGAAGTTCAGACGGTTGATGTAGCCTATTTGAACCTCGATGTCCTCATATGTAGTAGCCCACCGAAGTTATATGAGTCCTCCTTGATGGTGGCTGCCTGAGACTCTTTTTCCTTCAGCTGCTCAGTCATCACCTTGTTCTCCTCTACGACGGCCAACTTGCTCGAGAAGACCAGGTCATAGGATTTCCTCATCTCATTCAGATCTTTAATTTATGTATCCCTCTCTCGGTTGGAATTAGCGAGGACCAGGTCAGAAGAAACTTGGGCAGCATCAGCAATCATCAGACCAGCCTCCAGTTGTGTGCCCCTCACTTTCAAGGCAGCATTCTGCTGCTCCAGCTCGATGTTCCTGCTCACCAGCTCATCGTAAGAGAGATAAAGCACGGCAAAGTCAGTCACAAATTACAAATAAAAGAAGACATCAGGAAAAGGAAAGAGTTGAAATTTGTTAGAGAAATGAAAAGGTCTTACCAAGGCTAGCCTCTGGCTAGCTCGTAGAGCCAATTGATCAGACCCCAGCGTCCTTTGGTGATCTGCAGGAAGAACTGCCCTCTCGAGCAGCGCATGTGCCAATTAAGGAGAAATGGCAACTGAGCCCCCCTCAGGCAATGCAGACACCGGGACTAAGGCCTGCCCAGCCTTCGTCCTCAATTCCATTCTTCTCCTCTCTTCCTCTTTCTCTTTCTCCATTCTATTCTTATCCTCCATCATTTTCTTTTCTTCTATCTTCTTTCTTTCCTCTTCCCTTTTCCTCTCTCTCTCTCTCTCTCTCTCTCTCTCTCTCTCTCTCTCTCTCTCTCTCTCTCATATGTTCTTCTTCTTTCCTCTTCCTATCCTGCTCCTGAGCAGTAGACTGAGAGACAGTAGCAATAGCCCTAGTACTGGACTTCTGCTTCTTCGACCTATGAGTGAGGAGCACATGATCATCATCATTGTCGTCCCGAATCAAATTTTTCCTTGGAGGGGCCATCTCCTCGCTTGAGGTGATGGACGTGCTCGAAGGTTATCAAGATTTAGAAGCCTCTTCTGAATCAGAAGAACTATCACCACTAGAGCTCCCCTCATGAAAATTTCTTCCAGCACCACCTACGATATCACTCTCAGAACTGCTCTCCTCCTCGTCTAACTGAATAGGATCTGCAACAGTCTCTTCAGAGGTATCAAACTCGGGAATGCTATCTACCGACCTCGCTATAAAGCTAGAACTGACGTTTTTGTACTCAACCAAGAAAGAAGCAGATTGGGGATGCTCATCGTCAGCTAGGGGCTCCCTGATATTCCACACTTTGACCAACTCAAAAAGACAAACCTCACTAAGAGCAGGTTGCAAGTTCTTCGACCTCGCTGAAGAAAAAACAGGGAAAAGTCAGAAAGATCACACATCAATAAAGAAATTGAAAGAATAGAGCAGAGACTACCTATATACTCTTCCCCATAAAAGGGAACAGTAAAACTATCGGACCTCGACCCCTCAGTCTGGTGGGAAAACTGCTAATTTCTAGCAAGAAAACCATCTGACCAATAGTCCTTGTGGGAATCAGGTAGGTTTACTACCAATACCCTGTCAGGACTCCTGGCTTTGAGATAAAGAACACCAGAACTAGTTCGACAAAAAGAATAGCAAAAGAAGACTTCGGCAAGCCCTAATTTGGTGCCATAGAGTTGATTAATTCTATGGACGCCATTGATTATCTTCCACACATTGGGCGAACACTATGCATTAACAATGTTGAAATAACCAAAGAAATGAAAGAATAGATTGTTGAGAGGAAAAGTAAGCCCCCCTTGGGAAAGCAACAAGACATGAATCCAATGGGCACCCTCTATCTCTCTAACATTTCTAGGAGGAGAGGCACACTCAATCTCTACCCACTTCGGGATATTGTAAAACTTCCTAAACTCAAACACTGATCTATTACCAATCTTTCCCATTTGAAAACCCTAAATTCAAAGAGAACACAGAGAAGGCACAGGAAATTTACAAGATAAAAGTTTGACTTGAACGATGAAGAATCACAAACCTAAATGACGAGGAGGATCGAAAGCTAAAAGAGTGAAGACCGGGAGAAGAGAACGTGAATCGCTAGAACTCGCAGAAAGTGGAAGAGTACTGAGGAGCTTGAAACGGTGGTTGTGAAACGACTGCCTGGGATAACTTTTGAATGTTACTAATCATAGTGCACTAAACACGAAGCAAGTGCCGCCTAAATCAGTCCTCAAACTTTGGGAAGAGTTGCACGATGTACAAAGGAGCCATTATTACAAATCATTTCAATTTATTAAGCCCAAATTGTGTCCCAACAAACTTAGGGGCAATTGTGGGTACCCGAAATTAGAATGACAGGCTTGGACGAGTAGCCTAGTTTAAGCGGCCCAAAGTCCAAACCCCTCATTTCTTAACAATTAAATTCGATTATGACTTAGTTTTCTCCCATGTTCTCGTTACGAGGTGTTCTAGGAGAAGATGGAAAGCGTGGGGGAGTCCAAAACCCCCACTCCTTCAAAATGAACATGTATATAATAAACCCTAGGTCCGGGTCATAGGACATGCACTGTATTCTCTGTAATCGCTCGCTGGAGTATATAGAAATAATATTGACTGCACCACCGTGGACATAGGAATTCTTGCTGAACCATGTACATCTCTTGTTGTGTGATTGGCATTTTATCTCCTTTATTTTGCTTGGTGATTGTGCTTCTCTTATCTCTTTGTGTTGAATAATAATTTTCACCACATAGATGTAGGAGTAGTTGATCATGTTCATTCATAGTGGGTAGATAGACATATCATAGTAGTGAGGATATCTTAAAAAAATTCACTCACAAATGATATATATCCATGATTAGATCTCTTCAACTTTAGCCCGATGGGAATCTATTGGCAAGAAAAGTTTCCATGAGAGTCTTCAATGATCTTCTATGTCTTCCAAGGTTCTAACTAAACCATGACTCACTCATACGGAATAAGTTTATGTGATTTGATTGGAACAAAAATTTTGACACAGGAGATAACGTATAATAAAGCTATACAAATTATCTACATTTATAATTTCCCCCTTTGGTTATCCCATGGTAAAACCCCCAAACCCAAAAGAACATCTTATCACCCTTACAAGACCCATATCTCACTAGCCATATTGTGAGAGTAGTAGGAAGGTAACGTACAATAGTCCATGAGACACCGAAAAAAATAACCGTTAAGTCAGAACTTGGTCTTGATAACCCAAATCACCAAAGTTATGCTTATAACACACGAAACAACAAACAACATCACCCAGTCCAAAGCATGCACAAAGAGAAAATCTCCCAAACAACATCACACAGTCAATGATATATATGAGATATAACAATATGAATTGTGAAATAAAGAAAAATCTAATATCATGACATATAACATATGAGGCAACGTGCCTAAAAGATAATCTCCCCAAACATCTATCATGTATCAACATTCAATGAATCAAATAAATCCCCCTTAATCAAATAATCAATCAAACAAACCAAACCACCCCACCCCTTTTATCACAATTCAACAACATAAATGCAATATAATTTCTCTCCTTTTTTGTCATAGAATAAGAAAGAGAAGAAAAAATCATGAAAATGCACAAGGAACATGAAAACAGAGACAAAACTAGTAACATAAGGAGAATACAAATAGATGAGAATATCAAAGCAGTAAACATAAGCATTGAAGAACAACATGCAAGAAAATAGGTGTCGTGCGCATGCCTATCATTGGAGGTTGTGCAAATGGATGGTCGTGCACAAGATTATATTTTACCGTCACGTATACAGATCAAGGTTGTGCAAACGAAAGGTTAATAAAACCTCCAAAAAATCCTTTCTAAAGCTTAAAACATTGAACCATTGATAAACTAGGGTCAAATCAAACCTTACCACTCCTTTAAAATGAGTTACTACCCCTAAAACACACACCACATCTCAAAAACTTCTCAAGCATCTTCATGTCATAAAACTACCCATCCATATCAAGAAACTATCTAAAATCCTTATGCATCCAAACAATATGCTCGAAGTTTATTAATTAAAGAAAGACTATTAGAACAAACAAAAAAAAGAATATATACATGAAAATAAGAATGGAAATCTCAAAGAGCAAACACTTTAGAAAAATCATACAAAATCACATATGCTTGAATATGAAACCACTTTAGATGAACTAAATCAAATTCTTTACAAATGTTTAAGAAACTTAAGACATTTTCAATTGACATTTGAAACACAACTAAAGTAAGTTGATAATTATATAATTGACTGTGCATAGAATTGGAATAAGACAACATCATATATCAAATTTCATTACTTGACATATTTAAGATAAAATTTAATGATAAAAGCAATACGATCATGAGTTTATTGTTAAAATTTCAACTTCATCCCCAAATCTTACTCGGCAAGTGTTGATTTTGAATTTTTTAAGTGTCAAACTAAAAAAAATCTCGTTTTTGAAAATGCTAAAGTCCTATCTTGTTTTTAATGCCAGTTAAGCTCTTTGCTTGTAGCTCTTTTCAACCGATAGAATTTTTTCGTCGATTGGTTTATCATACACCTAGTTGACACCTACTCAATGATACAAAAATTGAAATGAGCGTCATCACACTAGTGGTTTCCCTTATCATTGCTTTAAATTGGTTCATGTTCAACTCCAACAATATAAAATCTCCCAAAACTCACATGTAGACCTTCAGAGAACTTTTTGAAATGCATGCAAGATTATTTTCAAACAAGTTTGCAAATGCCTAAGAAATGATAATTTAAACAATCAATTGTGCATTCATGTTGTGTAAAGTGTAAACAAGTGCTTAATTCATCAAGGACAAACTTCAAGACAATGTAAGCATGATATATTTGAAACGTTTAAATTAACAAAACATCTTCATCAATTCAAATCATCAACGCATCTCATAAGAAATAAAATGTGGTGATATGCTCATAAATTTAAACCACATGTCTGTATGGGATTTAAACAAAAAAAAACTAAATAACTAAAAATGCAAAATATTTTTGTATTTTTAAAAAATGTAAGCAAAATATGATCAAAAAATCAAATAAACACAAAAATGAGTAATTATGGAAATTGAAATCCACCTTACCACTTACAATTGAATTGATCACTCCATATCAACCATCAGACTTGTGAAACCATATGTATTTAAACCAAAAAGGATTTTGTGTGATGATAATTCAATTGATATAAAATATATATCTTCATTATCTTATCTCTAATGTACTTGAGATTAAGACAAGCACTCGATACATTATGATATATGCAACCAGGAAAAATTCAACCGGATAAAACCACGCAACCATCCCATGTAAGACAGTGAAGTCCTCACAACTAAAGACATTGATGATCATGAACACTAAAATAATGAAGTTCACAAGATTGACTTGGAGCATGCATACTGATAATAAAACCAGTCATTCATCAACCAATACTCTCATCTGAAGCTTGCATCATCCCGTACACATATGATTCAATCAAACTAGTGTATCTCGAACAACCAGACTAAAATCAACCCAGATCTTCATATAATCCCAATATCTTTTTTCAACCACTTCAGAATCAAATACAAGTTATTCCATCTCAACACAACGCGTTACCCAAAGTATGTGAGCATTACATCATAAGCTCATGAGTGATGTCTCAAACAAGTAAAAGAAATGCTTAGAAAGATCCATAAGATTGTTACTTTATTTTGTTATAATTTAGGAACCAATGTAAAAAAGAAAATTCACTTTGTTTTGAATATGTATAAGCTTATACCCACTCACCTAAACCTACCCTAATGCGTGGACCGTGGGAAAGCTTTTTTTTTTAGGAAAATGAAGAGTTTTAGTTGACTCAAAGTCCCAAAAAACACTTTGAGCCATATCATATTCACTTTGATCCTTCTCATATTTTCTAAGTAATTCTAGGGGAGTTTTAGTAGAATGAACTCCACTTTCAGTCGATTAAAAGTGCCAAAATGTATGATTTAATGTTAGTAACGTCTTCCAAGATTTATAGCCATTATCCCTTGAGTTACTAAACGTTTACCAACTATTTTATCAACCTGATGCAACCCCAATCCTCACCCTGACCCTATAAATACCCCCTCATCTTCCATTCCAAAACACACAAATAATAAAAACATTCTCTCAAGCAAAGTTCCATTATCCCAAAGTTTGTGCCATACTCTCCTTTGAGTTTTTAGTTAGAGAAATCCCTTGTGAGTTTTTAAACCCCAAAACTCTCATCATAACTTAGTTTCAAGTAAAACCACTTGAACCTAAATTCCCATTCCCATTACCTCTTTAGCAAAGTTACAACCCAATACCTACTTTTGTTAAAGATATACGTGAAAACCCAATTAAGCTATATACTTTTGAAACTTGTTTCCTTGCCTTTTTATAAAGAGAAAGTAAACATATTATTCCATTATTTTCGTAAAACAACTTTTCTTTACATTTGGTTACAATTTTTATTGTTACGATGCAAGGTTAACTTCACTGTATCTTAACGCTGGTAGTGCAGTTGCTATGAATAGTCAAGAGTATATCTCTCTCTCTCTCTCTCTCTCTCTCTCTCTCTCTCTCTATATATATATATATATATATATATATATATATATATATATATATATATATATATATATATATATATATATATATATATCTTGGGCTATTGTGTCTGTATCGATTGGGAAAGGACGAATTTAACGTCTTGTTCATTGAGATTTGCATGGTAGCCCTCCTTGTGAGGTTTTTGTTCTACTGTAAGTGAAGAGGAGATAGTGAAGTTCTCGAGTACCATCTCGATCGTTGACGTAGGGAGAGACCGAGCCATATTAAAATATCAATTTGTAAAGTTCCATTAACTTCTCTATTTTAACTGCATATAATTATTATCGATTAACTTCTTAATTTTAAATTCATTTATCACATTGCAATTAATCTTCAAAGGAAAGTTCAGAAAGTTTTAAAATTACCATTAAACTCATATACCCAATTCACACCCCCCCCCCCTCCTGTATATTTTAGGGACAACAATTTGTATTAGAGCGAGGTTCATTGATACTTATTTTGAAAACTATATTTTGAGTATAAATATCGAAAACAAATTGCAAGAATTTCACAAAAACTTTTGGGTAGATATGATATACCCGTTTTTGAAAGACAAGACTTCAAAACATGGAAAACCAAAACCTCTTCGCTTATTCAGTCCATTGATTTCTCTCTTTGGAAAATTATTAATCATAAAAATTCTCCATTACTATATAGACTAACTCCCAAAAAGTGATTTGATTTAAATAATTAAGGCATGATAATTCTACGGTCTTCTCTAGATAATGTTGTTATAAGAATAGTAGCACATTGTATGAAAGCCAACGATAGGATACTCTTTAAAAAGATTTCTTGAATAAGGTTCCACCAAAATAAGTGATGTTAATTCCATCAAACAAACAAGACATACAAACTAAAAAAGAATGGTAAATAGTAGAGTAATCTTCAATTTCATCATCCGAAGACGAAATGGAAAGTCGTCCATGCTCACAACAAGAATTGAGAACTTACGAGCTAACATCTTTCTCTATTAAATTCTTAGATCTAAGAAATCTCTCTAAAAGGATATTATGTGTGATTTGACAAAAACAAAAGATTGTGATAAATCCATGGGTGAATATAAAATGTTATTTAAAGAATACACCATTTTAAAAAAGATAAGAAACAATCTTCACATTTCAAATGAGCGATCGACTAAAGAAAATGAGAAGTTCATATTTGAAAATAAAAGAATAAAAAAAGAGAGAGAAATTAAAATCAAATGATGAGGAGATACAACTAGAAAATCTAAAATTAAAAGAAGAAAATGAAAAGTTGTCATCAAATGATAACGAGGCACAACTTAAAAATTTCAAATTAAAAGAAGAAGTTAAGTCTTTAAAACAAACCTTAAAGAAATTTGAATCAAGTAGAAATAGTTTGAACTTACTCCTTAAGCAACAAAAAATTAATTCTGGTAGGGAAGGGCTGGGATATAAAAAAGAAATGTCCAACTCAAAATCAAAGACGAAGTTTGTGCAAGAAAATGAATAATTATTTTTTGAAAGGAAAATACAAAAACTCAAAAGAAATATCACAAAAATCGAAAACATCAAGAATAATATCCATTGCATAAAGAAAAATCATACTATTCAAAAATGTCGTACATAACCAGAGTTAAAAAATTATTTTTGTATTCTTTGCAAAAAGAATGATTATACATATGTTGATTGTGAATTTCATTCATTAAGTGATCATTGCACATATTGTGGTAAAAAATCATAAGTGTTATGTTTGTCACATAAGGAAATGAAAGATTCATGTGTATAGACAAAGGAGATCATCATACTCCTTCACTAGCAAACAAGGACCCAAAATTCAAAGGGCACCAAAAAATAATGTTCGTTCTTCATATTTTTTAGGTACTCAAAGAATGCCTAAAATATCTTACTTTAAATATATGCAAGTAAGGCAAGAAATAGATAAGAAAATAGAAAGATGGACTATATGGAGAAGAGACATACTTGATGAAAAATAGAGAAGGCAAATGATGGTGAAACATTCAGGATTGAGATTATTCTAAGCATATAATTAAATATTTAAATTTGTAACATTTATCTTCATTTTTAAATGCATAGTTGTTCTCCCACACAACAAAATACCCATGAATATGTACACTATTTATTTCAAAGAAACTCGAAATACATTCACAAGTTATGATTATTCTCATTAGAAACATATGATTTCACAAGAACACTCAAAGATATGCTACATGTGTAACAAGAGTAAAATGAACACACTTGAAGATATCCTGCACAAGCCCCACACATATTGGAAAAACAATACCAAATTAATCCCACATGACTTTCACAAAATCAAATCTATATAATTCACATATTTCCTACACTATTTGTGCATCCAATAAAATGAAGAAACTTATAACTCATAGAAAATTAGGAAAGAAACACGACACAAAACATTGTTTCCTAACTTATGAATGATTTTAGAAAGAAATAGTGTTGTTAAAAAACCTTTGAGAATATTAAAACACCATTGACTAATTATTCACCTTAATCAACAATACTATACCCTACATTCTCCTCTAAATTACTTAAATACTAAGTTCTTGAGTTAGACCCTGATATTATCACACATGTCTATGATTTAAGAAAATATCTTGATATATTACCACCCTTACAAGTGATGGCATCCTTACCTAATATGTGAAATTTTATGAACCCCTCATAAGTTTTGAAGACCTTTTGGACACAAAAAAACTAACACTTCATGTGACATACCCCTTATGAAATTTGGGAAGGAAAGAAATAACAACTCGAGTATATAAAAGTTTTGCAGTAGAAATGTTATATTCAAAATGGTAAAGAAAAAGTTAGCCAACCTAAATTCAAAAATTCGACGAAGAAAACTTTTTTTGGAATAAATAACAAATAATCAAACCTATCTACACAAGAACCCATTCATCCAAGAATACATACATACCACATTTGGTGAAAATAATAAATACTCCTGTCATAATAAAGTATTACAATCAAGTACAAAAACAAATAAAAATGATCAACATAGGACCAACAAAAAACCAACACAAGGAAGAAACTCTAGTTAAAATAAATGATCCCACCAATAACTACAACTGCGATATCCATAATTAAAATCCAACGCAACATTATCAAACATCTACATATATAACGTCAAACACCATTCATTGTGATCTTGATATCACAACTACAAATGACATTATGTAGAAACCTCTGCAATACTACTACATTGCATACATACGATCTACTTATTCCCGTATTTGTCACACTAACCAGTCTTTCAAAAGGTTCGATCTTGCTCGCACCAACTACCCAAAATGTTTACGAAATACACTTTCAAAAGTAACCCTCACTACAAACTCAAAATCCCCACTATTAAAACATCACATGTTCTTCTTATTTAAGAAACACTTTACCACAACATTAAAAGTACATCCTCACATAATTCTTATTCAACCACTGCATAATAAATATTGTTTTCGTATGATTCTCACATGATTCAAATTTGTACTTCCATGATTACAGCCTATTACAAAAATTATCCATTACTTACCCTCATTTTAAAGACCCGTGATAGTAAATATATTTCCTCCTTGTATTTTCACACTAACTTTAGTAGAAATATGTAAGAAAAGTACCCCCACCCTTTTCAATAATGACAAAGGGTAAGAAATATGAAATAAGAAAAAGTGATAGTTCAACAAAGGGGGAGGAAAATAGTTTTTCTAAAACCAAGTCTCATACAAAGGGGGAGAGTTCAAAATATTTTCTCAAACTATATCAATTATATTGTCATCATGAAAAAGGGGGAGACTATGAACCCATATGTTTTTAAACCCAAAAGGATATTCAGTTGATATAAAAGATATAACTTCACTATCTTCTCTCAGATATTCTTAATATTAAAATAACACTCAATACATTATGAGATGTGAAAACCATCCCATGCAAGATAATGAAATCTTCACAACCAAAGACATTGATAATCATGAACCCTAAAACAATGAAGTTCACAATATTGACTTGAAGCAATTCATGAACAAGTACTCTCATCTGAAACTTTCATCAATTAGTATACATATAATCCAATCAAACCAGTGTATCTCAGACAACCAAACTGAAATCAAACCATGTCTATATACAATACCAATATCAGTTTTAACTAGTTAATAATCAAATATAAGTTATTCCATCTCAACAAAACCCATAACTCAAAGCATGTAAGAATTACGTCACAAGTTCCTGACTGATGTCTCAAACAAGTCAAAGAAATGCTCAGAAAGATCTCGACAGTTGTTACTTTATTTTGTTGCACTTTAGGAACCAATGTACAAAAGAAAAGTAACTTGTTTTGAACATGTATAAGCTCATCCCCACTCACCTAAACCTTTCCTAAACCTTCTCAAAAATTTCCCTATGGCCTGGAACCTAAACAAACTTGTTTTTATGGAAAACCAAGAGTTTAAGTCGACTTAAAGTGAATTTTAGTCGACTTAAAGTCCCAGAAAACACTTTGAGCCATCTCATCTTCAATTTAAGCCTTTTCATCCTTTTTAAGGCATTCTAGGGGAGTTTCAGTTGACTTTACTCTACTTTCAATCGATTGAAAGTGACAAAATGTGTGCTTTAATATTGGAAACTTCTTCCAAACTTTCTACCCATTATCCCTTGAGTTCCTACACTTTTACTAACTATTTTACCAACCTAATGCATCCCTAATCCTCATCCTAACCCTATAAATACCTTCCTACTCTTCCATTCCAAAACACACAATGAACAATAATATTCTCTTAAGCAAAGTTCCATTATCTCAAAGTTTGTGTCATCCCCTCCCTTGAGTTTTTAGTGAGAGAAATTCCTTGTGAGCTTTTAATCCCCCAAACTCTCATCTTACCTTAACTTCAAGTAAACCCACTTGAACCTAAATTTCCATTCCCACTACATATTTAGTAAAGTTACAAACCCAATACCCACTTGTGATAAAGATATACGTGGAAACCAATTGAGTTATATACTTGTGAAACTCGTTTACTTGTCCTTTTTATATAAAAAGTAAATGTGTTATTCCATTATTTTCTTAAAGAAACTTTGCTTTAATTTGATTATTAATATTATTGTGACTCACCGTTAACTTCATTGTATCTTCATGACTAATAGTTTTATTGTTGTGAATAGTCAAGGAGTAAAAACACCTTGGGATACTTCGTGGGTAAGATTGGGTAAGGATGAGTTTAACATCTTGTTCATTTAAGTTTGCAAGGTAGTGTTCATTGTGAGGTTTTGGTTCCGCTGTAAGTGAACCTAAGATAGTAAAGTTCTCGAGTACTATATATCGTGCGTGGACATAGGCAAAGGACAAACCACATTTAAATCTCGGTTTGCAAAGTTCCATTAATCTCTCTATATTAACTACATATAATTATTGTTGATTAATTGCTTACTATTAAATTGATTTATCAAAAAAATGAATATAGTTTCAAAATTTCCATTAAACCTATATATCAAATTCACCCCCTCCCCTCTTCGGTATATTATCATGCCAACAAAACTTATACCCGAACTCTAAACACTATCAAAGTAGCATGGCAAACTAAAAGCATATGAAACACATGAAGCATGATTAACATAGAAAACAAGAGTTATATTGAAAAGTATAGAAAATGATGATATATACCAAATCACGAGCATGCGCATGATCATGAAACATATGGATAACCAAGAGAATCTATCACAAGAGAATATATGTCCAAAAATTCAATAAGCATGGGATATAGAAGAGACTTAAATTTCTCAACATCCAAGATACCAAAGATAACATATAAGCACCAATAAAAATCAAACAAACAAATAAACATGTTTTTGGATTTTCAAGAATATATCAAACCAATCAAACAAATAAAATAATGTATGAGAGAAACAAAACACATATGGATTACAAGACCCTCTCACATAAAATGAATCAATTCAAAATATTTTTTGAATTTTCTTAAATAAAAAACTAAAAAGGGATGTTATACATAGATCATGCAATAAAAAGAAGATGCAAAACAAACAACATCAACACCTAACACATTGACCATGACATGTTGTGAAATATGAGACAAGAACACCCTAGCTATGAAAAGCACAAAACAATTGAAGTGTAAGGAGGATCCTCTACTTTATCAATGGGAGTTGGGGGAACATTTGAAGATGAGTCACTCTATGAGATGTAAAAATACAAACCAACATTCAAAACATCTTTCTTTTGTAAAACATTCCCTGACATGGAATTCTCGGGTTTGGGAGAAACCCTTAACACAACATGAGGTTTTGAATTCAAATTACTTTCTTTTTTAAAAATTTTCCCTTTTCACAAAATTCACACACCTCGTAATGTTTTCATTTAAAGATGATATGAAGTCAACATTTCTCTTAAAAGAATTTTTCTTTGCAACATCCTTTCCACATTCCATTGTCAACTCATGAAGATCCTTCACAAGCTCAGTCAATTCATTTTTAAAGTCATCAAAAAAATCATGATCATGCAAATGTGAACTAACGAGACAAGTCTTAAACATAATGCAAGAATTTCTAAGATGACCAGTTCTATGGAAATAAGTGAAAATATAAGTCTCATAATGGAACACCTTAGAATGACTCTTAGAAATAACTTTTGACTTTATTTGAAATTTTGAAAGCATGTAGTAGAACTTTCTCAAATGATCCTTTTATGACAAAATCTGCAAATGTAAGATTGTGAAGGTCTTTTCAAACTCTTTTTGACTTTGGAAACAACTTGATCCTTTTATTTCACATTTAAAACATTTGATTCAACAAACACATTTTCTTTTAAAACTTGGTTTATCTCATTTTCAGTTAAACCATTTTAATCATTTCATGATTCGAAATACTCTCCATATTTATTAAGAAATAATTAAAAGAATTTGACTCAAAACATTTCAAATTTTAAAAATTTATTTTTTTCACCCATTGATCTACAAAATCATTTCTATTATTTTCATAAACATTCTTTTGTTCATTCACCAAAACATAGCAATTTTTAGAATTTTTGCCACCTTTCATCAAACATCATTTTCTTCATTCTTAGCAAAATATTTTGTAAAGGGGCTTGAAGATAATCCTTAAATTAAGAGATAGGTACCCCCAGCTAAGATAAGAGACTTAAAGAAAGAAGTAGCCCAAAGGCAGCGAGGCAGCACGACATGGCATCACAGCGAGGCAGCCCAGTGAGGAGGCTGACTAAGAGAACTCATGCTTTATATTCTTTTCCTTAGTTAAATTGTACCTTTAACGCATATTGTAATACTGTAATGATTGTAATGTTATTTAGAGTGAGGTCAAAAGGTACTCATGAGAGACAAGGTCGGTCAGAGCCTGGGAGAGCTTACATGATCTATCGGATGACCTCATCGTGGGAACTTCAGAGGGACTTAATTTGGAGGATTGAGAAGTGAGGCATCGTCAGGGATTGTCCAGACTATCTTAGATACACCTGATAAAACATCGATTCACATTTCTCAATGGAACATTTTGAGGAGTTTCCTTGAGTTCAACCATATGTTGAGTTTTGAGCGAAAGAACCCTTTACCAGATGTCATGTCTACTTTATGGGATGTCGTCAGCCAGCCGTGCACTGTCCAATCCATACTTGAGTAAACCACTGTGGTATTGGGACTGTCACATAATTTTGTGAGCCACCTCTGTCCTCTGACGCACAGTGGTTGGGCAAAAGGCATGTCTTGGCATTTAATGTTTGTGATGCAAGGCTGACTGGCACATCATGCATTTATTATTTGTGATGTAAAGTAAAGGGGGATGTCTTTCACAGTTGTGAAGGACTAAGGGATCTTAGGAGTGGTGTGGGGGATATTTATTGGCCTTAGCCACTTCTAAGAGGGGATCAGATCATCTTTGCTTATGAGTTATTACTAGAGAGATGGAATATATCATGAGATTTATTGCAAAATTAGAGAGTTTACTCACCCACCACTGTCATTTATTATGAAGTTTTTAATAGCTGACAGAGATCTTTTGAGGGTTTGGTTGCCTGCCAAGGTGTATCTAGGGTGCTTACTTCTCTCTCCCTTCAAATGAGTTTCTTTATTATCATTTGAGTTATACACGAGTGCATTACAAGTTCAATCTGAGTTTTGATCATATATACAACATTGGGTGTTTACTAGTATCGACTGAAGAGTTCTTGGGTTATCATTTATCACCATAACTATAGGGGTTACACCTCAACTAGTATTACCATACTCCCAGGATTTCAAAGAGGGACTACCCTCTTACATTTGGTGACTCCCCTAGGGAGGTATTCTTCTAAAAGTATGGTGCAAGATAATGTTAACCAAACCATAAACTTTGACGTCATTCAGCATAACGAAGAACAAGATGAGAGGGAGCTTGAAGCTATAAGGGACGGGATTCCTTGGGTGGAGGTACCCCCAGTTCAAACGACAACAAGGATCCCAGGGGTGACACAAGCTTCCACGAGTGCTGGGATAGGACAAGCATAGATGGACCTCCTCATGGCTTAGTTCTTTGAGTTTTTACAAACTGTCATTGCTGCAATGGTTATGGGTGGATTTTACCCTAGCTCCTTCATAACACCAGTGGCGGCTTTGATATCCCCATCTAGCGCAACCTCAATGAGGGATGGCCCCACAAACATGGTACCCACCCCCACACCAATTATAGGAATCCAAGGCCATGCAGGTGTTCCACCAGTGCTCCCTCTGCTAGCTACTCCGATGGTGGTACCAACAATGGTACCCCTACCAGTATCTCCTATGGAAGAAATGAGAAAAGAGATGAAAAAAAGAAATGTTGAAGATCATGGCAGCTTCCTCGCAGACAACTGGCAAGGTGGCCTCAGTGTCTAATGATTTTTCAAACTCCTTATCCTCAGGAGTACAACGATGGACCATATCCGAAGGACTACATTCCTTCCATCTTTGAGAAGTATACAAGTAAAGGAGGAAACCCGAAAGAGCATATCAAGAGGTTCATCGAGCACTTGGGGGCTTATTGCAACAACAAGAAACTTAGGTTGAGGGAGTTTTCTAAATCCCTAATCGAAAAGGCTTACACTTGGTATTCTCACTTAGCACCTAAAAGTGTTTTAGCGTGGGAAGAGATGCACGTATTATTCGTCTAGAAGTTCTTTCTGGCAGAGGATGAGTTCACTCTGACCCAATTGGGTAGGGAGAAGCAACGACCAGGGGAGAAAGTGGTGGCATACATTTGAAGGTTCAGGGAGAGATCTCTCGATGTAATAGAAGAGGCCAAGGAGTCCAAACTGCTTCAAACATGGGGACAGCCCCCTCGGGTGGGTTACGTCGATGGGGGAGAAAGGGCTAAACAGTGGAAGAAGGATAACAATAGAAAGTTCAACAAAGATAGGGAAGATCCACCACCACTACCTTGAACTGTTGAAGAAGCTGTCAACTCTTACAATGCCATGGTCCAAGTAAAAATGGTGTATGAACCTAAGGGTGTTCCAGTCATGGATCCAGATGCAGCAATGAGAGTTGATCCCAAGAATTGTCAAATCCATCGGAGGTTAGGTCATCTAACGGAGACCTGCTTCACACTAAGAAAGATCATGAACAAACACATGAAGGCAGAGACTCTGGATATCCCTCATGAGAATGTCAACACCAATCCCCTACCAGCTCATGGGGAAAACATAGTGGTTGCTCATGATGAGGAGGCCGAACGAGAGGCAAGGGAGCTAGAGGTCGAACGAGAAGAGTTTGAAGAAGAATTGGAGGACTGCACTAGGGGAATAACCAATGTGGTGATAACTTATGATGAAGATAGTGCCAGGGACGTAGAAGATGTGTACAACCTGGAAGGAGAAGAGGTAGACCTAGTATGGGAATTTCAGGCTGTTTCATAATCCCCCAAGTTCTTATGGTTCTTCGACCAAGTGGGAATGCCGAAAGAGAGTCGATTAGAGATAACGAAAGAAATTTTGGACATTGAATGGAGGAACGTAGTACCATCATTAATATGGAAAGTTCCTATGTCCAGGCTGATAAGAAAGTTTTTATCTGAAGTGAATTTTAGTGATGTTGACAGGGTTGTAAGGTTCCCGCATAATAGGCATTTATACGTCACTGCTTGTATTAACGGGGTGAGCTTCGCGAGAGCCCTGATGGATGGGGGATCATCGATAAACATAATGATAATCAGTTCCTACCATGCAACCAACATTCCTAAGGCAAGGCTGATCCCAATGCCTCTGGTAATATCTGGTTATGACAATCAGTCGTCTAAATCAATTGGGTATGTAAACGTTAGGATTGTGATGGGGAATCTTACATCACATATTAAATTCCATGTGATTGAGAGTGCTAAGTCGTACCACCTTCGGATAGGAAGGGTGTGGATTCACAATCAAGGTTTGGTTCCTTCGACATATAACCAATGTGCGAAGGAGAACATGAAAGGAATTGAAATTGTCATATGTGCAACGAAGAAGACATTTGATGTCAAAGAAGCTCACCTACTGATGCATCTTTCTACATGGAGCTGGAGGAAGATGCCAGGGTTTTAACAAGAATAATGGAGGGAGAAAGAGTCCCCTCTATCAGTGAGAGAATAGGCCCTGTAAACGGCCAAAGCAGTAAAGGGTTAGGAAGAAGGTTTGTGACTGAAGAAGTTCACCAGGCAGATCCCAAGACACAAAACATATCAAAGGAGCTCAAAGACAGGATGAGACCCATATTGGACCCGATAGATCATGAGGTCCAACGACAAAGTGTTCTAAGTAGGTTTTCCGAGGATAGACTGGCGGGGGCTTTAAGAGAGAGAAAGAGGAAAGAATCTGTAACAACGGGAATGCAATATATAAAGAAGATCACAAAAGATGAGGGGTAACATATCTCCTATAAGGGTGTGAGTGGGCATTCGAAGGAGCTGTTCCAGGAGCTGATGAAAAGGCTAAACCGATATATGAATGCTTTCTAATGGACCAATATGGGAAATGCATGGTGATAGACAACTATAACATATAAGAGTTTATGGAAGAAGTGGGAGAAGATCCAAAGTACATGATGGATCATCTAAAACCACAAGTATAAGAATTAGAACAACTTGACTTGGCCAAAGAAGGAGAAGACTCAAGGCCCATCTTAATCTCAAAGGATCTATGTGGGGAGAAAATAAATGCCTTGGTGGAGTTGATTTGAGAGTTTAGAGATGTTTTCACATGGAAATATACAGAAATGGAAGGGGTGGATGAAGAAGTAAGTTCCCACAATCTCAACGTTGTGCCTTCAGCCATACCGGTGAATCAAGCCACAAGAATGTACAAGCCTGAGTTGGACTTAAAGATCAATGAGGAGGTAGAATGGCTGTTGGCGATATGATTTATCACGTCGATACAATACCCACTTTGGGGGTCAAGCATCATCCTAGTGGGGAAGAAGGACAAGAACCAGATAAGGATATACATGGAGTTCAGGGACTTGAATAGAGCTTGCCCAAAAGCTGAGTTCCCTCTACCCTCCATTGATAGTTTGATCGATGCAATTGTTGGCCATGAGATATAGAGCTTCATGGATGGGTATGTAGGATACAACCAAATCAAGATGGACCCAATAGATGTAGAGACAATGACGTTCAGAACTCCGTTAGGCAACTTCATTTATACTGTTATGCATTTCGAGTTAAAAATGATAGGGTAACATACCAAAGGAAAATGATGGCCATATTCCATGACTTATTTCATAAGTTTTTAGAATTCTATGTGGATGATTTGGTTATCAAGTCGAAGAAGGAGGAGTCCCACCTAGATAACCTACAGAGAATGTTCGTTTGGTGCAGAAAGTATAAGCTAAAGATAAATCCACTCCAGTGTGCGTTCGGAGTGACAAGAGAAAAGTTCCTAGGGTTTGTGGTAGATCGGCAAGGGGTGAAAATGGACTAGGACAATCAAAGATAGATTTTAGAGATGCCATGTCTAAGAACGACGAAGGAACTCAAGAGTTTTCTCAGTAAAGTTTCCTATCACATGAGATTTGTGTCGGGCCTGGCCGAGATAACTCATCTGCTGATGGGAGGAAGATCACCATGAATCTTTGACCAGATTAAAGGAGATTCTCACTTTCCCACAGATGATGATTCCCCCCAGGGTAGGAATTTCGTTGCAACTCTACCTGACGTCTACTACCAGGTCCATTGTGGCTCTCCTGAAGCATGAAATTGATGGACAAGAAAGGCAAGTCTACTACTTAAGCATGATCATACATGTCCCGGAAGCAAGGTATAATAGCGTAGAATGACATTATTTAGCCTTGGTATTTGTGGCATAAAAACTTATGCTTTATATGCTATCTTTCACAATTCACATTGTGACAAGGTGTAACCCAATTAAGTTTTTGTTAACAAGAACCATTTTGATTGGGAAGGAAGCTAAGTGGTTCCTCATACTCTCAGAATATGACTTGAAATGTGTGGTCCCTCACGTGATCAAAATCCAGGCATATGCAGACCTTTTGGTAATTTTCCCATCTGGGGTGTTTGAGCCGCCACGAGAGAGCATCTCGGGGGAAGCAGGGGTTATTTTTTTTAAAGGGAAGGAAGAATTTTGCCTTTCCTACAAGTTAGATTTCACTTGTTCCAACAATGAAGCGGAGTATGAAGCGTTGATGCTGGGGCTGCTAGAAGCCCTCCGAAGGAGCATCCGATCACTGTGCATCAAAGAATACTCAAACTTGATGGTTCAACAGGTGAACGGAGAATATGCATTAAAGAACCTCAGACTAGTGCCTTACAAGATGATCATCTAATGATGGATTAACCAGTTCCACCATGTCAAGATAAGAAGGATCCCCAAAATGATGAACAGGCACCCTGATGCTTATGCCACTATTACTCAGAAGTTGGCTATGAATACTGATATAACTACTATAGTGATCCAATGGAGATCAGCCCCATCGGTGGTGAAATCGATCTTGCCGATGGAAGATGATTCAAATTGGAGGGATGAGATTAGAAAGAAGTTGGAGTTCGAGGAACGAAAGATGGGGCTGAAAGAGCTGTCATAATACTTTGCCAACCAAGGAAACCTCTACTTTAGGAATGTGGGAGGATGGTTATCAAGATGTGTTGGGCCCGATGAAGCAAAACAAATACTAAAGAAGACACATGATGAATAGTATAAGATAACTGAGATCCCTCTATAGAGAAGAATTCATATGGAAGGACACTTCTGGCCAATGATGAAACATGATGCAGCAGAGTTACAACAAAGATGCGATAAATGCCAACTTTTCTTTCAGGTAACTGAATGCCACTTTGTTGAGACTCAGTCAGATTGGAGACAGCCTTATATAGATTTCATCAAATGCGGAGTAGTGTCATTGGAGAATATGGATGCGATGGGACTCAAGCGAAGGGCTCCACATTTCTATGTTTAATATGATCAACTATTTCATAGAGGATATTTCAATAGACCATTACGGTGCATCATGAAGGAAGAGGCAACGAAACTCCTGAAGCAAGCTCACAATCTAACTCACATTAGAGGGGAAAAATTGTATGACCAACTAATGATCTTGGGTTATTATTGGCCAACTATGGAGAAGGATTCTACTGAGTTCGTGTGAAGATGCAAAGCATGCTAACTACATGAAAATATGATCCATGCTCCTTTGGTGAAATTACACTCTTTAGCCACTCCTTACCCATTCCACACTTGGGCGTTCGACCTAATAGGGTAAATACACCCATCTTCGAGGGGAAATATTTGGATACTCGTGGCAAAAAAATGTTTCATGAAGTGGGCTGAGGCGATACCACTCAGAAGAGTAACTATAGGCGTAGTGGCTAAGTTCATCCGGGAGTACATTATTTATAGGTTTGGGATTCCAAAGGTTATCCTCTCTGATAATGGAACCCCATTAATCAATAAATAAGTAACAATGCTCACTGACAAGTACTCCATCGTTCATCATACCTCAACGGTGGCATATCCTAAGGGTAATGGTCAAGCCTAAGCAACTACCAAAACCTTGGTTAACATCATGGACAAATTAATGGAAGACTTCGTAGGATCGTGGGATGACAAGATTGCAGCAGTGTTATGGACTTATCGAACAATAAAGAGAAAGACTATGGGGTATACTCCGTTCTGACTCGTGTTTGGGGCCGAAGCAATTCTGTCGGTGGAGCTTGAAGCCCCTTCAACAAGATACGACCTACAAAGTAGTATGCGATGAGAATAGGGATAACGCGATGCAACACTTCTAAATGTAGACGAAGCAGCTTTTCAGAGCATATGAGAGCTTGATGAGACCAAGAAAATTTGAGGAAGGGGACTTAGTCTTGAAGGAAGCAATAAAGCACATTCGGGGGCTTCCACTACCTAAATGTTTTGCGAATTGGGAGGGACCTTTCATTTTAAAGGAGGCTCATGATTCAGGTTACTGTTTATTCTCTAAAATGGAGGAAGATAAACCTTTTAAGATGAACAACAAATGGTTAAAAGTTTACCATGTTTAGAGGAGTAACCATAGATAGAAGTTTTGATTATAGTTGCAACTGGTTGTATGAGTTATTTCTTTTGTAGATTACATGTCAAAAGAAGAAGTTTACTTTAAAAATGTAACCGCTTGAACTTTGTAAATAAATAAAAGAGTTGCAGCAAGCATAACAAGAATTAGCAAAATACTATATTTTTTAATGATGTACATTGATATAATTTAAAAAATTGAGGACTATCGCCCAAGAATTACATCTGTGATAAATAAAGAAAGCTGCCAAATCAAAAGAAAGGTCTCCTAGCATAAGAGGAACCATAGATCTAGTTAAGAAAAGAAGTCCCCAGGTAATCCCGATGAAGCTTCAAGGCAAGTTTTTTGAGCTTTTACGAAACCTTCTAGTCGGGTATGCACTTGGGCTCTCTCGATCAGCAAGATTTCCAGTTTTAGCTTGGCCTATGCTAGGGCCACTTCGATGACCCTCACTTTCTCGTCAGCTACCACTAGTAGAGGGACCAACTCATCTAGTCTCTTTCCTTTAGATTGTTGGCCCTCTACCTGTTTCAGATACTACACTCTCTGAGTTTCCAACTGATGGATCTTCAGAAGTTCAGAGTACTTAATTAGCCAGGTCAGTTGGAAACCATCTTTGCCCACTTCCTTCTGACTGCTCAAATGACGGTTAATGAGAACCCTAGTGAGATCAGACGTTTGGGTATTGATGAACTCAATAATTAAGGCCGCCAAACCTAGTAAATGGTGGCTCATCACCAACGCGTTTGAGCTGACGCAGTCAGTAGTGAACATTTCAGGATGATGTTGGGCAAGGCTCTCAATAATAGAACGATCCATCACAAAAAAATTGAGGAAATTATCGAAGGACCGTGCGACAGAGATCATGAGGGGACATGTAAATCAAAGGAACCTCGCATCCTGATTCGTTGTCCGTTCGAAAATATGAAGTTGAACCATGATCATCATGATTTGAATCCTCAAAAGGAACTTACCCTTCATGTGTGGACTCAACAAGCGATGGAGGACACTGAACTGCGGGCACAACGATGGCGAATCCCTCATAACCTGTAGGATTATTAAGGAAGATGAGATTTAATACGAGTTTAGAGGAAAAAAAATCTTAACAAGTGGTTTTTATTGTTAAGTCATCGTTATAGGTGGAGTTTGACAAAAAATCTTAACAAGTGGTTTTCATTGTTAAGTCACCATTATAGGTGGAGTTTGATGAAAAATCTTAAGAACTGGTTTTCATTGTTAAATCACCGTTATAGGTGGAGTTTGATGAAAAAAAACTTAACAATTGGTTTTCATTGTTAAGAGAATTTGAGATTTTTTTTAACAAAGATTAATGATTGTTAAAATTATTACAAAGGAACAACGAATACATATACAAGAAAATTTTAGGAAAGAGAGAAATACCTCAGCAATACCTGAAATAACAACAATAGAAGGCAAAGAAGCTGCATTCAAAGGAACTAAAGCATCCCCATTGGATTCTCTCTCAACCTCAGAAGGACCTTCAGATTGGCCTGCCTCAACGCCTGGCGAAGCGCCTCCAGCCGAAAAAGGTATCAAAGCTAAGTATAAATAAGCCTCAGATTGTGGGGAAGGAACTGTTAGAACTTCCACAGTAATACTAGCATTGGCTGTTTGCGAAGCAGCTCCCAGACGAATAGATGGACGAATGGGAGCATGCATAGCACGATGAGCCCCAAAAGGAGGTGACGGGTTCAAGCTAGGAGAAAGTTACACATGGTTATCAAGCATCTGGCATGAGAACGAATTTTAGATATTTAGCAAAATACAAAAGGATATCTTACCTAGGTAATATTTACGAAGGGAGACATAACGATGGCAAGTCTCATCACTGGGAACTGCACAACTGATCCAACGATGGACGTGGCCTGATCAGGGGCAGTTACGACCTGAAATACCATGCAAATATACTTAGAAAAAAATAGCTAAGAGAAGAAAATTACAACTAAATTAGGTGCAAGATATTTTACCTCTGGGGGACAGGATGAAACTGGGACAACGTCCAGAGGAACCACTAAGAGGACAATGGGACCAGAAGAAGTCTGGGTAGTTTCCTCTGGCTCGGAAGAAACCCCAACGGTTTCCCCATATGCAGTTTCCCTCCCATCAGCCTCCTATGAACGCCAGGAGGGTGAAAGGTGAGAGCAAGCCATCATGTGTATGGGAGAATTGGGATGGGGATGCCTGGGCAGAAATACCCCCAAAGTGTCCTCCCATGAAGGGTCTAACAGGAGGGCAGGGCCTTTGTTCCTCAACCTCCTACACAAAGTTCCCAAGTGTTAGAAAAATACATTTCACTTCGATGAAAAAGATAAGTGTGAAAGATACATCCCTCTTCCTCAAGACATGAATAGGACGATATCACTATTAGCTGAGAAGGTGGTGAAGCAACTGGTGAAGCCTTTTTAGTCTGACCTCGATCAGTATTAGGACTGTCATCCAAAGTGATAGCCTCAATAGGAGTTGGAGAGGGAAAGGCCTCGGGGGAAGAAACATCTGGAGGGGGTTGTACCTCATAAGTTTGTTTTTTTGGGGTCTTGGTACCGAGAGTTTTTTTCGTGGTACCAGAAACACCAGGGGTGGGAGGAAGCTTTGAACTCCTCCTTTATTTTGACACCTCCTCCATGGGATCCATCACAATAGTAGGGAAGACAGCTACAAGAGGAATGGGGGGATTAGCTTCTTGAAACGCCCGTTGCACCCGTTCCAGCTCGGCCCGACACTTAGTTCTCATTTCCCTTTGTGTTTTGTAGAATTGCTACAGCGAAAATATTGCGACTTCTCAAATAAAATTTAATTTTAATTATTCTCAAATTTTAGTTAAACTTTAAAACATGCATCTAGAGGATTTATCAAACAAAATAAAGCATACAGGATAAAACAAATAATTTCAGGAAAACTCCCCATAGGGCAAAACCTTTTGTTTCACTATAATTGTAAATCACAACTTACACGGTTACAATGAAATAGATTTTAACACACGAATTCCCACAGGTGTCAGTCGGTGTCGTCAATAATGGAACAACCCCAGCTACTCCACCAGAACACGCAGTTCTATCTTCAGTAAAGATCTATACGCAATGAACCTCAATGACCGCAGTCTTCAGCAATAAATCCACACGCAATGAATTCACATGTTGGTGTAGGTTATCCTTCCTACAAGAGTAAACTTGAAAAAGATTGTATCTTTGGGTTCCAAAATAATTCACTAAAGAATTAGGATGTTTTGTGAATTGAAAATCAAAGGTTAAAGAACCTAAAAGAAGAAGACAAAAGAATTTTGCAGAAGCAATTTCGTAAAAGATCAAAAATGCAGGTCTTCTTTTCAAAAATGGAGTTGGAAAAGCCTATTCATAAAAAAAACTTAAGGCGGCGCATCGCTCAAACGAAACAGGAATGTCGTTTGAACGAGAAGGCATTATCGCTTGAATTACTTCTCGCGATAGCTATGTCGTTTGAATGACATAAGTAGGTCGCTAAAAGGACCTATCAAATGATATTTCAGGCCATGATTGCAGATAATTTTGATATGAACGTGTGGCCGCCAGTTTCGTAGTTTTCTGATTTTTTTAATTAGTTATTCTATGGAAAGGTGCCAGAGAATAAAATATTTAGAAAGTATGAATTCAAAAAAATATTTAACAAAAAATTTTAAACATCCCAAACACTATTAAACGAACCGTAAAGGGACTTAAATACGTTCTCAACAAAATTCACCTTGCAAAGGTTTGAATGTTGAAGAAACTTGATATTCGGATCCATCTCGGCGCTTGAATGAACTTGAATAATTCTTCGACACTTGTAGCGGTAGGTATAAGACATACTCAATTGTGAACGGACAATGTAAAATAATGTCCTTACAAATCTCCCCCTATGTCTATGTTGGTACAAAATAAAAACATTCGAATTATCAAATCAAAATGCCTATACAAATCTAATACCCTACCATGAGCCCAAAAGAGAAAAGGTATCAATTGTACAAGTCTTGAAACTTTTCTTTAGAAATCTTCAACTTTAAGTCTTCAAACCTTTAAGCTTTTCTCATCAGGGTGTGCAACATATGATCATCAATCTTCGTACGTACACACATGAGATAAATAAAAACCTTCGTGACACATAGAGTTTGAAATGATATAAGAATAAATCAATCATAATAATGAAATCTTCCCCATAATGCAAACTCCCCCATAAAATCGTAATCCGTTCTCCCCCTTTTTATTTGTCCAAAATAGACAAGAAAAAGAATAAACTAAACTAAACATGGAGTGTCACGATAAATATGCATATCAAACATGGATCAAACTACGCATGCAAAGGATATACTGAAAAGTTCCACAAACTACTTTTGATTTCTCAAAATTTTCTCACAAAAAAAACTTTACAAACATCACAATATGAATTTACATTAAGACAACTAAGTCATGAATATGGAATGAATGGGTGTGAAAAAATTCGATAGGTAGATCAACTCAATCAAGCATATATGCATGATGGATGTGTGTATTCCTAACGAATGAACATAAAAAACATCCGTAGGTGTAAAATTGTTGAATTTAGATGATATCGACTAAATTAGATCAACAAATCAAAGCCTAAATGATTTTCACACCTATAATGTCCAAAACTATTTATTGTCGTTTCGAGAACTTTTCAAAGGACGTGCAAACCCATTGATATTTCCATCCAAAACACCCTCATAATTAATAATCTTTTTATTTTTCTAATGAGGTTCTAAAATTCTCAACTTAGAGAAAATCCTATTGGCCTAAATTTAGGCATATTTCATCTTTTATTGCCTTATTTTTGTGGGGGCTCTTTTCAAATAGTAGCTTTCATGACGAGTCAATTTTACACTTTCGCAGCCCTTTCCTGTGTTCACTCATCATTTTTTCATTCTAAAAATTTTTTTCACAAGCAATGGATATTACATGCACTACTTTTATTATTCTCGTATTATTGCACTTGGTTCATTTTAAGGACAGAATTGAGATTAAAACACTCGACCAACATGTGATAAGAGAAGTACAATAATCAAATAAATCCGTGCACGTGTGCAATAAAGGAAATCATGAGTCAAACATGTAGGAAGCACAACTAAATACATTTTAATGACTCCAAACAATATAAAGCGCATAGATGGCATGATATATTGTCTCAAAACACTATCAAATAGTCACATGGATAAATGGAATGCAATTGTGACTCGGTCATCCTAAGTGCCCATTCATAAACGGTGCAAAACGAAATACAAAAATCTTTTTGCATTTTTCAATTTTTCTAAAAACATAAAATCTTTTTGTCTTTTTTAAAAAAATTCAAAAATGAAAAATATAACTGCAAACATGGTACATGCTAGCAATAGGTGCATTATAACATCAGGAGAATCATCCTATGCTTTCAAATAGTAATCACACAAATGAATCAATAATCAAAGCAGGCGTGATTAAACGAACAATGCAGTATTAACAATTAAGCATGAATACCAATAATAACCGCATATAACTATCCAGAAGTTACCCAACAGTACCAAAACATGTAACCAATTGACACAGGGCATTGTAAACAGAAGGGAAGAAAAAAGTCCAGATAGGTCACTCGAACGACATAGCCCTGTCGCTCAAACAACAAGGGCATGTCGCGAGAAGCGACTTCGCGTGAGATACGATCTCGTTCAAATGACATAAGATCTCGCTCGAATGAGAAAACCAAAAGTTGCCAAAATGCCCAGAAAATCATACAGTTTTTCCTAGTGGAAAAATTACGTGAAAAGAGTACCTGGAAGTATCAAACAGATCTAAAACAATGCTAAAACAATAGTTAAATAAATATGACAATGTAAACTACCACACGTGAGTCATAAAGCTAGTAAGAATAGATCAAGGAGAACAACTAGCGTATGAAAAATATCAACACAATCAACCAAACGATCTCATATGGGGTGAATCACGTGCAAGCAAACGAGATTCGTGAATAAAATGACCATAAGCCTCTAAACCCGATTTACCAACCCAAACAGATTTGTAACGACACATGGGGGTTTGAGGAATCGAATTTAATCTTTATTAACCTTCCTAGGTCCTTTTAAAATCTTGTAACATAAATACCTAAGATGTCCTTGCTTACCACAATGTGTTCAAGTGTAAATAGGGCGGTGAATGTTACCTAAAGGTTTCCCTCTCCTAACGTTCCTAGGTGGAATTCTCCTAAAATTCCTAGGGGGATCTCTCTCAATGTTCCTAGGGGACTCTCTCCTAACAATCTTCGGTGCCTCTCTCTTAACAACCCTAGGAGGCTCTCTCATACGTGTGGTGTTGGCTTTGGTAATGGGTAAAACACTATCCTCGAAACTTATACCACCCCTATCCTCTTTAATTTGGACAATGCCCAAAATATTATCTAGATTTTTCGTCTTAGACTCCAAATCAAATTTCACATTACTTGATTCTTTCAAACTCTTCTCAAGCTCACCTATTCTAGACTCAAGAACACATCTAGAATCCTCAAACTCTAAAAGCTCCTTTTTCATTGCCTCCATCAGCCTTCAAAGACTATCTCTCTCACCCTCAACATATCCTAATTTTTCTTTAAACATATTCTCACGTGCCCTAAGATCCTTAATCAACGCATCGCTATTATTATTATTATTATCTAAAACACATTCTTTCAATTGAGCTTTCAATTTCAAATTTTCTTTCTTTATTTTCAAAGATTCAACAAAAAGTTCATTGAAGGCAGTTTGCAAGTCACGTTCATCTACACTTCCATCCTCACTCGTTTCACCCTCACTCTCATCATTAATCACACGAGTGGGAAACTCTCGCCTAGAAGAATAAAAACCTTCTTCTTTCGAATCACTGTCACTAAGTGTCGAAACATGAGATGTCTCTTTTTTTAATTTCTTCCTTAAATTTATGGGACACTCATCTAACATGTGACCAATTCCCTCACAACCCGTACATCTTTCAGAGTCGTTTTTAATAGAGATATAAAGCAAGAATTCATGTGAACTTTGCAATTGGGCTTTTCAAAAAGTTGACATCTAAAATCATCAAAACCATCAAAACCCATATATAAGAAAAACTGGGTCACAGACACAAGTTTCAAAAACACAATCAGGATTAAACACAATAACTTAGTGCAAAATGTTCAGAAACCAATTTGTAGAATTGGTACAGCGAAAATACTGCAACTTCTTAAATAAAATCCAATTTTAATTATTCCCAAATTTTAGTTAAACACTAAAACATGCATATAGATGATTTATCAAATAAAATAAAGCATGCAAGATAAATCAAACAATTTTAGGAAAAATTCTCGAAGGGCAAAACCTTTTATTTCACTATAATTGTCAATCATAACTTACACGGTTACAATGAAATAGATTTTGACACACGAATAGCCGCAGGTGTCGGCCAGTTTCGTCAGTAATGGAACAACCACATCGACTCCATAAGAACACGCAATTCTATGTTCAACAAAGATCCATGCACAACGAACATCAATGACCGCGGTCTTCAGCAATGAATCCACACGCAGTGAATCGACATGGAAATATAGTCCAATCGGTGTAGGTTATCCTCCCTACAAGAGTAAACATGAACAATATTGTATCTTTGGGTTCCAAAACAATTCACTAAAGGATTAGGATGTTTTGTGAATTGAAAATCAAAGGTTAAAGAACCTAAAAGAAGAAGATAAAAGAATTATGCAGAAGCAGTTTTGTAACAGTTCAAAATCGCATGTCTTCTTTTCAAAAACGGAGTTGGAAAAGCCTATTTATAAAAACTTAAGGCGGCTCATCACTCAAACGAAACAGGGATGTCGTTTGAACGAGAAGGCATTGCCGCTTGAATTACTTCGTGCGATAACTTCTCACGAGATAGCTATGGCGTTTGAATGACATAAGCAAGTCACTCGAATGACCTATCAAATGAGATTTCAGGCCATGATTGTAGATAATTTCGATACGAACGGGTGCCCGCTAGTTTTGTATTTTTCTATTTTTTTTTTTGAAATTGTTATGATTTTTCTATGGAAAGGTGTCCGAGAACAAAATCTTTAGAAAGTATGAATTCAAAAAAATATTTAATAAAAAAGTTTAAACATCCTAAACACTATTAAAGGATCCGTAAAGGGACTTAAATACGTTCTCACCAAAATTTATCTTGCAAAGGTTTGAATGTTGAAAAGGCTTGATATTCAGATCCGTCTCGATGCTTGAATGAACTTGAATAATTCTTTGATGGTTGTAGCGGTAGGTATACGACATAATCAATTATGAACGGATAATGTAAAATAATGTCCTTACATGCTTCTTCAAACAGGGAAGGTGGAACGGAAGAAATAGGAAATGGCTCTAGAGGATCTTGGGACTTTGATTTAGATTTTGAAGATGCCCCAATCTTTGAATATTTGGCCCTCTTGGCAGCGAGCTGGGATGTCCCCGCGCTATGAACCGCGTCAGTCAAAGCACCCTCAGTAGTTAGTTTCGGCATGGGAGTTTTCTTAGGCTTGGGCGTAGCAACGGTGACCATGGGGCAATAGGGGAAGCTTAGTAGGAGTATCCTTGGGTGTTTTTCTCAGAGGGAACTCCACTCCATAACGGAGTTACCTTTCAGACCCAACTCTAATGGTGGGAAATTAAGGACTGGGGGTAAATGGGGGGGACTTAGAACAAATTCAATAATTTCTCAAGCTGAAGCGACCAGTATTTGGTGAGATAGATAGAAGTCATATCCCCTTTCCTTGTAAGTTTAGGGATGGTGACTCGCCCAATAATTGCTTAGCATATGGAAGAGGCTTCAACAGAAGTGTAGAAAGAACAGCGGTTGGGTTATAGTGCTCTGAGGAATAACCCCAATTATTGTAGGAAGGCAGGTAACCTAGTGTGAATAGAAGCACCACGACCAGCGAGGGGTATTCGTTCATAATATCCTTTGATACAACACTAACTGCCCTGGTGTCAAGGGTAAAAAAATCCCAAGTCTTGGCATTGAGATCTTAATTATAAGGGTAAATTTTGAAGTTTCCAAGGCTATCGATAAAGGGCAAAAGCTCATTTCTGCTTTGATTTTTATGAAATTCAAACAAACGATGGGGCTTGAGGTCCTCAAGATAAGGGAGAGTTTTCTCAATAAGTGATATGCTGGGGAAATGTCTATATAGGAAATCGATCAAAATTATAGTGTTGATGAAGTTTGCCAAGTTTTAGCGCCTAAGGGATCTCTACATATCGTAGTGTGTCCTACCCAGCCAGGTATAAAGGGATCCAAACGCCATAGCCGTTAGAGGAAGCTTAAACCCCCTTACCAAACGAACAATTATATTGATGAGGTCTCTTTAAGGATGATCATTGGGTTTGTTAGACAAGATGAAATGAGAAATAACAACAAGGATGTATGCTGGTAGTTTAAGCGGTGTATCTTTGCCTGGGCCAACCACATAAGGGTCATCTTTTATAGAAGGGATTTGGAAGAAATGGTTGATTAGAGGAGAAAAAATGGGCTTGTTGGAACTCCCGATGCACCTTCGGTATATCTGATCTAGCTCAGAATGAGAGGCAGTCTCTTAGGCATCTAAAGCCTCATCGTAGTAAGAAGATGTACCTATGGTCTCAAGACCAAGCATTTTGTAGACATCTTCCAGTGTTACAGTGAACTACCCCCGCGCAGCTAGGAAAGTATGAGTGGTAACATTCCAGCAAGAGACAAGGGTTTGAAGAGAAGTGTTACTCTTTAACAGAGTGAACTCACCGAACCAAGTCACCCGATAAAGCCCAACTTTGGTAAGACTCCGAATAAGTGGATTGCATGTGTTGGATCCACTCAGCAAAATGTAGGGGGGACCACCAGGTCCCTCAAAGTCAATATCGAAATGAGGGAAGTCATCACGGTCAAGATGAAACCTCATAGTCCCCTCTGGGGGAAAGAAAGGAAAAAGATGGAAGGTTGCGTAATAATGGCAATCTCTCTCTCTCTCTCTCTCTCTCTCTCTCTAGGCTCTATTTTACTTGTATGAAAGGAATGAGATGAAGACAGAAAAATGGATAAGTGTAAGCATTTAGCCGTTTAAAATTTAAGTGGACGGTTAAGTTTCCTAAAGGAGCACATGCTAGGCCACCCTCAAGATTACTAGTGGCAGTTTGGGGCACGCCCTGATAGGTGAAAAGGCGAGATTTCGTCATCTGAGAGGTGAAATTTGGAAAAAAGGGGTTTTGGTGCCAAAATTTTTGTTTGCTTTGAGAAAGACAGAGTCCCAATGCTGAAAACACAAGCCGAGACAAAATGGTGAGAAGATGCATCAGGTAGAATTACAATACTACAGGGAGAGACCCAACGGAATGTCGTTCAAAAAATCTAGAGATGACCCCTTGCCACAAGCCTGAGGGAGTTACTTCTGGTTCAATAACATCGGGGAGAATTTTATTTTTTGTACAAGATGTAACGAAGCAGAATGGAGAAACAACAAGATTAGGGAAAATTGCAAATATAAACACTTACTTCAGAGGAATGTTGCAAGATCAAGCAAAGGCAGAACGATTGAGACGCAACGTAAGAAAAAGTAGCATTGTCCGCTCTCCATTTATAAAAAATTGTTCGGACTTGGTTTCAAAAGAATCAGAGAAATACTAGAACCATGGCCACTTACATATAGAAGATTCATCGGATTGAGAAGTTTTCGTGAAGAAATTTCTTGTTATCACAACAAATCTCTCTGCAAAGGGGAAAATGTAGAGGGGAATTGAAGAAAATCCTTAAATTAAAAGATAAGTCCCCCCAGCTAAGAGAAGGGACTTAAAGAAAGAAGCAGCCTAAAGGCAGCGAGGCAGAACTACACGGCATCATGGCAAAGCTGCCCAGTGAGGAGGGTGACTAAGAGAACTCATGCTTTATATTCTTTTCCTCGGTTAAATTGCACCTTTAACGTATGGTGCAATATTATAACGACTGTAATGTTATTTAGCGTGAGGTCAAACGGTACTTGTGAGAGCCTAGGTCTGGCAGGGCCTGGGAGAGCTTACATGCTCTACCGAATGACCTCACCGTGGGAACTTTAGAGGGACTTGGTTTGGAGGATTGAGAAGTGAGACACCGTTAGGGCTTGTCCTGGCCATCTTAGATACACCTGGAAAAACACCAATTAACCTTTCTCCATGGAAGCCTGTGCGAAGTTGCCTTGAGTTCCAACGTATTTTGAGTTTTTATCCAAACAACCCTTTACCAGATGTCACATCTACTTTATTGGATGTCTTCATCCAGACATGCACTCTCCAATCCATACTTGAGTAAACCACTGGGGTGTTGGGACTGTCAAACAGTTTGGTGAGCCACCTCTGTCCTCTGATGCACAGTTGTTGGGCAAAAGGCATGTCTTGGCATTTAATGTTTGTGATGCAAAGCTGACTGGAACATCATGCATTTATAATTTGTAACATAAAGTAAAGGGGGATGTCTTTCATAACTGTGAAGGACTGAGGGATCTTGGGAATGGTGTGGGGGATATTTATTGGCCTTAGCCACTTATAAGAGGGGGCCAGATCATCGTTGATAGGGAGTTGTTACTAGAGAGAAGGAAGATATCAAGAGAGTTATTGCAGAACCAGAGAGTTTACTCACCTACCATTATCATTTATTATGAAGTTTTTAACAGCTGAAGGAGATCTTTTGAGGGTTTGGTTAGCATGTTTGACTGTCTGCCAAGGTGTATCTAGGGTGCTTACTTCTCTCTCCCTTTGAGTGATTAGATTCTGAGTTTCTTTGTTATCATTTAAGTTATACGCGAGTGCATTGTGAGTTCAATCTGAGTGTTGATTATATATATAACATTAGGTGTTTACTAGTATCGATTGAAGAGTTCTTGGGTTATCATTTATCACCATACCTATAGGGGTTACATCTCAACTAGTATTACCATACTCCCAGGCTTTCAAAGAGGGAATACCCTCTTACATATTATTTCTTGGAGAAACTCACACAATAATCATTCTCACAAAGTCGACTTATACTAATGAGGTTAGCCTTAATCCCTTCAACTAAAATAGTGTTGTGAAGTGTGATCTCATAAAAATTCTCACAGTTTTGTTTCCGCTCACTCTCGATTTCTTTCCATTTCCAAATGTAACCAAACCACCATAAAAACTCTCAAATTAAGTAAACCATGTTTTTTCTCTCATCATATGATGTGAGCAACCACTATTAAAATACCAATCATCGAAATTTGAGGAAATTATAGCTACAAAATTTTCAAAATCCATACAACACTTGCGACTCTCTTTTCTTACCCACTTTGATTTCGTAGTAACATTTTTCTTCAACTCACTCTCTTCCTTTTAAAGTTTCTTAATCTCATTTTCAAGTTTCACACTCTTCCTTTGAAAATCATTTTTCCTTTGGAACTTGAGATTTTAAAATTTCTCGTCTTTTTTCAATTTGAAACAAAATTGCCACAAGTGACCCCTAATGTAGCAAGAAGAGAAATTATAGGTTTGAAAAGTTTTAGGAGAAAAGTTCACATTCCTTCACTCAAAATGTTGAACCCTTTTATTTTTAAAAAATCTCTCTCTTAGGAAGGTTTGGATAATGTCTAAAAGTGTGAGTTTGTTTTTTAAAAACTTTTCTTCCAAAATATTGCATTTGAGGTCTTGCACTAACTTTGGGTTGTTTAACATTTTGATTCTTATACATCTTTACAACAATCACATTTGTACTATTGATGGAAAAGACTTTCTCCTAATGTGATGTGTGTGATCAAAAGCACATTATACTCTTGATTTTATCTGAACGGTCCTCTAAAGAATGTTTCAATTTAAGAGCATTAGCCAATACATTCTTAAGACAAACAACTTCCTTTTTATATTATCTTTCCTTGAGTTAAAATACTTTGCATTCCTTTTCAAGTTTATAATTCAATTCAAGAAAATCACATTTTTCTTTTCCAAACAAAGAATTTTGTTCATTGACTCTCTTTAACTCACGCTTGAGTTGTAGAACCATTTCATCTTTCTCTTTCAAAAAAATACTTTCTTCCTCAAAAAGTTTTTTTCTTATTTCGCATCTTCATGTTAGATTTTTTTCAACTTTAGCGACTCGTGAAATAATTTGTTATAAGCATGATTGATCTCAATCAACTCTTCATCATCGCTCCCATCGTTCGCATTGTGATCAACTTCAAAATTAGACTAATTAGGGGTAAGGGAAGTGTTTCTATCTCGTGAAGTACGTGATGAAGTGTTCAAATTATTAACACTCACTCCCAACGCATACGTATCAACAAAATCCATGAAGACACACAAACTAGAGAACAAACAGATTGAGAACTATGTGTGAATAACTAAAACCAAACCTAGAAAAGGGGGTGGGCATAATAGGTTTGTTGACTCAATTAGTCCAAATTTTAATTTTCTAAAAACTTCTTTCAAATTTTCAAAACGAACTAAGTTAGATCTAGGTGATTATGCACAAACTAACACATCTAAATCATTTTTAACCTAAATTGAGTGATTTAAACAACCTAATGGTATGTGTGTGATCAAATGTTTTAGATAGAATGAAAAAAATACAAGAAAATTACAAGATGATTTTATGATAAAAACCCCCAACTAGGGGTAAAAAACCTCGACGCACTCATAATTTCCATTTCCACTTGAAAAGAAAATTTTATAAAAGGAAAGAACATACCTCTCACAAAAGTACAATTGCATAAATACCTGCGAAACTTTAAACTCTTCTTTGTATAAAATGAAAATCCAATCCAAGATCCATGAATTAAATGAAGAAATTTGATCTTCCATGAAGATGCGTCACAATCCAATCTCCCCATTACATCGAATTGCCTCCATTTTAGATTTAGGAGTAGTTGATCATGTTGATTTAAGATGAATATAACATGGTTGGTGAGAATCTCTAAAAAATTCTAGGTCTTCTAGCAAAATATGAGGAATAAGTGAAGACCAAAAAATGGAGGGAAAAATAAAAACCGTCAACTCTAAAAATATGTTCAGAAAGATATTTCACTTATGTAAAAATGATATCATATTCAAATAGGAGGGATAAGACATATATTTATAGATTTTTCAAAATCCGAATCACGTCGTGCGCACCGTTCGATTTAACTATTCGCTCAAAATCCTCGAGAAAGTATCTCTAACCAAGGTCGTGTCCATTGTCACAAATTCATATCGTGCGGATGCCTCCATGCGCACAGACATATAATGAAACCGTGCATCAGGTATAACTAAAAACATATTGTGGGCATCCGGTTCTGATTCCTTCGGCGTAGGCTAATCCTGAAATCAGGATGGGAGAGGAAATGTCCCCCTTTATCTACCCATACATATGCGTGTATGGGTGATTTGAGGATATGGAGGTCCTCTTTTTGCCACTCACTCTGGCGTCTTCGTGGGCTACCTTGGATATAAAATTGGTCATCATCAAAAGGGGATAACCCAAAATAATAGAGTCGCCAACTTATTTTGCTCAAAACAAGAAAAATAATGTGGTCGCCTAGAGAGAATGACATTAAGGTCATACTAGTCCATATGAAACTAGGTGATTCGAAGGTTCGGGGACTAAGATACGGAATGGGAAGGTGTTAGGCACCCATTCCACCTTTTCGATCTCTCATGGGATATGTTGATTTTCTCTCCAAAGCGTGATGTGTATGTACACTTCTGTAATATAAATAACAGGTGAATAGAATCCTCCGATTCACGCATAGAAGGGATGTAGTAAACTCATTCGTAGGAGTGTACCAAAAAATAATCACAAACATATGATATGAGTGTTTGCCGAATAACAAGTCGCTATGGAGGAGCGAACGTGCATGTCGGACGAGAAACAAAAATATAAGAGTGCAAGACTCACAAAATAGATATAATAGAATATAAAGGGCATAAAAATGGAAACGGAGGATTCGAAACCCAGGATTTGCTCGGGACGCCAACGTATCCCAATGGGCATCAAAGTTCACGTAGTTCGAATATATCGTATGGGTGGGGTTCAACTTTTAAACCCAAATTTAAGACTGCTCTTTGAATGCTTTTGTGAAAAATGTGTTCAAGTGTAAAAGTATGAGAAAATGAGGAAGTCTTACGTTTGGAATTTACAAGTAAACCCTCTTTTTGTCTTTTTTGGGTTTTTATGAAAATAAGTTGTGTTAAATACTAATAATAAAACTGGATATTAGTTGATGTGAGAAAATGAGACAAGACTAAAAGATATCATAAAATGAGAATAAAGTGAATAATAACACTAAGTGACTAAACTAGAAAATAGATAAGGGTGGACCTCTTAGAAGACATTTGTTACTGAATTTGGGTATGTAGGCTAATTTTTGTAGTGGTATAATAGGATGAAGTAAATGACCAAAGATGGTTAGAAAGTGAGGTGAGATGAGGTAGGAAAATAGTTTTTTTGGCAATGACGATGCGTTGTTAACGTCTGAAAGGGACCTACCTTCATGAGTGAAATCATGGGATACTTCAATACAGTACTTTAGGGTTGGGAGTGCCGATCAGCATGACCCCTATCCTACCTATCGCCATAGTGCATGCCTTAGTGGGAAAGGAAAGTACACCCTGCTAATAGGCAGGGGGTCTGGGGTGCCTATCGGCTGTTCAAAACGGACTTTTAAAAAAAAAGAGCATAAAATGCAAACTGTAAGTCTGAATCGCGCAGAGTTGGGAATGTTGAAAAGGAAATCCAGATCCCTTCAGGAATACATTGATCCACTTTCAGTTTCGGGAGTTGATCTAAGTAATATTGGGCTCAGAAGTTCCCGATGATCTCAAGGCAGGTGGTTTTCAAAGTAAAACGGGTCGTTCGTGAAAATCGTGAGGCCAATTTGTGCATGGAAAAGACCATTGGAAAGGAAATTAAGAGACCTTTGAGATTTCATTGATCTTCACTCGGCTTGGAGGGTTGGTCAAGGTCAAGCAAGGCCCAAAAATTCCCGATGACCTTTAAGAGTAAAATGGGTCATTCGTGTGAATTGTGAGGTCGATATGCACACAACATAAATATTTGAAAAGTTTATTTAGAGACCTTCAAGGTTTCATTGAGTTTGACTGAGATTAGTGAGCTAACTGGAGTCAAACGAGGCCCGGGAGCGTTCGGTGGCTTCCAGATCAGTACTCAGAGTAAAAAGGATTCTTCGTGCGAATAGTGAGGTCGATTCGCGCATGGTATGGATCGTTGGAAAGGGGATTATGATAATTTCAAGATTTCATTAGGAGTAGCTCAGGTTGGAGAGTTGATCAAAGTCAAACGAGACCCAAAACTCCCTAATAGCCTCCAGATTAGTACTCAAACTATGAATTAGGGTTTACGGAGCTATGCGGAGTGTTTGGGACCTAAGGAGGTTCTTAAGGGGGTACCAGGATGGGGTGTCTATAGAGACCCCTGATGGTCGAGTGTGTAAAAAGTGAAGGTCATTAAAATATAGACACCTCATCGATGTTTAAGAAGAGGATCTTGGTCAATTCTATGGACCTAGGAGCGTAACTGACCGATTCAACGGGTCGAGGATAATTATGTGGACGTAAAGGGTGAAATGATTGATTCAGTGGGTCGAGGTCTATTCTGCGAACCTAAGTATTGATATGAAAAACTTTGTGGGTCGAGGTCGATTTCGAGGACCTAAAGAGTGAGGTGACTAATTTTGTGGACCTAAGGGGTGAGATGACCAATTCTGCGGGTCAAGGTTAATTCTGCAGACCTAAAGAGTAAGATAACCAATTCAGTGGGTTAAGGTCGATTTTATGGACTTATAGATGTGAGATGACCAATTCAGCAGGTCAAGGTCGATTTTGCGAACCTAAGGGGTTATATGACCAATTCAGCAGTTAAAGGCCGATTCTGCGAACCTAAAGATTGGGATGACCACTTCAGCGGTTCAAGGTCGATTCTATGGAACTAAAGATTGGGATGACCAATTATGCGGGTCGAGGTTAATTTTGAGGATCTAAAGAGTGAGATGAATAATTCTGTGGGTCTAGGTCGATTCTGCGGACCTAGGGATTGAGATGACCAATTTTGTGAGTCGAGGTCAATTTTGAGGACCTAAAGATGTTATTTACGGGGAGTTTTCCAAATTGTGGATCGGCTGGGGAAAGTGTAGAGTACTTTAGTGCAAGATCATCTTATATTCTTAATTTCGCTAGGAACTATATTGACAACGAGAGTGAGTGTCGATGTTCCTGCTAGGGATTAACAAGGGCTAGTAACTGATTTAGTTCTCAAAAAGGGATTTCTTAGGAGAAATGACGTTTTTACTTAACAGGGATTTTTGGGGAATTTTTGTGAATTTTTTGGTTAATTTTTGGATTTTTCTAGCATTTTTGGGATGAAATTTTGAGGGGACTGCCGATAGGCATGTCTGGGGAGGTGACTATTGGCATAGGGAACTAACTCCTGAGCGTCTCGAGTGAAGGGAAAGGTCACTACCGAAAGGCAAGGCCAGGGGACTATCAATCAGCATTCCCCTCAGCCTCCTATAAAAAGGGGAGACCTTCTTCATTTTTTTTACACCTTTAAGTGATTTATTCTCTTACTTTCTCTCTATAAAAGTCATTTTTGAGTCCATGTCTTTACAAGACTTGAAATGGAAGGTGCTTCTGTCAGTAACAACAACAATGAATGGGTGTATGTCGACGATTGGGAAGGTTTCGAATGGAAGGTTGCAGTGCCACTAGCTTTGGGTAATGAGAGTGTATAAGACTCCTTTGAGTCGGTGACTGATGAGAGTATTTTGCTGCACGAGCCTATGCATCATCGTTCGGCGAGGGTAAGGAACCCTAATGGTTATGTAGGTTACTGTCCTTTAGTTTTCCACCTTTCTTTTCCTTCTTAATCTTGGGATAATAAAAGGTTTTCTCTATTTTTGTGCAGGTTGACATATCCTATTCGAGTATTCGGTCTCGGGGGATGACTGAGATGAAGGACATTTGGGATAGCCTTCCTAACGCAGTATGGTGGATGGTGTCGTCTATCGAGTTTGGTACAATGGCGGGTGCATTGGATGAGATGTCGCGCTCTATAATAGTGTTATGCGCGCTTGGTGAGAGATGGTGGGATATGACCTAGACATTTCACCTTGGGATTGGGAAGATGACAGTTACTCCATTGGATTTACATCAGTTGATCGAGATGGATTATGTTAATTAGAAGATTGTGGTGGGTCATATTCTACGGGTTACAGAGGTAGTGATGTAGGTTGCCTTGGGGGACGTCGTAAGAATCATGTTGGGGGATTCAATTCGTATATTTGTACTGAAGGAGAATAAGTTGTATAGGCATATTGATGAGACATATGGGCAGTAGGTGAGACAAACAACTCGCCTATTTATTCTGCTTTTGCTGGGGGGGGGGGGATTTGCGGTGGCGATGAGTGGCGACGTCGTCTATATTTGGTTTTTGCCATATTTGAGGATCATCTTGGACATCCATCTATACGAATGGGGGAGCTTTATATTTGGGCCCCTTTATGCTTCTTTGGATTCCTTTAGTCGGTGTTGCTGATAGACTTTTATAGGACCCACGTATCTTTTGGAGGTAATCTTTAAGTTCAATTTCCTCTTTATTTTCTTGCAGACTCTTTTCTTTCTTTATTTATTTCTCGGTGTTACCTTTTGCAGGCGTTGTTTTATGAGGTTATTGGTGATAAATCGGGGTTTGTTTCCTTAAAGGCGAGTGAGCTGGGAGACTTATACATGATGTACATGTAGAGGAATTCGAACAGGCATTCGAACCAGTCCCTCTCTCTAAAGGATGTGCGGGTGGCAATGAACGCCCTGATGAGAAATCAGGTTAGGTTTTTTTATCCTTATCTCTTTATGAATTTTTAGAATATTTTTCTTCTAGATAAATTATTGAATCTTTTTTAGGGAAACATGTTCCCTTCTACCCTTAGAGTCCACCTTTGAGGGCCGTAGGGGCTGCAAGCATGCAAGCGCAGATGAGGCGGTTGTTGGCGCATGAGTTCGGGTATATCTGATACCTCGGGGAAAGGATGGTGTGATAGATTATGGAGGGAGTTGGATGTCCTACCATCAGCGCCCCCAGAGTACATGAGGCGGGTGAGGGAGATGACGGATAAGGTAAGGGCGGTGACAATGGAGGGAGAGCCTTATACGTACTACACGGATATGACGATGAGTTATGACTACCTGGACCTTGCTACCATCTAGTTTATGTCGTCATGCATATATTACATGGAGAGTATGCCTCCACCTGCGACTAAGTCGGGGAGAGGTACGTGTGTACCGACGGCGTCACCCCACAGTTTAGAAGGAAGCGCGACTGTGGCTGCGGGGGACGTTCCGCTTATTCAAATCTCCATTCCATCTTATCATTTTTGTCTATGTAGCGGGGATATGGTGTTGGTACCTCACAATCCTCACGTGACAGTGGAAATGTTAGCGGGTCTTCCGAGGATGCTCTTCGGAGTGAGGTATAATCCTTTCTTCTATTTTTTCATTTCTCGTTCCCTGTCTTATTTTTCTCTTTACTGACTTGCTAAATTTTAGCTAGTTGTTCCTTCTTCTTGCATACTATCCGTGTGTCGATCATCTGGATGGGGGATTTCAAGGATTAGATGGCGTCGATGTCAGTCTATGTGAGGAAGTCCGCCAGTGCCTGCTTGGTATCGCCAGCCACATCTGACGAGAATTCTGGCTCCGGAAGTGAAGGGTCTATTGCTCGTCACAGGGGAAAGTTTGTTTTTCGTGGGGGTTGAAGGTTGGGTTTGAGAGGTTATGAAAACTTTACGATGCGTCTCGATGTATTTTTTTTTCTTTCTTTTCTTTATTGTACCTGCAAGAAATGTAATGATCCCAAACAAAATATATAAGAATTGCATTCTCTTTTTGGTTTTATGTTGATTTCATGATTTATTATATATGCTCTTTAATTTTTTGCAAATGAAAATGACTCAAAGAAAAAGGAAAATGTTTATTTTAGGAATTATGTACAAAGAAGAAAATAAGATTTTTTTCCAAAAAGGATCAACCCTAAGATTGATTGCTTTAATACAAATGTTTATTTTGGAAATTGATACGTGTAAAAGAGGAAATAAGTAATTTCTTAAAAAAGGGAGGGGGGTTGTTGATCGACATACCCCTTAGCCTTCTTATCGGCATAAGGGTCAAGTCCAAATCACTCACTCAGCTTTGATTTCACTTTCTGTATACTTTGGGAGCAGGGAAACTAGTGGTGCCTTGAATGACTTATTTTGTTATGGAATGTTTTAGTATAAAACGAGGCTTTTAGAAGTGTGTTCATCATCACATTTCACATTATCTCCTTTTTAGGTTTCTTCTTCTTTTCTCTGCAAATGACTCTTCTAGTGTCCGAGGCCTTTTTTGCTTACCTCAAGGTTTTAGAGGCAACGTGCCTCTACAACGTCGACTATGAAGACTTTGGTTTGCGCTAGGTCTGTTTGTGGCGCAATCATCCCATTGACTATAACCTTTCGAAAGAAGCGGTACAGTTCTGGTACCCTAAAGACCATGTTTACCATTTTGGCTTAGTCGAGGTGTGTCCCACCAACGAGGACTATTCTACTATGCGGGGTGTCAGTCCTAGTGTAGAGGAAGCTACGTCCGATTTATCTTTCTCTCCTGGGGCATCATTGTGGAGTTGCTTCACATCTCCCCCTCAACTTCTTGGTTGCTAGTACTTGGAGGAAATATCGTCCTCCTGGCAGTCATGAATTCGGAGTGCCGTAAGGATTTTACTAACAATGGCTTCTCTGGAGCCGTAGTCTTGGGTTTGATTACTAGGCTTTTATTTGTGACTTTCAACCTGATGGCTGACCCTCAGGTGGCCACGACGGCGGTGGTGTTATCCTCCTACTATAGTCCAGCGACTATGGTGTTAGCGAAAATTTTGAATGGCTTGGATGCCTAGAAGGAAGGTCGCATAGGCTTTTTATGGGGGATCTCTGTCATGCTGTTTATGTGGATTTTTGAGAGACTGGTCCTGAAATCCCCTCCTGAGTACACTCTGTCGGGCATTCATAATTTTTTTAATAGGCCCTTCTTCTTCTTTGGCCCGTTGACGAAGAATTGGGTTAACTGGCTTATAGAGCACGGGGGTCAATACCTTCGCTGGTCTGTATCATGGTGGGAGGACTTGCAGCCCATTTTAAAGTTGAGGGAATATCGGTATATGCAATTAATAAGTATTTACCAGACTTCCTTTTATTTTCCCTGGCGGCTTCTGTGCTAAGAAGGATGCGAGCAGATTGTGCCTCCCTGCATATCCAATTTCTTTCTGGTAGAGGAATTAATAGAGTCCTTCAGGGTGATACTAGAGCCCTTATGGTAGCATTGCCGGTCGTCTACCTATTCGTCACAATCTGTAGGAGAGGCTAGGTTTGGTATTCGGGGATTATTTGAAGTAGTTATGGAAACAAGTGGTTGAAAAGATTTTAGGGGAGGAAACTGGATAAAGATTTCATGTCATGTTTGATACCATGAAAGAAGGTGTTGTGGTTTTGTCAAATCTTATTAAGGCCTGCCATCACATGGAGCTCATCCGGAGCAACAATCAGGAGTAGGACACCTGGGCCCCTCAAGGGCAGCGAGACCATCTGGTAGTTGAGGATAAGTTTTGGGAATCTGGTTTTGTGTTTGTGGGGAATTTGTGTTTGGTTAGGTGTTTTTGTTTTATACAGGTGTTTGGTATGTTTTTTGTATTTTCTTATGAAGTGGGTTTAATGGTAGGGACCTTTAGGTTGTATGAGGGTTAGGAAAGGAGTGGTTTGTTTGACTCCTGTCGCTGATAGTTCATGTAACAACCATATTCTCGATAATAAAAGAAAAGTGATTTTGAGATATTTTATTATATCTTTTGATGAATTTCGTATTTCAATTGTCTATACCAATCACTAAGGCATACATAATCCTTTTGTTCATTTAAATTATGAGATGGACTCTCGTTCTCGGAGGAAGAAAAGAATATCATTTTAAGAGTAAGAAACGGACCGCTCCCATGCGTATTTTATAGGCTACCTATGTACTTCTGTGGGTTTTGATAATTTTTTAGATTAATTAAAAAGGGGGTGTTTTGAGAGGATCATGTCCCACATAGTTCCGAGTAGAGGGAAATAAATAGATTTTTTTAGAATAGAAGGGGATGAGAAGAGTCGTAGCGCAATGAGAGTTCGAATTAAGGGTAAAACTTTTTTAGATGATCCAGGTTGACTGAACGCACCATTTCTTCTCCATCAAGATTTGTGAGCATAACGGAAACTCCTCGCCTAATTTTCTTCACAATATAGGAGCCACTCCAATTAGGCTTGAAATTTCACCTTTGATCCCAGACGGGTTGTATAATTTCTTTGAGGGAAAGATCTCCTTCCTAGACCCCACGGTCATTGACTTTCTTGTTGAATGATCAAGCGATTCTATGATGGTACCCTCATATGTGGTACATAGCTTTTAGTCTCTTTTTATCTAGGAGTGAGAGAAAGTATGGAGTGAAGATGAAAGAGAAGCTCCTCCTTCTCTCTACAACTCTTCCTAAACGTTTCCATGGGTTCTAATCCTATTTTCTTGGATTTTGACCCTAAACCTTTCCATGATGTCTCCTACCCACCTCCATGTGATGATCATACGATCAATCCATCTTCTCCAAATTTTCAAATTCGTCCTCCGACTTTTGTAGATATTCTTGGTAAGAAAAGTGTTATCCTCAAGCAACCTTCATTGGATACTCGTTGTCTTCCTCCCACATCCCCTCCTTTCATGCGTGGCGATTCTCTTGCGGTTAGACTACTTGATGATGTGTATAAAAATGTTCTTAGTGATTGTAGTTCTTCTAAACTTATTGGGCGTATTGTTCTTGCCAAAGGATTCAAGCTATGGAAGATTTCTGAGCTCAAAATGGAAACTACGCATGTTGGGAAGATTTCAAAAGCATGGGCTCTTACACCAATTGGTAAGGGATACTTCAATCTTCTCTTTTCATGTTCTTTTGAAATGAGTAGGGTGATGTCCTTGCGTAATATGAAGCTTTCTGCTGGAAGTTTTAAATTATTTCAATGGATTCCGAATTTTAATCCATATTTTCATGTTATTTCTACAGCTAATGTTTGGGTGAGATTCATGAGGCTATGTCAAGACTATTGGGACCCGCGTCTTCTTCTTCAAATAGCCAGAGGTGTTGGTATAGCTCTGTGAATTGACAAAACCACCTTAGAAAGATCTTATGGAAATTATGCTAGAGCCTTAGTTGATGTTGATTTCTCAAGTAAGCCTCCTGATCGTATCTTGGTTGAAAGAAGTGAAGGATCATTTTTTGTTAACATTAATTATGAATCTCTACCTTTATTCTATAATTTTTGTAATTCTATTGGACACTTCATTAATGAGTGTAGGATTTTACAAAAGCAAGTGGCAGACCCACTTTCTAAAGAATTAATAAATGCACCATTCAAATCAGATGTTGGTTCCTTGCATTAGGAACAAAGTTCTCCAGAATTCGGGATTTCAGGTAACAGAAGCCATAGTATAGTCCCTATACTAGCAGGTCTGACTTCTTGACCAACAATACCTTTGGTTAATGAGTCAAAGCAACAAGGTGCTCCTTCCGATATGGAGCAGTCAGTTTCTCATGCTTCCTTGTACGATTCAACAGGTATGCCACCAAACCGTCTTCGATTTTTAAAGAAAAGTGGTATTATTATTTCAAGTTCCGGTGCCACTAATCAGGTGACCAAAAAATCAAACACAATAAGTGCATCTAAGAATTTGCAAGATATCCCAAAAAATCTGGAAGTAAGCGGTTGAACTGAGAAATTAGATAAAAGTTGTTTTAATGACTTATTTGAGATACCTCCTTTGGTGAATGGTAAAATTTCAACAAAAAATAAGGTGGCTATCCCAAAGGATCCGGAGGGTAAAAAAAAATCTCAAATCACGGGTAACAATATTATTGACTCAGCATATATGGCGCAATCTGCTGTGATAAATGGTAAGGATGTTATCGATGTGGATATATTTAAAACTCCACTAACAAGTACATTAAACTTTGTTCAGATTGATGATGTGGCAAAATCTCCAAATGTCACTTTGCTTTGTGAGGCTATAAATAATAAGGCTCCAATTGTTAAGCATAATTGGGGTGACGTTATTGAAGATATTTCGGATATTCCGAAAAAAAGTTGGATAATATAAGTGGAAAGTTGGAGAATAAAAATCATAGCTATATTCATCATTTAATCCAACGTGATTCCATCGTATTATAGGAGATAAACTTGTTTTGTGCAATGATTTATTAGAGACTTCATCTACTGATAAAAGTGATGACGATATGACTCCTATTACAAGTAACGAGTTATCCCAAGTAAATCCTATTAGCGTATAAATTCATGACGATCGCGGCATTGATTAATTCGTGGATCTCCCCAAACTTGATTCAGCATCTGCGGTGGATTCTGATTTTATTTCGAATGATATAAATTCTTTTGTATAAAATGACAATTGGAACGCCGTTCACAAGCGAACGCGATCTAAAAATTGAAGGACCTAATTTTTTTTAAAAATTGGCTTTAGATTGTTGTTTCTTTTTTGCAAGTTTCCTGCTCTAGCACTTGTAAGTGACCTTGGAGAGGCTTTTTCTCCATCTATTAATAAAACATTTATTTTCAAAAAAAAAATCTAGGAGTGAGAGTTCATCATAACGGCTCTGATGCCAGTCTTCCTCACTGGCCTTACTTTCGAGCATGACATGTAGAGAAGGCACTACTAGTTTGATGGGGAGAACCGCCTCCATACCGTATACCATAGAATAGGGAGTAGCCCTAGTGGGTGTCGTGTTATATGTGCAATAATCCCAAAGGGAATATGGGATCCGATTGGCCCAATCTCTGTATTTTGCATTCATCTTGTTAATTATGGTTTTGAGGCTCTAGCCTCATCAGTGTCGTTGGTTTGGGGTCGGTAAGGATAAGGCTTATAACTATGAATTCCAAATTGTTCAACTAATTCCATGACCTCAGCCTCGAAGTGGAGTCCATTGTCTGATACCAACTCGTAAAGAACTCCATAATGGCAAATGATATTATTTTCAATGAACTTGGCCACTTTCTTTGCATTCAGTACCATGTATGACTTGGCTTTGACCCATTTTGTGACGTAGTCAATGTCGATCAAGATGAATTATTAACCATTTGAAGCTTTGGGAGTGACCTTCCCTATGATGTTTATTCCCCAAGTAGAGAAGGGCTAGGGAGAGGTCATGTTATACAATTCTCGATGAGGCAAGTGTTGAAGGTTAGCAAACTGTTGGAATTTGAGGAATCTCCAAACATTGGCAGTTTAATCTTGGATCATGGTGGTCCGATAGTACCCTTAACGAATGATTTTCTTAACAAGCATGTGACCATTCATGTTGGACCCACATTCCTCACTGTAGATTTTTTGCATCATTTCTTCAATTCCAACCCTTGTTATGCAATGGAAATAGGTTCCATTGAAATTTTTCTTAAAAAGCATTTTATCACAGATAATGTATTGGGCAACAAGTTTACGAAGGGTCGCACTGTGTTTCTTATCTACGTCTCGAGGATACCTACCATGTTTGAGAAGGCATCAAATACCGTAGTACCAGAATCCTTCCATGTTTAAATATTCTTCGGTGACAAGCTCGATGTGGTAACAATGTGTGGATGGGTGCAGCTTATTTTTGAACTAGGAAGGGGGCCATAGTTATTCCCTCAGGCTTATCGATCATGGAGGCCAATGTTATTGGTGCGTCGACTAGGCTATTCTTTTAGCGAGGGGGTAATGGACAGTGACATATTTGAATTGGGATAAAAAATCTTCTAAATGGGCATGGAAGGGTAGTAGATTCTCCCCTTTGACTTTCCATTTCCTGAGAATTTGTCCAATAATGAGGGAAGAGTCCTTATAGACGTCCGTGTGCTTGATCCCTTTCTCGAGGGATATTTTCAGCCCTACGATGCATGCCTCGTATTCTGTCATATTTTTGGTGCAAGGGAAGCCCAGTTTAATGGAAATGGGGGTGTGAGAGTCATCAGAAGAGATCACGAGTATCCAAATACCATACCCTTTCTTATTATTAGCTCTATCGAAGAACATCTGCCACCCGAGGTCCTCTCGAGAGGTGCAAAGGATGTTTTAGTCTAGAAATTCGAAGATCCAAACTTTTGTTCCTTCCATAGGATGATTGGTAAGGTAGTTGGAGATGGACCTCCCCTTTATGGCTTGCTCTGTGATGTACACATTGTTGAACTTGGCTAGCAACATCAGTTAACAGGTCCATTCGTCTTAACAGAGAAGATTTCTCTTGCAAGTATTTTATGGGATCCATTCGGGATACTAACCTGATGAGAGATGAAAGCGAGTAGTTCCATTATTTTTCCATGACCCAGACTAGGATGACACATGCCTTCTCCAAGGAAGTGTAGATGACTTAGTACCCAACCATCTTTTGACTAGCATAGTAGATCTTTCCCCCCTTGCGGGATTACTGAATGTATTGGGTCAGTAAAGCCCATATTGTAGTATCAGTGATAGTCATATATAGGAGGAGGGGAATACTTGGATGCGGAGCCATGAACACCGAAGGACGGGTGTGATATCACTTGATCTGGTTAAAGTCTTCTTGGCTCACCTCGTTCAAAACTTTGATTGTGTCCTTATAGAGAAGTTTAAAAATGGGCTCGCAGTTAGAGGTCAGTTGGCTGATGAACCAACTGATGTATTACACCTTACCCAGTAATCCTTGTACTTCTTTCTCCATCTAAGGTGGTCGAATCTCGAGTATGGCTTTTAGATTGGTGGGGTCTGCTTCAATCCCTTTCTTACTAACCATGAACCCAAGGAGTTTTCCTTTAGTGAATCCAAAGACACATTTTTGTGAGTTAGGCCGCATCTGGTACTATCGCAGTCGCTCAAAGAATTTACTTAAGGTGGGGATGTGACCCTCTCGAGTCTTATACATGAACATCATGTCGTCAACATAGACCTCAACTTCTTTATGGATGATGTCGTGCAGAATGGTTGTGGAGACCCTTTGGTGGGTAGCCCCGATATTTTTTAACCCAATTGGCAAGATTATGTTGTAGAAGGTTCCCCATGGGGTAATAAAGGTGCTTTTCTCCAGGTGGTCGAGGTGCATTTTAATCTGGTTGTAGCTAACAAATCCTTAGACAAATGACTTGAGAGAGTGGTTGGCCGTGTGATTTATGATCACTTCGATATTAGGCAAAGGGTAATCATACTTCGGGGATTCATTATTCAAATCTTGATAGTCGATGCATAAGCAGACTTTCCCTCTCGATTTCAGCACGGGGACGATGTTTGTAAGCCATATAGGGTATCTGACTATGCGAATGAAGCCTACGTTCAATTGTTTTACCATTTTTACTTTAACCTTGAGGGATCACTCTATTTAGAGCATCCTTAACTTTTTCTTGATGGGTTTGCTCTTTGGGAATGTGGGAATCTCGTGTTGAGTTATCTCTGGATCAATACCGGTCATGTCGTCATAGGACCATATGAAGACATCCACGAACTCTTTCAGAAGCTCTTCAAATTGCTTTCGCTCATGCTCATTGAGGGTAGAACTTATCCTAATCTCGCACAAATGGCTACTAGAACCGAGATTAATAACAACTGTCTCATCATTATTAGTTTGAATGCGATTATATTATTTATTATTTTCTTTACCGAGATCAATTAAGAATTGTGCATTTACTAAATCATCATTAAAAGTTTGATTAGAATCAAGGCAATTAATGTAAGGCACACAAAGATACTAAAAATCCTCATTTAATTCATTCTCGGGGAATACAACATTGAGAACCTCATCAAAAGAGACCTCATTTATAATGATATCAAGAATAGGAGAAATAATAACATGTTCGGGTATTTCTTGAAGGGAATGGGTAGCAGGGTTTAGATGGGCTTGAGCAGGCTGGATCGAAATAATGTTTCCATTTAGGAGAGGTGCTTCAGTAGTGACGATCTTTGCAGCTGGGTCTGAAAACACAACCTCTTGGTGAATCATATAAGGACTCATCCCTAGTGTGTGCAGGTTGGATGACTCATCGATGTCACTTCCCTAAAACTTTTCAGTGTTGTTATGGTCTTATCAGTTGGATACTCCACCTCATGTTTCCATTCCTCGCTCCAGGTGTTGTCATCTTAGAAGAAGATCTCCATCCCTGGCTTCATATTTTTGTTAGCGGGGTTATACTATGGTTTAGAAAATCTGCAAAAGGGGAAGTCTTTGCCCTCTTTGATAAACCTCCCATTCAGAGAGTCTCCTGAGATGGTTTTCCTACTTTTAGGCTTCTTTTTTATCGCGGTTGATGGAGTGCTTTAAGTTCAGCTAGTGAGGGTTGGTAGCTTTAGTCGTATGGTGGAAAGGCTTATTTTAGGACTGTTGTCTCAAGGATCCCTTATTCGTGTTACCATATCCCCATTCTAAGCATGACGTTCATATTCGTGAACATCTGGATTACGTTGATGTTTCCATAAGGGGTGTGTTCTGGATAAACCCGATCTTTGAAATTTTCCCCCGCTAGAATAGGGAGAGGATCGATTTTGAAATAGGAGAGTAACATGTCATTGGTCTTATGCTAAATTTTCAATACTAAGTTATTGGTGCTAGCACCATCTGAACTATCATCGTCCCTAAGGATGGTCATAACCTGACCTTTGGCGAAGAATTACAGTTTCTGATGGAGAGAGGAAGATACTTCTTGAATTCTGCGGAGCCTAGGGCAGCTAAGGAGTAAATTAAAACAAATAGGTATATCAATGACTTGGAACTCTGTCAAAGGGTGGATAGGTCCACCCTAAGTGTAAGTTTTGTAAAACCCATTACTTCTCAACAGGTGTTGTCATATGCACGTACGAAGATAGATATGGGAGTCAGATCATTAACTTTTAATCCCAGACAGTTAAAGTCCTGAGTGGGCAGATATTAAGAGTGGATCCATTATCTATAAGAGCTAATGGGACTGTCTTCCCCAAAACTTCGACAGAGATATTGAGAGCACAATCATGATCAGGGCTAAATTTTGGGATTTCTTCTTCAAAGAAGGAGAGGAGTCTGGTAGAGGTTAGGGATCCAACTATATTTACTGCGCCTTCGAAAGTAGTGGAGGGAGAAACTGTGGGTCCTGTAAAGAGTTTGATTAGAGCATTTCAATGTATCTAGGGGGACATGAAGAGTCCCCATAAGGTGATGTTTTCCTGGGTTTTCTTTAGCTGGTCAAGAACCTTGCTTTCATCAACCATCATTTATGGTATTAGGAGCTCCTCATCAACTCCTTTTTCTTTATCTGTTCTGGATGATTAGGGAATCGGATCTTTATAATATCACCCAGATCAGGTCATGTGGTTAACATAGGCGGGAAAGAATAAGAACCTCGTGACTTCATCCACTTCGGGATTAATAGACACCTTGTTGACTTCCTCAACAATTCTTTGAAAGAGATCATTCCACATAAAGCAGCAACTAAACTGAATTTTCCACTATTTGATTTATCATCTGAGTTATCGAAGACATCACCCCATCCAGTAGTGATGATATCCTCATGCCAAGAGTAGTCGATGCATTCAACAACCTCCACATCTTTATCATACATGTCTTCCTACTCAGCGAGGAAGTGAAGGAGTGAGGGGACAAGACACCCCTAGTGTTTCAAGGCTGTGAGCAACTCGGGGATGCTGCATATCTCCCCTTTCTGGCAAAACACATCTGAAATGATCTGTACAACATCATCTAAGTTGATTTATTCTATAGGTACTATCCAATCATCTTATTCCTGAGACCACTTTCAGGCTTCAATAAACATGCCACTGAACCTTTCATAGTCGATGGTCATATATGTGGGCAGTTTCAACCAAAACCTTCAGAGTTGATCTAGAACTGTGAGAAATTCCATGCCTCCCCCTCTGATCGGGTGCATATGACAATATAGGCTCGTGTGAGGAGTGACGGATATTGATACCTTTATAGGATATTGGGTAGATAGAATATTTGTATAGGAATACGACTTTCTTATTTGTTTTTTATCCCTATGAGTTCAAGTTGACTCAAAGGAGATTTTATCTCATATTTTCAAAGGGGGAGACTAAAACACCCTATACCACTTGAGTCTATATTATATAGGTGCTCATCTAGTTTGAAAATTGTGACAAAATTTGAGTCCAAACCTTATTTTCCAAAGAACTTCAGACTCTACATTTGATTCTTCTACAAGTTGCTAAAGGTACTATACCAACACCACACACTAGGACTGCATACATATATTATCTCATAATATATTTTATTTTGTATGAGTTAAATCCCTTAAAATTTTCTATTATTTTTGGGATGTGTTAATAATTTCTAAGATTTTTAAATCATTTTTTAAAATTAATTTTGGTTATATATAAACCTTAGGGGTTGTTGTGCAATTTCTGTTTATGCCTCAAAATTGGCTTGGGTATAAATGGAAAGCGCTAGAGACTTCAGGGTGTAAATTTTAATTATTTTGATATGCGTTTTATAACTCGTATTTGGTCTAAACATGCTACTATTTCATTAGCTTATTTTGTGTTTCTTCCCTCCCACAGCCTTGTGTTTCCTTGAGAACCCTTGCATCAATGTAATCAACGATCTGTATGTGTTTAGACTTAATCCAAGTGAATCCTTATTTGTCCAATCAACGTTGGCTATTTTCACCGCTTTACATTAGCCATTAGATTGGAAGTCAAAAGGTAAAATTTAATCTTAGCCAATGATTGCCATTGAGATTCTCGATCCTTCCTCACGCTTTATATAAACGACCCAAGGCTCATCCATTTGAGACTTTTGCCTTTGTCCAAACCTGAGAAAAAATAGGAGTGAGAGAGAGAGAAAGGATTATAGAGAGAAAATAAGAGTTAGAGAGAGAAATAAAACCCTAAACCTAACTCTGTCCAAATCTCACCAGAAAAACCTTTTTTTAGAGTAAGTAGTTCGAGATTTGAGAAGTTTATCCTCTATAGTTATATATCTCTTTTCCAACTTAATCACGTTGGTTAAATCTCTATTACATTTCATAGAATCATGAGATTAATCCATTGTGATACAGATCCACTTAGATATGTCTCTATTTCTTATTTCGAGAAATCATGTTTTTATTGGGTATTTTCAAACTGTTATGTTGATATCAAACCCTACATTAACAAAATCTTTTCTAAAATCAATTTACTCAAATATTCAAACTTCGATCTAGTTGAGATCTTGATTGGGGATTTCACTTTCAAATATTTCATGCTTTGTGAAATAAACACATATTTTTAAATAAAGAAAGTGCATAGGATCTTGGCTCATTTTTATAGCAAGATTCCCTCTTGATATGTGGATATTTTAAAGATACAAAGTCTGATTAGTTTGACTAGATTTATTTTGGAAATCTTTCATGTTTAGTGATCTGTTTGTAATTTATTACTCATTGTGTCTGTACTTAAGTGTGTGTGAGTTGCATGTGTGTGAGTTAGAGCACATCACCACGTACACCTTCACACTTCTACACTGAAAAGTGTTGGTATCGAATGTAAAGCTAAAAGGAGTAAAGTTACGAAGCTAGGAGAACATCAGAACCTTGGGAGAGGTAAAAAAATTCCACAGGAGTTGGGACAATTTCTGAAATCCGTTTAGGTTTGATTGTTATATAGCTTGTAATCTCTTACTCGTTTTTAGTGGACTTTTTACTTTTGTGGCGTAGAGGTCACCGTGGATGTTTCCCCAATTGAGTGGGGTTTTACCACGTTATAATTGCTTGTGTACACTTCCTCTTCCTCTCATCCCTTTCTTAAGGCAATGGTAGTTTATTTTGTTTGAGTTTTGTTTCTCAAAACTGGTAAACCTATAACTGAAATTACTCGTTCGTACTGTTTTACACATCTTGTATTTAAAATTTGTTTTAAGAAGAGAGTTTATTCAATAAACTGTTCAGAACCATTTAGATAGTTTAATCTTGAATTAAATGACTTAAGTGGTACTTTTTCATAACCAACTCAGAGTTGGTATAGTAATCTCCCCGGAGGTAAAATAATTAGTTTTCATTAGTTAGTTTAGTTTTTCATTAATAACCTTTGTTTTGGAGATAATCCGATGAAGAGTGTCACTCATCTCTTGACCGTACGAAAATATCCAGGAGAAAGCACCAAAGAATATATTACTCATTTTAATAATGAAAATCGATAGGTGGTAGACTATGAGGAGAAAATAACAATCGCAACACTTGTGAGTGGGTTACTTGCTAAAGATCTTTACCATGCTTTAGCAAAAAAATCACCCAAAACCATGACAAAACTAATGTCTAAAGGTGAAAAAATTATGAATGCCAGGGATGCAATGTCAGTCAGGGAAACTCCTGAGATCAAAAGGTGAAGGTAAGAAAAATAATTATAATTCTTTCAAGAAGTATCAAAAAGATAATAAATTGTATTGGATCAAGAAGTATGATGAATATACCCCGCTCAACATGGGTGTTCACCATATCCTATAGGATATCAAAGGAAAGCGAGAGTTGAATTGGCCTAAAAAGTTGAAGACACCACTCCAATAAAAGGGATAAGTCTAAGTACTGCAACTTCCACAAGGATCATGGGCGCAATACCAACAGTTGCATTGCGCTAGAGAATGAGATTGAAAATCTTATTCGACGTGGAAAGTTGCTAAAGTTTTTTGATCGGAATGGAAACGTAAATGATAGGAAGATGTCAGAATCTCTAGCCGGAGAAAGGATAACAAGAGAGTAAGAAATAATGATTTTGAAGAAGATCCAAACTTACCGAAGAAACCAGATGAATCAGAAGTGGAGGTCGACATGATATAATTTGGATGTCATTTTAATGCATGTGGTGATGCTGGAGGAGGAAATGCCATAGTGGAAAGGAAAGCTTATTTGAATAAAGTCAAAGCCTACCCAACTATAAGACAAATTGATATGGATGAATCCAGTGATATTAGGCCGAGGATAGTTAACAAAGATAGGCAAGTGATTGGATTTTCCAATAATGATCTGAGTGGGGTTCTTTATCCTCATGACGATCCGTTGGTTATCACATGCAGAGCTCTTTAAGACAGGGTTTCAAGGATCTTGGTCGAAAATGGGATCTCGACTGATGTAATTTTCTACAACTGTTTCGATAACCTAGGGCTAAAGATTAGCAAGGTAGAACCATATCATATACCTCTCATCGAATTTACAAGAAAGAAAGTATACCCATTAAGAACTATCAAGCTGAAAGTCTTAGTCGTCACTTGGCTGGCGAGCAGGTTATAAAGAATTCGTTTCTTTGTATTTATAAAAATATCCCGTCAGCTTACAATATCATCCTGGGATTAGTGGGAATTAAGCAGTTAGAGGTTGTGCCATCTATAGTGCATCAATGCATGAAGTTTTCAATGAATTATGGAGTCGTCATAGTAAATAACAGTCAGAAAGATGCCAGAGAATGTTATTATACATCACCTGACCAACAAGATATGCAACTGAAGAACACCACTGCTTTCCACATTGACACTCTCAATCCTCGATAAGAAGAACAACTGGTAAAGGGATAGGTTATGGAAAAAATAAAATTTGTGGTATTAGACGATGAAAATCAAAAAGGAACCACTCAAATTGATTCTATGTTATCTCATTCTCTCAAACAACAGTTAGTCACATTCCTTAGGGAAAGAAAAAATGTTTTCACGTAGATATATGAAGATGTGTCAGGAATTTATTCGAACTTCATATACCATGAGCTTAATATTTATCCAGGTTTCAAGATGATCAAGCAAAGGTGAAGGGTCTTCAGTTTTGAGAAGAATGCAGTAATCCAGGAGGAAGTGGAGAAACTATAATGAGCATACCTCATTGAAGATGCCAAGTACCCTAATTGGTTGGCTAATGGGGTGATGGTCAAAAAGAAAAATGCCAAGTGTCGTATGTGTGTAGATTTTACAGATCTCAATAAAGCATGTCCAAAAGATTATCTTCCTTTACTAAGGATTGATCAATTGGTCGATGCTACAGCAAGCCATGATCTTCTCAGTTGTAGGGATGCTTATTCAGGTTACCACCAGATTAAGATGAAGCCCAAAAATAAGGAAAAGACTTCCTTCATTACCGGCCGGGGAACTTATTGTTATAATGTCATGTCTTTTGGGTTGAAAAATGCTGGAGCTACCTATCAAAGATTAGTGAACAAGGTTTTTGAGGATCAGATCGGAAAAAACATAGAGATCTATGTATATGACATGCTTACTAAGAATAAATATGCTTTCGACCACATAACAGACTTGGCTCAAACCTTTGATCAATTGGAGAAGCATCAGATGAAGCTCAATCCAACCAAATGCATCTTTGGAGTATCGAAAGGGATGTTCCTAGGGTACATTGTTCATCAAAGAGGAATATAATCCAACCCCAATAAGATTAAATCCTTGGTTGAAATATAGTCCCCGACCAATAGGAAAGAAGTTTAAAAGTTGACAGCAATAGTAGCTACATTGAACCGCTTTGTCTCCCAAGAAACTAATAAGTGTCTTTCATTATTCAAGATGTGTAGAAAGACCTTTGAGTGGAATGATGAATGTGAAAAGTCCTTCTTGGAGCTCATGAAGTATTTGGGTTCTCCCCCACTCCTTTTACGACCAGTTATGGGAGAAAAACTATATTTATACTCGGTTCTTTTATCTAACTTGATAATGGAGTTTAGAGGCCAATATATTATATTAACAAGGATTTTTGAGGAGCTAAAATCAGATATCCACATTTGGAAAAATTATGCCTATTATTATTAAGGCATCTAGGAAGATGAGGCCATACTTCTGAGCCCACACCATTGTTGTCTACATAGATTTGGCTCTGAGACAGGCGTTACACAAACCAAAAAAGTCTGGAAGGTTAATGTCTTGGGTGGTGGAATTAGGAGAATATGAAATTGTTTACACTCCTAGAGTTGCAATAAAATTCCAAGCAGTGGAAGGATTTATTGCTAAATTCACATATGCAGAAGAGAAGCATAATCCATGTTTTCTAGCTGAGAAGACTTTTACGGGAGAGAGATTAACTCAAAAGTGAACAAAGATTGTGGCCGATCAACCTGAGTCATCGATTGATGAAAAAAAATTGCAACAAAGATATAAGATTTTTAAGCATGGAGGACTGGTAGAAGAGGAGTTTTCTTATGACATTCTAACATGGCAGTTGTTTATAGATGGGTCCTCATATGCTACTAGAAGTGAAGCAGACCTCATCATTGACACTCCGAATAACTTGGATGTGGAATATTCTCTGAAATTTCAATTAAAGGCTTCAAACAATGAGGCCGAATATGAAGCACTGATCACAGGACTGAAATTAACTTCATCACTGGGCGCCGACTAGGTATTGGTATACTGTGATTCCAAATTGATTGTTAATAAAATGTAATAAATTTATGGTGTCAATCGATAAACCATGATGAGATAGCACCAAAAATAAATGGAAGTTATCTTTCTGATCACTTTAGTAAAAATTGTGAGGATTCCCAGACTTGAGAATGCCTTAGAAGATGCTCTTGCTCGGCTTTCTTCAGCAACTCCAACAGGACTCAGATAAACAATGCCAGTGGACATTCTTACCCACAGAAGCATTGATGGTATGGAAATCAGTGTCGTATCTGTGGAGTTAGGACCTTAATGGATGGACCTAATTCGAGAATACATCAAGTGAGTAACACTACCAACCGACCAAAAGGAATCTAGGAAGATAAGGTACAAGGCAACCAATTATGAGCTAGAAAAAGGTGTCCTATATAGGAGAGGATACACTATTTAATTACTTCGATGTGTTCATCCAAGTAAAGTTAAATATTTGATCAAATAGGTGCATGAAATCTCATGTGGAGCACACACAGTTGGGAGATTCATGAGACAATGGATATTAATGCAAGGTTACTATTGGCCAATGATGAAAGCAAATTTTGTTACTTTCATCAAGAATTCTGATAAATGCCAAAAGTTTTCTACCATACATAAAAGACCAAGAGCAAGCCTAACACCTATCACTTCTCCATGGCCTTTCGCTATATGGGTAATTAACTTGGTAGGACCATTACTGACCACGAAGGGAAAATTCCAGTACCTGGTCATAGTCGTTAACTATTTTACTAAATTGGTGAAGGATGAGCCCCTGATCGACATTCCTTATCGAAGAGTGTTATGGTCCATATAGAAGAAGATCATTTACATATATGGCATGCCTTATGACTTCATCACCGACCATGGCCCTTAGTTTGATAATGAAGAATTTGAAGACTATTGTATTCGGTTAAACATCTAAAAACTTCATTTAGCACCTGGTCACCCGTAATGCAATGGCCAAACAGAGATCACCAATAGAACCTTGCTAGCTGGGTTGAAGAAAAGTTGGATAAGGCTCAAGGAAAATTGATTAATGATCTCCACTGTGTCCTTTGGGCATACAAAATAACTCCCAGAACAACAAGAGGAGAATCTTCATATATGCTAGTTTTTGGAACTGAGGCAATAGTTCCAGTGGAAATAGGTATGTCCACTCATAGGGTATTGAACATTGATTCACCCAAGAGTGACCTTATGAGGTGACTAGATCTGGACATGATGGAAGAAGTCCATGAAGATGTTGTTATTCGGATGGTTGCCTATCAACAGAGGACTACAAGGTTTTATAATCGAATGGTCAATGAGACCTGATACTTAAGAAAGTAATCCAGAAGAACAACAAGTTAGACCCTTATTGTCATGGTCCATACCGTATCTCGGTAGTTATTTGATGAAGAACCTATCAATTGAAGACTTTAAAAGGGAAAGAATTCAAAAATCATTAGAACGCAGATCATCTGCGCAAGTATTATCAGTAATTAAGTTTGAAAATCCTAGCATTAATGTAATTACTTATTCTAGTTAATGAAACCTAAGTTTTCTCCCATTCTAAATACTTTTTGTGTTTTGTTTTTTCGAGTATGGTGGTTACACCTAATTAATATGAGCAATTTTAATTTATGAGAAATTTTAACTAGACGTTCTAGAAGGTTCCTCACCGAGAAGGGCATAGGTCAAACTTTTCCAACTTCAGAAAAGTTCTTCGCCAAATAACGTAGTTCAAACTTCATGTATGATTTGTCCTTGGCAAGTCACGAACAAGAAGTTAAGAAAACTTCTTTAATAGAGGTTTTACCCAACTAGGTTAAAATACTTGAATAATTATACATTCCCAGTACGCTTGGTCAACACTGACATCTAATGTTGCAACTTAGTACAATAATGTTATTTGTTGTTTTATTTAAGTGCATTAGTCAAATCTATGGCGGTACATATGATTCAAACATGAATTAGATATTAAATATTTGAGCAGGTTATTTTGTCTATAAGTCGATATACTAATCTTTATACAGTCGGCAAAAAGATTAATGATAATCATATGCGTGAACAAATAGTGCAATAAAAATGTCCTCATTTCATTGATAAAAATGTATTATAATATTAATAAGTGTGCAAAATACAGTACAAGAAATATAAATTTATACTGTTGGGCATTTTCCTTAGGCATTGTCCATTATAGTAGGAAGATCATTCAAGGTATATAGAGAATTTATTGAGTTTAAATCTTTTCGCATTTGCATACTACTTCTACTTGGCCTATCAAGCAAATGAAGAGCTTGAACTATTTCATTCTGATCATGGAGACCATAATCCCCAAGATACTTAGTTGTCAGGCATTAGGGAATCGCATCGGGAGGAATCCATGTTGTGTCCAACTTGAAGGGAGGATTATCACAGTCCAAGAAACTTGGGTCATTCTAATGCCATAAGTTACTGTTCTGATCGTACTTCAACAAGTTAGCAAGTTGCTCCTTCCCCATTTATAGCATTCACGATTTCTCTAAACAAGATGATCATCCATGTGGGCCAAGGACTCATTATAACCCTCATTCATTTATATTTGGCCTCATAGTCAGAATGAAGTAAGGCCAAGGATAACTTGTGATCTTATTGCAATTTCCCAATCATTTCATAATATGCGGCATTATTAGCAACAACTCTATCTAACAAGCAATGGATATGGATATATGACTTTTCAGACATGGGAACATGACCAGCCTCTAGGAGATTTTTACTTCATTTGAGAAGGTTAGATTTAGTAAAAATTAATGTCTTTTTCCTAGAATCAAACTGGAAAGTTATAAATATATGAGTTTGTGAAAATCCAATGGATCAAGCAATACAAGAAGAAAAACAACACAGTTCAACAAAAACTATAAGTCATTATGAGGTATGGATAGTAATTGAAGATAAAAATATGTTCTTTCATTAATTGATAACTGAAGTACAAAAGAGTATACATCTTCAAGAAAGAACAAACAAAGAGAAATAAAAAAGGTAAACTTATTATACCGTCTCCTTATCTTTAGTCTAGTCTTGGCCAGGAGCTGGTTGGTCAGCATTTGTGCTGGGCACCATTGAAGACTTAACAGGTACAGTAGAATATTCTCCTGACCCTTCCTCATCATCAAGATCCTAATCCAAGTTAGGAGGAGTACTAGGGTCATGTCTTGTGAAGAGTTTAAAGATTTCTTTCATGCTAACAACCTTCAAAGCCTCTATCCATACTTCCTTAAATGACCACTTTTTAGCATACTCAACCTGAGTAGAGGAAACACAGATGGCCTTCTCCCATCCCTTATTAAAATCATATTTGCCTTTGGCCTTCAGAGCAACAACTTTTTCCCTCAGAAGTTTGCACCCTAGTTGTGGCATCTTATAGTTTATCCTCGTCTACTTTGGCCCTACCTTCAGCATCAGCCAGATTTTTTTCTACAGCTTCAGCTCTTTCTTAAGTATCTTTTATTTGGCCTTTACCAGTATTGGCCCTATCACTAGCCTTATTTAAATCTTCTTCCCAAGACTTTTCTTTGTCTCAAAGCTCATTGGGTCTCTGCCAAAGAATTCTTCAGACCTTTAAAGGCCTCTTTAACTTCTCCAGGAGAAGAATGCATTTGGTCGTCCTTCTCCATCATCTGATTAAAATCAACTAGGAACTGAAAATAAGGGCAAAAGGTTAAATATCAAAAGAAATTCATCATCATAAAGAAAGGGACAAACAAGTAGAAGAAATTTACCAGTGCTAAGTTCTGGAAAGCTCTTTCAGTCAGCCTAGACCTGGGCATGGGGGATGACGCAACTCCATAAGTAGGGAGTGTTCCAGACATAATTAAACCCCTGACCAACCCATGTTTAATAGTAACGAAGGCTGACCTAATTTAAAGTTAACTAGATTTTTTCTCACCAACTCCTATTGGTCAATGATCTTCTTTGCAAATAAGGTCTGCTGCTCGAATGATATCTTCTGGATCTATTTTGAAAGATCAAGAAAAGCTCTATGTATCCCCTATAATTGGTGCTTCTTATCACTATTAGGCCTCTTATCACCGTCCTTAGACTTCTTTTCAACTGGCTTCTTACCAGTATCAACAACCTTCTTTGTGGTAGGAGATAAATGACTCATAAGGTTGGGCATCTTCCTCTTAGTTATCTCTACAGAAGGAGAAATTGGAATTTCAAAACATCCAAAGACTCAAATGAGGAAGAATTTCCTCCTTGAATAACTTCAGCAACGGTAGACTCAGTGACTGAAGAAGTTAGCACATGATCCTTTTTAAGGTTGACTGCAATTGGGGGCAGAGCAAAGGTAGGTCGGGCAATAAAAAAATGTGATGGAACTTTTATATTACAACAAAAATGATGCAGCCCTGGGATGTTCTTCTCTAAACCTCTGGTTTAAGCCTCACAAAAACTTAAGATTGTTGAGGTTGATTTCCCCTTTTTTGGGGAACCTTTTCTTACTTTTTTCTGCATAAAAAAGAAACTGCAAAGTTAGTCAGCATATATCATAAATGCAAATCAAAAGAAGAAAAATAATTAATAGAGTGATAACATATGCCATGTCCTGATTGGGGACATCTGGGACCAGTATAAGCCACCCCTGTTAAAGGGGGAGCATATTTCCAGTTCTTGATAATAATACCATATTCCCATAAATCCTTATTGGAGTCAGGTTGATTTAGTACTAAATCCCTTTTAGCTTACCTAGTCTTCAAGTAGAAGGTACTCTCTGCAACAGTGACCCACTTATAACTAAACATCAACTCCAAAATCTCAATCTGGGTCCCATAAAGTTCATTTTACCTATGAAACCCATTCACAACCCTCCAAGTGTTGGGGGATATTATGGCCTGGACTACATCAAAATATTGGTAAAATTATAGAAAAAGGGGATTTGGTGGAATTGTAATACCACACTCAACTATAAACAAGGTTGGGATCTAGTGACCCTCAAAAAGGGAATAAACGTTAATATAACCCGTAGGCATCTCTAAGTCTACCCAAGATGGGATTTTTCTTTTTTCTCTAAACCCATCTAAATAGTTCTTATCAATGATGTTAACCATGGTGAAAAAGAGGAAAAGATGATAAAATCGAGTGAAGGGAAACGAAGGCTTACAGGGAATTAAAGATGATGGCAAGAACTAAAGAAGGAAACAATCGCACAAAGAAAAACTCGAAAGCAAAGATATAGCTAAAGTTCAGAAATTTTGAGGTAGAAACAAAGAGGGAAACTTCATACCTATTTATACGTTGCCTCGAGAAGTGGAAAATAAATGATTAACTGAACGAACTATACATCTACCTCCGATTGCACGCTTCTGAAGCGTAAAAAAATGACTGTCCTTTGACGATTCAAAAAAGTTTGAATTATTTACAAAAATACCATCATCAAATAGTGCCAACAGAAATTTTTACAAAGTATGAGAGGTCGGCTGCCGCTAAACACTTAAACAGAACACCGAGAAACTTTTTGGCTCAATACTCCACACTTTCACACAAGCATGGACCTTTGGGGGATTTTGTTGTATATAAAAATTGTACTCCCGTGTGGACCAATGATGAATGTACACCTATTATCCAACGTGTCCAACCAACCTACTTGATCAGGTTCATAGACACTTAGTCGTCTGGAATGACGACTAACTCCAAAAGGCCAACCAAAAGAAAGATCATTAGTTACTCGGAAGGGAGGCCAACTAGCACTGAATTCCAAGAGTTTTAATTATTGTACATAAGTGTAAACGTCTGACAATATAAAGGTGCTCCATATTTAGGGTTTTGGAACCCCTATAGACACAAACTACTCCTTTATCTCAAGGGACAACTTGAATCACTCATACACACACCATACTGAGCTATTGTAAACCCTACTAAATAACAACAACAGTGGACGTAGGCTATTTTACGGCTGAACCACTCTAAAAACTATGTCTCTTGTGTGTGTGGTTTTAGTTACTTCTCTTATTTTTATCTGCAACTATGGAGTTATTCCATTTTTAGACATCAACGGAATATATACGTCCTCTCCATATTTCATAAATCCTATGCTATTGTGGTCTGCGCCAGCGGCATTTGCATGATATTCTACTATTTGCAAGAAGTATTTGTGTTCTGTTAGTGTTTAGGAATCATACCATCAATCATGTTCAACTACAAAATTTTTGGGTGCACCTTTGAAAATCTTAATAATAGAAAACCTTTGACATTGATAGTCAATACAACTTAAATAATTTATTTTTGGCTTTACACCAATGATAGAGCGAAAAAGTTACTTGGTTTTTACTACTACTTTGAAGACATTAAGGGCACTTTTGATGTACGAAAGCTTCAAGTAACTGAATCGAAAGTGAAGGATTTGGAAAAACGAATCGAGTAGTATTTTTAAGAGATTTTGAAAGGCTTGGTGCGTTTAGCATGGATCTATTGTATCACTTCCTTTGTAAATATGTTACGAACATATAATCTTGGTTTATAATTTGTCAAACAATATGTCTTAGGTATTACCATGTAACGGATGATTGTTGTTAATTCAAATTTCATATGACGTATTTCTTGTATTTTATTCAGATTTGTATAAAGTGTTAAGATAATATTGCATGTACTTTTGTTAAGCATTCCACTACTCCATTGCAACACCCCAAGATTTTTTAGCAGTAAAAATCTTTGTTAAATTAAAAAATTTTGAAGAAAAATTAATGTTTGGAATCTATTTAATTTGGTATATAAAACAGGTTGTTATTTATATATAAAAATAAGTTTTTAAGTGGGATTTCAATCGGGATTAAAATTTGGAAATTATAACTTTTTGTATAGAAATCGGGGGAGGATACGACCAATGGAGAAAAACATAAATAAAATATCCGACCGTCCGATTGAGCTGAAATTATTTGAGCAGCTTCGTCTCTTCTTCAGATACAACATATTAAAATTTAAGACAATTCCAACGGTTTGATCGTCCGTAATATATTTTTTAGTGTTTGTCTTTGATAAGGACTCAAATTTTTTTTGGTGTATAAACATAAAGTGACGGGTTTAGGACTTTTAAAACACCTTTTAGCCTTTTAAAAAATCCGTTGCCTCCCATAATTTCATTCTCTCTCACCTATAAAACCTAAACCCCATTGAACAATCCTTTTAACCTAAGTATTGAAGATCTAAATTAAGTTTATTAAAGATCGTCCGAAAATGCATCTTTGTTATTTTCTTGAGAGGAATGCAACCGTGTAATTGGATTCTTCAAAAGCCTTCTTTAGGGACATGAATAATTCTACTCTTTTTCTTTAGTATATCGCCTAAATATTAAATTACATATTTTTCTTAAAATAAATTAGAAACCTTAATTAGGGAAAGTGAAATCTATATTGGGATTATTTTTATGAAAAATCTTAATATGAATTAAGTCTCATAACCCTCGTGTTCTTAGGGTAGAGGTTGGTTTTTGTTAATATGCATGTAGATTTGTATGTATAAATCATTATAATTTTATTTAATTAAAAGGGACTTATAAAATCACAAAAAATTACGTAAGCGTAAGAAAAGGGAAATTTTATTGTGTGTAAAATAAACTTACATGATGTTAAAATTATATTAGTTGCATAAAATAAGTCGTTAAATAATGAAAATTAATTGAATGCATAAAATTATATTTACTTGATCTTATGAGGAATTGGTAAAGCTGTGATAAAATGCCTCATGCAATTTATTGTTTTAATTACATTTGAAACTGCGGGAACAGTGAGTTTTTTTGGATAGTTATGCTCTCACCTTAATTTTTGAAGTACTTAATAGGTATGATACTAGTAAGTATGTCTTAGTTGTGGTTAACACTTTTTGGGTATGAGTGTAGTGAGTATAGATTTTTACAGATGAGATATTCCAGAGTGGGGCTAATTTTTTGTGTCGTTCCATTGATTCAATAGTATAGGAGCAAGACTAGAAGAAAATTAAAGGTATAAATTCATCATATATGATAATATACGACCTTGTGTTAAAGACTCTAGGTATGGGCCTAAGGGTAAATTTTAGGATTTATGCTCTGTAGTAGGGTGGGGCTAATATAAAATAATGAGAAATCGAGAAATTGAGAATTAATACCTAAGTAAATAAATGGGTATTAAAACGGATTGGCAGTGTCAATATGTGCAGGGCTAACAATAAGGAGCGAACTGGCTATAGTGGAGTGGATGTGTTGACGTCACAAATATATACAGGGTTGACAGAATACGTGCGAACTGGCTATAGTGACATGTCATGTGTGGAACCTCACCAATATATTTAGGCTAATAGAATACAGGTGAACTGGCTATATTTAGGGCATTGTGTGTGGTGTACAACTTTGGGCGTGCCAGCAATATGTGCCATACCCGGGAGAGGGTGAACTGGCTATACGAGTGTCGCATAAATTAAAATGAGAAGAATTAATTAAATTAAATTAAATTAAATTAAATTATAGAAGTTAGTTGAATATTGTCACATGATAATTGAATCTAAACAACAGGGTGGCCTAGTTGTGTTGGTAGATAGTGATAGTTATTTTTATTCGAATGTTAATTTATATCCCGTTTAAATTAAAATCCTCTATTATGGTGTTTACCATATATAATGCTACTGTCTAGGTTGACGGACCCTAATTAGGGAGAGTAGCTAGTATTCAAGCGGTGGGCTCTGACCCATTGCGTTGACTAAAATTTTTGGAGTAGCTGCATATGAGTAATTGAAGATATTTTTAGAGATGCAACTGGAGTTTTATTTTAGATGATTTAGTAGTTTAGGATTTCTTTCTATTATATCTCTTTTAATATAAGACTTTTATTTATGGATTTGGTAGGCCAATCGGTTCCACAGTTGTGTACGATTTATGTCCGATATTTACAATTAGATTATTTTATTTGGGATTTATATTTATTTGGAGTTGGATTTATTTTGGAGATTAGCACGGTGATGGATTTTAATATTGCATGAATGGTAATAATGTTGGATAAAATTTATTGTTATGTTATGGAAAAAATTTATATGTCTCATATATCTTTCAAATGCTGAGAATGATAACTTATTTCGCGACGCCCGATGTAGTTGGGTGGGGGCGGCTAGCCACTTCGTTTTTCAGAATGCGCGAGGTGTGACAGATGGTATGAGAGCGTGGTCTTAGGTCTCATAGTTTGTTAGTCCATTTATCTTCCGTGTTAATGATATTTGATCCCCCTTGTTGATTTGTACTCGTTAAGGTATTAGGTCTAGCATACGTGTTAGTTGTGTTTCTTGGAGATAGGGAGTTTTGTGCTGAGGGCGTTGTAGGCATTGAGGTTAAAACAACTAATCTTAATGTGAAGATACTTATAAGTGATTTCGAAAGACAAGGTTTATTTTGGATATCGTTAGTGCAGATGTTAGGTATCTCTAGTATCAATTTGGTGATGTGATTTGAGTTGAGGATTTCAATGTTCGATGACTTTGGGAGAGAGAATCGAGCAGTGATATGTGGGAGAGCGTAGTCCGTTGTTATTTTCATAGATATATTTATATATATAGTTGAGATATATGTTGTATCTTTTTCACGACGTAAATGCATGTGGATTGGGTGTATGGGGCTCAATTGTGATAATTTACAGGTAAGCATATGTAAGGCTTATTTTATTTGTGTGACTTTACGTTTGACATTTACGCTTTTTCAAATTTCAAGGAAGAAATTACTGTATTAGTGGGGTGTATGTAACACCCCATAATTTTGAGCCGTAAAAATCTTTGTTAAATTAAAATTTTCAAAAAACATTATTTTTGGAATCTATTTAATTTTGGTATTTAAACAAGGTTGGTATTTGTATATAAAATTAAGGTTTTAAGTGGAATTTAAATCGGGATTAAAATTTGGAAATTAGAAATTTTTGTACAAAAATCGGGGGAGGATCCAACCTAAGGAGAAAAAAAATATTCGACCGTTCGATCGTGCTGAATTATTTTTAGTGGCTTCGTCTCGCCTTCAGCTACAACATATTAAAACCTCAACCAATTCCAACGGTTCGATTGTCCATAATGTTTTTTAGTGTTTGTGTTTGATTATGACTCAAATTCTTTTTGGTATATAAACATAAAGTAACGGGTTTAGGACTTTTAAAATAAATTTTAGCCTTCTTAAAAATTAGTAGCCTCCCATAATTTCATTCTCTCATCTACAAAACCTAAACCCCATTGAACACCACTCTTAACCCAAGTTTTGAAGATATAAATAAAGTTTTCTCAAGTTTGTCCAAGAAAACGTATTTATTCTTTACTGGAGAGGAACGTAACCGTTCAATTGGGTTCTTCAAAAGAATTATTTATAGGCATGAATACTTCTATTCTTTCTCTTTAGTATTATGTGTATTAAATATTACCTAAACATTAAATTACATGTTTTTTTGAAAATAATCTAGAAACCTTAATTATGGAAAGTGAAATATATATTGTGAATGTTTTTATGAAAAATCTTATTATGAATTAAGACTCATAACCCTTGGGTGCTTAGGGTAGAGGTCGGATTTTTGTTAATATGCATGTAGATTTATATGTAGAAATCATAGTAGATTTATTTAATTAAAAGAGACTTGTAATCACATAAATTACTTAAGTGTAATAAAAGGAAAATTTTGTTGCATGCACCATAAACTAACATGATGTTAAAATTATGTTAATTGCATAAAATAAGTTGTTTAATTATGAAAATTGATTGAATGGATGAAATTAGATTTACTTGTGATCTTATGATGAATTGGTGGAATTGTGATAAAATGTCACATGAAATTTATTGTTTTAATTATATTTTACACGGGGGAACGATAGGTTTTTTTTTTGTAGTAATGCTCTCACCTTAATTTTTGGAGTACTTAATAGGTATGGGACTAGTAAGTATGTCTTAGTTGTGGTTAATGCATTCTAGGTATGGGACTAGTTAGTGTAGATTTTTACGGATGATATATTCCGGAGTGGGGCTGATTTATGTGTCGTTCCGTTGAATCAAGAGTCTAGGCGCGAGTCAAGATGAAAATTAAAGGTAGAATATGTGAAGGTATGGAACTTCACTAATATGTGCAGGGCTGATAGAATACGGTCATTCATGGACACCGAGGCATTCGTGAACGCATGTGTTGTGGACAGGTATCGCAGAAGGATATTTGCATGGTCACTACGGAGGAGTGGCTGAAGATCAAAGACGCTTCAAGACTTGTGGGGATCAAGCCATTGAGTAAGTCTATCATATGTACTTTGTAATACCACATCATAAGAATTGTTTGGCTTGGGCCGTCCAAGATTTTTTCCCTTAGTGGTTTCCTCGTACATCCGGCGTCGCCTTTGTAAACTTATTTATTTTACTTGATTTAATCAACTAGATGCATGTTTAGGATTAACCAAGAAAAAAATGGGCTTAACTAAAATTGGTTCACACACTTGGTGCGGCTGAAAATTTGAAAAAAGGTATTTTTTTTAAAAAAAAACTTAGTTTTGACATCCTTAAAACACATTCGAAAGAAAAAGGGGTCTATAAATTGGCATCAAAGCTAGAAACATATTTTTTTATTGTGTTGATCCCTTGTGTTTTTAAGGATGAATTTCGAAAACCATAAAAGTTTTAGAGCTCCTATTTTTTATAGCACTAACTATGTTTATTGAAAAATGCGAATGAGAAGTTCTTTGAAATCTATTGATCAGCATGTGTGGTTAGCTGTAAAAAATGGTTGGACTCCACCGGTCACACGAGAGGGTGAGACTACTACTTTAAAATTCGTTGAGTCATGGACTAAATACGAACATACACTTTCACTTTACCACTCTAAAGTTCTTCACATTATTTCCTCACATGTCACATCGAAAGAGAATAATCGAATAATGACGTGTGAAACTTTGAAAGAAGCTTGGGATATACTTGCACTTACTCACTAGGGCACTAACACGGTTAGGGTGTCTAAACTTCAAAATCTTACTACACAGTTTGAGACGATTAAGATACTAGAAAGTGAGTCATTTGATGAGTTTTAGGCTTTATTGTCAAATATTGTCCACTCATCTTTTAACTTAGGAGATAAACTACCCGATAACCGAGTCATAAAGAAAATATTAAGGTAGTTGCCGAGTAGATTTGATACAAAAATAACCGTTTTGAACTCCTTGGGAATGTTTGAATCAACGAAACTTGAAGAGATTATAGGTGACTTGCAAACCTATGAACTCGATATGTTTACCTCCAAGAAAGTGACAAAGAAAGAAAAGGGTATTTCTTTCAAATCCCATAAGGATGAGAATAAAGTTTTGGATGATGATTTTGATTTCAATAATGATGCTTTGATTAAGCATCTTCGGGCACTGTAGAAGACTCTTAGAGAAAATTTAGAATATGTTGACAAAGAAAGACATAGTCTTCGCTATTTGATGGCGACTTTGAAGAAGGAAATTCTGGAATTTAAGGAGTCTAGGCATTTGCTTGAGCCTATGATTTTTGAGTTAATGGAGAGATTGAAAGACTCGAGTAAGGTGAATTTTAATTTGGAGGTTTAGATCAAAAAAGTTGGATAGGATGTTAGGCACCGTCCAAATCAATAGAGATATGTTTGGTATAGTCTACTATGATAAAGTTTTTCCCATTCCCAATGCCAATACCAATTTTGTGAGAGAACCCACTAGGAACGTTAGGAGAGGTCGACATTGTGGTAATCATTCCCACCATGTTTACACTTGCACTCATTGCTGTAGAAAGGTCACCTAAGATGTTTTTTCTATGACCTTAGGAATACTCCTAGGAAGTTAAGGAATAAAGTCATTTTGGTTCCTAAAACCCCTATGCGTAGATTCACACGTACTTGGGTTAGGAAATCAGACTTAGAGGCTTTAGGAATTAAATTTCATGGTTCTTTTTTGGTTACATTTGATTCTTCCCATGCTAAATCTAAAGGATGATTATATTTCCATGTTTGTCATACTCTAGTCTTTGCATCATGATTTATATCTTGCTGGTGTTATAACATGTTTATCTTTTGTATTATATTTTTCATTTATTGAGTCTTATTTGAAAAAATACAAAAAGATTTTGTTTTTGTCAAAAATATTATTAGAAAGAACACAAAAAGATTTTTGATTTATTTATTTGTCTCGAGTTTCTCATATTTGATGTGGCATATTAGTGTTCTTGGACCCCCGTCATTTCATTTATCCATGTGGATAGGACATTTGGTCATAATTATTGATGCGTTGAATGATCTTAACCACTGTCTTTATGGAGTTCTTTCAAAGTTGATATGCATTTGAATTCGACTTTGTAGATATGCCATCTTTTCACACATGCACGAGTTTATATGAATGTTTGACATCGCATGCGGATTTGAGTTTGGTGAGACGTTCTTATCTCACTTTTGTCATATATGCATAAGTAAACTTATAAGGAGGTGTGCATGTAAGAATCATTTACTGTAATGATTAATAATGCTTAAATTGAAAAAAAAATGATGAGTGTCCGTACGAAAGGGCTGCAAGTGAATAATAATCACATTGTGAAAGCCATCGTTTAAAAGAACCGAAGAAAAAATTAAGGCAATAAAAAGAATCATATGCCAAAATAGGGAAAATAGTAATTCTCTAAGTTGAGAAAAATAGAAACCTCAAAAAGATCTAGAAAAGAAAAAAAATATCAATATGTTTGAGGCAGTTTGGATGAAAAAATTTAAACGGGTTTGCACTACAAATTCTTATGTTAAAAAATCGTATCATTATGCTATTATTTATAGATTCGTCAAAATTTTGGATTTGTGTGTATGTTGATTTTTTTAGTTCATTTAACTTAATATATTAATTGTCACATATGACTAAAACTAAGTTTGATGACATTTAGCTATCAATTAGAGATTCTTGACTAGTTCAATGTGTTGGAGTTTTGATTTATTTATTGTAGTTCACAACCATTCACTCCATATCCTTGTTTGAGCACATTGATTCTATGTTGGCATGCTACTTACATTTTTTGACTATTTTATTTTTTCTATTTTCAGTATGTTTTGCCGTTGTTTGCTCTTTCTAATTAAACTTTTTCAGGAATTTTTTTCACTGGACGAAACTTCATGTTTTATAGAACTGGAATTGAGAATATTTACTATCGTTCAAACGACAACCAGACTTCGTTCGAGCGACAAACTGATGTCGTGCAAAGTGTTGTTCAAGCGAGGATCAAGCGACATAAATGAAAGTGTCAGGTATGGTCGCAAGAAGGGTCGCACGAAGATCGTGAGATGAGTTGTTTCGAGTGAGAGCACACTATTTTGCATTTTTTAGCTCTCTTGATGACCTGGTTTGAGCGACATGCCTATGTCCTTCAAACGACAAGGCTAAGCCGTTCAAGCGACCTGTTGAGGAATTTTGGATTCTTCTGTTTAGTACCTGCTTCGTATTAATGATCATACCATTCTGTTTTTAGTACTTTTGGGTTATTCACATGAAGTACTTAGTGATTATTCATGTTTAATTGATACACTGCATAATTCATTTAGTCACATCATTACTGATTTTGATGATTAATCTCATGTGACTATTGTTTTCTAGCTACAGATTTGGTATCTTCTGATCATTATTAGCTGGTTATTTCATGTTTATCTAGATATAATTCATTGATTATTCTCATTCTAGATATATTGATAAATAATTTATCACTTATTGTCTATTGGAGATAAAAGGGTGAGAGATGTATGTGATGTAGGGGGAGAGTTTGTTTAATGAGCATATATATTTATTGCATTACACATTGGTATCAATATTGTAATCATATGTCTTTATGATTAGTTTACAAAAATTGGTATCATGTTATCTAAATCTTCCTCACATGTTTAACAGATGATTTGATTTTAATTTTACATATTGGTATTGATATTTCATATTAGTATCATAATGGTTATATCATTTGTACCTCCATACTTCGCTAGGTATTTATCTGTTTCATGTGTGTAGGTATGCTTAAGAGATTCGATATTTCAAGTCTACATCACATTCAGACAACTCATGCTTGCCAGACCATTATTACCAGCCTTGTGCTGTATTTTTTGATATTGTGTTTTATGGGATGGCATTTAGGCATTATATGGCTTGACGACCCATCTTAGGCATTTCACTGTTTGGGTTTTGTCCCGGAATAGTCAAAGGGGGAGATTTGTAAGGAAAAAATTTCCAATTGTGTCCATTATAGTATTTGACATATTCCCACAACAAAATAACATTATTGAGTCATAGATAGATTTTTATTGTCACGATCCTACACAGTCTATGACATAAAGTTTATTGAATACGCTGCGGCCAAGGTTCAAAGATAAATTATGCCGAAATTAATTTGGTGCACGTTTCACATCTTAATTGCATTCCGAGATCGGTCAAATATGAATGCAACATGTTTATGGGACTCGAAAAATGTTTTTAGGATGTTATTTCTGTTAAAAAATGTCTTTAAAGTGTTAAACTTCGATTATTTTGAAATAAAGATGATCTAGAGTTGTGTAAATCACAAAATCTTATTTTATGTGGTTCAAACGACTTTGCAAGTCGTTCAAGCGAGATACTAATATCGTTCGAGCAACAAGAAGATTTCGTTCGAACGATCTGCCGACATAATTTTATTATTTAAGACGAGTTTCTCTTAAAATTTCATAAGTTGCAGAACAAGAAAATCAGTTTCCATACAGCACATTTTCTGCACAAGTTTTCTAAGGTTTTCATAGACTAAAAACATCCATAGAGTTTCAAAGATCTGAGCTTTCATTCACATATGCTATAGTGATATTTGTTTGCACTATTAGAGTTGTTCTAAACTTTGAACATCGTTGAGTTTTGCGGAGAATAAGTGAAGGAGTTCGTGTTAGGAATCTGTAGACGCTTCCAAGCTACATTGATGGACACCGAAGCATTTGTGGACGTTGTGTTGTGGTTAGTTATCTCGAATATTTGCGTGGGCACTACGAAGGAGTGGTTGAAGATCAGATAAGCTTCAAGACTTCTGGGGATCGAGTCGTTGAGTAAGTCTATCGTCTACACTTTGTAATACCATATCATAATGATTGTCTGTCTTGGGCCATCTGAGATTTTTTTCTTTAGTGGCTTACTCGTACATCTGGCGTCTCCTTTGTGAACTTATTTATTTTACTTGCTTTAATCACCTAGATGCATGTTTAGGATAAGATAAAATTGATCTTAACTAAAATAGGTTCACACACTTGGTGCAGTTTAAAATTTGGAAAAAAAATTCAAAAAGAAAGTTGGTTTTGACATCCTTAAAACACATTCGAAAGAAAAATGGGCCTACAACTTCATTGGAATCCAATTAGGAAATTCCTATAAATGAAGCAATGCCAAAGTATTCTGAAAAGAAAGTCGATTTAGTCAAATTGGATGAACAAGTAAGAAAATTGACTAAAGAGAATGCTGGGATGAAGTTGGTGTTGGAGGAGAGAGATACCTAACTCAAAAAAAGTAATGAATCAAGGTTTTGAGCTGAAGAGAATCTTAAGAAGTTGGAGGAGGAGAAGGACCAGCATATTCTTTTCATTATAGTATTGAAACTTCAGCTTTAAGAGTTAAAATATAACGTCACCAAACAAATAAAAAATTTGTTGGAGGATAAGGCCCAACACGTATTTTGAAATGAAGAACATTCATTGTATAATAAAGTACACGAATTATCAATTAAATACACACATTTGTTACTCAAGTAAATGATTTATTTTATAAAGTACACGCATTTTTTTACTGAATTACATGCGTGCACTTTATTAAGTACTTGCATAAATTTAGAAAGTACACACATTATTTAATAATCATAGATTACATACATTTTTCAATTATTATTCTAACAGTATTTCCTATCTTGAAATTCAACATTGTCTATATACAACAAAAGACTCATAATTCGTTTGTACTGGAAATATAAAAGAATTACTGAAAGACGAAGAAATATCAGTCAAAGTGTGTAATCGAAACATAGGACATTCATTACATTTTTAAATTTATATCCTTACCCTTTTAAATGGGAGAAGGATTGAGAGGAACATGCTTGACTATATAATAAAGGGAAGCCCCTGTTCCAAAGGAACCACATGGCATGGAAAGTAGGATAACCAATTCTTAAAAAAGCTATCTCATCGGGGTCCGATTAGTCGATATAAGCTAAGAACTATTAAAAATGAGGGGAAATGGCTTTTTAAACAAAAATGCTAAACCAACAGATCGGGAAGTAGTTCCTTATTCCGGGAAGCACTTTTTCTTTTATCAGAGAATTTCTTGTATTTTAATCTGATCTATTCATTTTTATGTTCAGAATCAATTTGAATTTTTTTGTTTTTTTAGATTTTATTTTTTAGATTCTTTGCTTTCTTAGTTCAACGGTTTTATTGCCTTTAAAAAGGTAACGGTATAAATATGAAGATTTAATGAATGTCCTATGTTTCGATTACATACTCGGCTCGTTATTTCTTCGCCTTTCAGCAATTCTTTAATATCGTCGGCGCAAATGAATGATAAGTCTTCTATTAAGTACATGCATGTAGTTCAGTACAAAAATGCATGTACTTTATAAAACTAACCATTTACTTGAGTAACAAATGCATGTATTTCATTGATAATGCATGTACTTTATTATACAACGAGTGTTCTTCATTTCAAAATATGTGTACATCATAAAAATATTAGATTATATAATATGGAACTATAATTTAGAAAATTAACCGGCATCATAAAATTCATATATATACATAAGTGCATTACAGAATAAAAATAAGTGCATTTAAAAAAAATAAGTTTGTTTCAAAATAAACAAACAAAAGATTTACCTTGTATCCTTCTCCAATGTGAAATATTCTTTCAATTTATTTTGGCCTTCTTCTGTAAGGAATTTTGTACACTTGTGGATTTGCAGGTCTAGTTCACCTGTTGCTATTGACGAAGACTTGTCTTGATTGTTCAGCCCTCCCTTTTTTTAATGGCACAATAGTAGATTTATTATTTGGTCTCTTTCTTCCTTTCGGTTGCAATTCACGAGGAGCTTAATTCGAAGGATTTTTATTCTTTTCTTTTTTTGACAAATCATTAATAGGATGAGAATATACAAAATCATCATCAATCATTTATTTTTTATCTTCCCTTTATTTGATTCTCACATACATTAAGTTCTAGTGCTTCATTTCTTCTCCCTTTTTAGATAGGGAGGATGTCAAAGCTTCTATCTTTTAATTGAGAATTTTATTTGTTGTTTCCTCGAGAAAACAAAAACATCATGCTTAACTTTCAGATTATTCCATAAACATGCCATAAACTTGAATAAAAATGAAACAAATGATAAACATTAATATAATTTTTGGATATACTATATTGATAATGCGTTTACTTTAGTAAACTATGCGTGTACTTTATAAAACAATGGATGATCATCATTAGAAAATGCACGTACTTTATGAAATATGCGTCTACTCTCCATTATTTGCTAATAAATAACAAAGTATACCTAAGTACATGCAAAATATTACAAAGTACATGTAAAAGTAAAAATAATTTCACATTTACTTTGTAATGATATGCGTGTACTTTATATTATGTCCAAAGAACAAACAAAAAATCACAAAGTTCACGTATACTTTATAGTGATATGCGTGTACTTTATATTTGGACCAAAGAATAAACAAAAAATCACAAAGTACACGCAAAACATTACAAAGTACACGCAAATTTACATTATAATTTTTAAGTACTATGTGTGTACTTAAATAACCAATGCAACAATGCGTATAATTTAACATAAATATGGACAAATGATTATTGTGGTGACAAATAAATTCAGCACAAATAACAAATAAAAGTCATCACCGGTATAAATAAAGAATTGAAAAGAATGATAATCACACACAACACAAGATGTGCATGATTCGGCAAGAAGGCCTACGCCCACGGTGGTTCTCTCTGTATATTATTTCTCTTTACTCCGGGGAGTTTTTTACAAAAAATAATACATGCCCTTTTCCCCAGGCGGAGGATTTGTTATATACATGTTATTTTGGAGGGTGGAGGAGTGGGACTCCCCCACATTATCCCACAATCCCTAAAGTATCTCTGAAGAGAGATTTTAGGAACTGACTGGGTCAAAACTGAATTGCTTGAGGCGCGGGGCCTTTAGAATTTGGGTCGTGTTTAATTGGGCTTCTCCCCCGGGCCAAATTGACAAATCGAGGTACCCATAATTACCTTTAAAATTTTTGGGTCGCAATTTGGGCCCAATAATTTTAAATGATTTATCTTAATGGTATTTTTGTGATTCGTGCAACACTTTTGAACTGAAGCGCACTTTTCGAACTGACTTAGGCGGAAGATTGCCTCGTTTATGGTGCATCATGATTATAAAGGTTTAAATCATTTTAGAGAGCTCATTCCTTGAATCGTCGCTTTCATATCTCTTCGTATTCTCTCAATTTCTCCAAGAT